>VZRF01009058.1:123371-388111 GCA_013396875.1 Vireo altiloquus
GGGGCGCCACCCGGCGCGGAACGGGGGGCGGCGGGGGCGGGCGGCGAGCCCCCGCTCCGGGGATGGAGGGGGATCCCGGCAGCCACGGCCCCCCCCTTTCCCTCCCCCCCGCCGAGGGAAGAAAGGGGCACACGGAGGGGGACGTGAGTTTTTAATGGAGACCCTCTGAAAAGTAACCTGCAGGGCTGTCGGGGGGGGAGAGGGACAGGCTCCCTCCCTGGCTCCGCTGCTGCTTCCGTGCGAGAGCCCCGCGGGGACGCGGTGGAAGCAGGTGGCTGGGAGAGGGGCAGCTCCCGGGGCTGCTTTTTTAAGGCTCGCAGGGGGTATTAGGCTCGGCGCGGGGGCTGCTTGCTTTCCTCCTATTCTCACAACTGTTTCAACCCCAAAGCTTCTCCCCTACCTCACCTGCTTTGTCCCTCCGGCAGCAGCAGCAACTTCTCACCTGTCTCAGTTTGAAAGCAATAAGAGGAAAAAGAAAAGGAAAAAAAAAAAAAAAGAGCCTAGCCCAAAGCCCAGTCGCCCCCACCAATCCAGGCAAAAGGAATCCCCGGCAGCTTTCCCGTCTCTCACCTGTTTCAGCCCTAAAGCAGCAGCTGTGTCCTTCCTTCCCTCCCCCGGCTCAGCCCTGAACCAGCAGCAGGAGCAGCCGTTTCCCACTCGCCCTCGCCCGGAGTTCAGGATTCCATTGTCCCCCACACTGCATTTGGTGACATCACTGACACACAAAGAAGGGGCACTTCGTGATGTCATCAACGCATGCTGGGAGAGAAAACAAAATTCTGGGCTTGGCAGCGACAGCACTAACACACAGATACACACAGACACACAAACAGACCCTTCAATTTTCGAAAGGTAAAAGTATTAGGGATTTTTTTTTTTTTTTCTCCCAGTCCCCTGATGGGGAGCCCGTCTGCGGGAAAAGACGTGTTTTTTTTCTAATTTCTCCGAAACCTCTGCTGTCCATCTCTCGCTCCCTGTCCACCCAACGGAGAAAAGTGATTTGGCTGGAGCGACCCACCACCCCCGGCCCAGGCGCGGGGAGCAGCCCCGGTGGGCAGCCGCGGCTCTTCCTGGAGGTGCCGGACCCACTTGTGAAGGGACAATGGGGATCAGCATTCCCACCGACCTCACCCGGGCACATTTGGCTCGGTGCCGCCAGTTTCCACAGCCTATCGAGGGATCGCCTATCGAGTTACTCGGTGTCTTCAGCGGCCGAAAATACACTGGACTGTCACCACCACGCACCGCGATAATGGATCGGAGTTTGTATGTCACCCTTTCTCCCACGGGAGGACCTCGAGGTGATCCGCAGGCACACAGGACTGCTGGCTCGATAGGACGCTGTTACGACATGACGCCTGGGGAGTCCCGAGGGGTCAATTACAAAACCGAAGCCGCAGGAGCGGCGGGGGAGGGGGGAGTGGGGACATCCCGAGGCTGGACATCTCCGCTTCGCAGCGACCGCGGGGGGGAGCGGGGGCAGCCGAGGCTGACTCCTCCTGAAGGCTTCCCATCTGACGCTGCCAGGCGCTGCCCGTCCCCGGGCTGCCAACATGGTCCGGGCGCGGGGCTGCCCGGGGGAAGCCTTCCCCACTGGCCGCGGCGAGCGGCCCTGCCCAGATGCTGCCTTCGGGCTCCCGTGGGACCCGGCGTCCTGCCCGCCGCTGGCACCGGGGCTGTGAAGCTGGCCTCCGCGAGGAGCCTGCCCCTTAGCAAGGGCGGAGGCTCGAGTGGGGGTGAAACCATTCCGGCTGGGGTCGGGTCGTGGGTGCCCGTGGCTTATTTTGGGGTCAGCTGTCTGCCGGGCTGCCTGGGCATGCTCAGCCCGTCCTCCATGGGACAGCAGCTTCACACTTCACACTCAACGCAAGGATCTGGTCACGGCACTGATCTTTCGCCATTTACATCATACAGTCTTTGAGCCAGAGGTACCCGTAGAGTGGACATCTGTGCAGGAACAGTCTTTTCCTCTGTCGCCGTCTCCTCTGCTTCCTTGGACTTCTGCATCTGCTGCTTCTCTCTCCTTACCCTCTCTCTTTCTCCTCCCGTCCCCATTTTTGGCACTCATCTCAGCACCACCTCGTTTCCACTGAGCCAATCCCCAATCTACCTACACTCGCCAAACTTGCTGCCTATTCTTCTGTTTGAGCCGTGCAGTGTGCTAGACATGTACACCCCAGTGACATTGCGAGTGTCATCCTGACAACGGAAGGAATTCCACTGCAGTGTCACACTTAAGTGGTCTTTGCACGTGGGTTTTGATTTGGGGGCTTTTCTTCCTGCTAACCCTCCTCTTCAGTCTTTATTACCTGTGGTACCATATGTTAGGCCTCAGTGAACTGTTTTCCAAAAGCAGTTTGCTAGCAGAGACAACCTGTCCAGTTAGAGCTATGGGAGTGATGCCTGGGAAGCTATGGTCATCCTACCTTCTGGTAACTGTGGCGCTTTGGCATCTCCACCATTGACCAAGATACATAATAAATGTCATGAAAACTGGCATTTAGATAAAGGTGGGTGATCTGATTACTTCACGCCCCTCACTAACGAAACAGGGTCAGAATTCAGCTCCTGAGAACTGCGATGAGCCCTTCTGTCAGCATTTTCCTAACTGACCCCGGGGGCTGTGGAGGGTGGGGCTGGCAGTATGGTGCTATGTGTCAGGTGACAAATGCAGAAGATGTGAGGACACAGAGCAAGGTGACCAGGCTTAACAAATTTCACTACTTATATGGAATAGCTCTTTTTAAACAGAAAATCTTCATTTTCACCACAAAAAAAACCCTCCAGCCCTTTCCTGTCATCACAGGAAACCTTCAGCAAAGTCAAGTGAGACAACTGATATTGGTAATGAAAGCCCCTAAACTTCTGTAATAAGGGGCAGGGAAAATATAAAGATTGCTTTACAAAATCACACAGGTGCTTTTGCTATATTATGTTAATAATCTTGGTAGGGGCTTATCTGTAGATTAACCTTTTCTGTAGCACGCAATCCTTGGTAACCCTGTTCAAAGTAATAGTACGATAACCAGCAGTAGCGGTTATTTACTTTGAAGCCTACCCAAAAATGCTTTTGCTGAAAGCACCTACAAATGCCAGCGCTTGAGCAGCTGCTACAGTGGCAACTCCCATTTTATGACTCACCTAGGTCATGGCCAAGCCTTACTTCCATGCTTGGCCTCTCAGCTCTGTACAGACATGGAAAAATGGGAAGAGAGTGTAGTACGCGATTCTTTTTCCAGCAAAAAGAACAACCTCCTCCAATCAATCTCGTCCCATCTTGGGAATTTTGATAAAACATCACTGATCTGCTTCTATTTCTTTACTGTAGAGTGTGCACACTTTATTGGGTGAGCTTTCCTTCTTATCAGTGCTTCCTCTTCCTGTCTCCTTAGTATGTTTTTTTTCTTGGCCAAGTTTTGCAATGAACTTGCAGAGGAAAACTGACCCAGATTATTCATTTTCCCTGTGCCCCAAGCTTTTTTAATCAATGGCACTAGTTCAGTGTAGCAACTGAATAGGATTGATCACTTTTCCCTCTGGATTGAGTTTGGAGGAGGCTGCAAAGATAGATGACTGGATCTGAGTTGCCTTTGGGGCTTTGAGCTTAATTCACAACAGAAGGTAGCCAGTTCAAAATGCTCTGCGTCTTCTGCTAAGGGAAGGTGACTCAGATTAGTCCTTTTGTACCATCTCAGTTCCAAATACATTTTCTGCATTATTTCTGACTGATATGTTTGGATCTGAGCCAAATCCTCTTGTATTTTCAGCAATTCCAGAGAGTTTTGTGTCAGACCTTTTGTGGGGAGCAGAAAGAAATGATCATCTGTTTGACTCTCCTAGTGTCAGCTTGCCAGTAATGTCATGCTTGCAAGTGACAGTGGCAAAGCAAGAAACATGCTGATACTCCACACAGTCCTGTGATGACACACTTTGTCCTTTCTGTCTGACCCCGTGATGCAAGGTGAGGTGGCAAGGAAAAGTTGCAATAAGCTCAGAACTTATGATACAACTATTTGAATAAAGCTAGACAGAAACTCTTCCAAAAGAGGAAGGAACTTCATTCAAATGAGACAAAACATAACAGAGAAAACAAAAGTGGCTTATTTGTGTGACATACAGTAGTGAATTTACCCGTTGGTTTCCCGCTCACAACTCTCTTGCCATGACTTAATAATGCTGTCCAACTTCCCTTGCTGTAATTTTCTCACACGATACAGCTCTTAGTCCTTAGAATGATATCTTTTTCAGTTCCTTACAGAAGAATGAAAGGGTTCACAAGCAGAAAAAGACTTGTTTCCTCTCCTTTTATTCCAATACAAAAGAGGACTTAGTTGTGAAGGAAAAGTTTAGGTCTCATTGTCAGACTCTTGCTCTTTACCACTTGGTTCTGTTGGAGATCAGTCCTGGGACCTGAAGGCCTTTCTGGGAGACTGTCAGTGTGAACAGAAATACGTGAGATCTGTTGCATGTTTTTACCTTATTAAAGTCCTGGCTGAACCCCTATAGATGTGGAGACCAGCTGGCAATTAATTCCAAAAGCTTGAGCAGAGAAGTATGGCTGCCTCTCGTGTGCTTCTTTGTGCATCTCCTGGTTTATGGTCTGGTTCCTTTTGGTAATTGAAAAACTGGAAATGCTTAGATCAATTCAATTTCACAGCATCATAAGAAGTTTCACGAGATGTATTTCCAGGGGCTTCTGCCTCTCTTCCAAGGGATGAGATTGAGTCTTAAAATTGCTTTACCTTGAAGATACAATGATTCACTGCTTTCTCTGTTTGCCCAATCTATAGCTATTACTTAGCAATCAAGACTGAGAGATATATGGTGTTTCCCTTGTCTGTGTTTCTAGCATTGACTCCGTATTTCTGATCTTCATTTTTCATCCTGTATAAAAAGAGAATGATGTTTATCTGGAATTAGACTGAAAGTATAAATAGAGGTGCACATTCAGACTTCAGCCATAGCAACTCATTAGACTTTTTTGTCACTTCCTTTTTTGTGCCTGATGGAATGATCTCCTTTTCTGCAGAATTCTGCCTCTCTGTTCTTCCAGTGGTCTCCGTGCTTCCTTTGGGCTCTGCAGTAGCTGATTATGCTTTTCTTCATAGAATGGTATGGTTGGAAGGGACCTTAAAGATCACCTAGTTCCAACTCCCCTGCCATGGATGGGGACACCTTCCACTAGATCAGGTTTCTCAAAGACCCATCCAGGTTCCCTGGATTGCTGTATTCCAGACTCTGACGTTTTCTGTTCTGGCAGAAAAAGATGTATGCTCCCCTAGGTCAGAGGTCTTCCCTGTTTCTGCCTATTTTTCAGTTTACAGGATGTTTTTCTTTGTTTACCATCATCATCTTCTTTCCATTTCTACACACCACTTTTCCTTGGCAGCAGTACTCAGATTCTGAAGAGACTCAGATAGTGGAGGGATCATACTAGACTAAGCAGTAGATGGACTATCATCAAACAATACTGCCATAGGAAAGATCCCAGGGTGATGGCATTCCTGTTGTCAAGAGCTCTGGAAGAGATGAAAGATGTGGGCCAACGTGACCCAGACAAATGGACTCCTGGGTCAAACTGCAGCAAACGCACTGCTTTTGCCTCTCTTCTTTTGCTAGCATGCAGGAAAGTAAAACTTGACATTTAAACTTGTGTTGGCTTTTATTTGTCACCACTAAGTGACCAATGGCAATGTACACTACTGGAGCAAATCTAAAGCTGAAGTATGGTTAGGTTATGACATGCCTGTGCTGGCATAACACCAGGTGTAGCCCAGTAAAAGCCAGTCTAAAAGACTGGTTTGCCAGCACAGAGTGCACCTCCTGACGTTGCATTTTGTTTGTTCAACTGTGTTGCCTGCACAGCTATCCAAGAGATCTTTTTCTGGTGTATGCTTGACCTCGGAGTGTCTCTGTCTTGAAACAAAATAGTCAGATAGGAGCTATCTGTGGATAGCTTATTAATAGTGTATGCTCACAGTTTATGCCTCTGTCTTTGATTTTATCACTTGGATAATACCAGATGAAAAAGGACATATTTATCATATGGTCACTAGAATGTTACAGACTGACCATGGAATACATACCCTGGAAAATCACTCAATGTGGAGATGCAGATCTGCAATAAGACATATAAATGTCAGTCAATTGTACTGAATGGGCTGTTAAAGAACTCAGTAATAAGTGGACAAAGTAATTTTCCCAGTATTTGAGATAAAAGGGTTACTCACCTTATAAATAATACTTACACCTACAGTCCTTTCTTTGTGCGCTTTCAAATATTTCTCAGTGTCACAGTGAGTGAATCTCTGGCTTAGATGGTTTAGTACAAGAAACTCTGCTTTGCTTGCTCATACGCTGAATTGGTAATATTCTAGTTTATTCTTTCTATTAAAAAATGAGAGATTTCCCATCTGCTCCAATTCTGTGGATTTCTAAATCCATGTGAGGAAAAAATCTACATGTCCTAACTTCTTAGAAAATGTATTTAGTGAGGATTTCAATTGAGTCTTTCAACCTCTGCCTCCTCATCTAACAAAGGTTCTTCTCAACAGAGAAGGATCAGGAGAGGTGTTCAGGACTCAGTAATTTCACTCTGTGGCTTGACTACAGTTCAAGACTTCAATGGTCTTCAACTGCAATTTTTCTCCCTAGGCCTTCTTATTATTAGAGCCCTTCAAAAGGAAGCAATGGAATCACTCAGACTTTTATAGATCCCTGATGCTGCATTCTTGGGAAACCAGTGTATTGCAATTCTTTTCTTCTCTTTTTATCTGACCAGTACATGAAAGCAAAGAATAGAACACGCATCTGATTGTTAACCAGTACTTATATTTAACACCTGAATCATATAGTTTTTCATCTTTATTGACTGATAAAATATTCTTCATTTCCCATGTAAGTAATTAAAACAAAAAAGTGTAAGTTATTAAAAACTCCAGTGTTAGAGAGCCCTTAATTTCAAGACTTCTTGAACATTATTGTCTATTTCTTTTCTTCCTGATATAGGCCGTGGTAACTCTTAGATTATGCCAAAGGTTATAGACGTGTTCACAGCGTGGACTAAAACTTCACACATAACACTTTTTCATTATCCTTTCTCACATTCACGTTCACAAAAGTTCCATGTAGCATATTCAGCAATTGCTGGCATGGAAGTATAAGCTTAGGAAAGCTACACATTTCTGAGTACCTGTAAAATACTTTTTTTTGTTGTTAAATAACTTTGTGTTGTTTTGTTCTGTTCCCATACCATCATAAAGGGTGTCTTTGAAACGTGACCTCTTGCTAAGCTAAAGAACATCATGTTTATGGCCTGAAGGGCAGCTAGATATTTCAGACTTTATCCACACAGACACATTTCACCCTTCACATCAATACAACCATACAGATACAGTTAAACAAGCATAACCCTACCTGTGAACTTCTGTCCCACCATTAAAATGCTGTCTCCAGTTCAATTAATAGCCTTTCCAGAGCAATTTAGGTCAAAATTGGAAAAAGGCTTACTTCTAGAGTGTTCACATGAGGTACTGTATCAGTATAATTATATAATATTATATAATATAATAGCCTCTTTGGTTGCACAGACATGCTTTGGGAAACTTTATCCATGGTGTAATGAGGTTTCTTTGCCAATCTCTTCATTCAACATTTCTGTTAGAACTGGAACAGGAGGAGCTTCCTTTGGTGCTGTGTTTGCTACTTTTATCAAAGAATTCATTGCAGCTTTCCCTTTCCCAATAGCCTGAAGCACTCTCTTTCTCCACATTTGTATGACCATGATTCTGTGATTGTTTTTTACCTTTTCCATTTCTTCTTCCTTTTCTCTGTCTTTACTTAACTCTGTGCAAGTGATTCCCTGAATTTTGGCCAGTATGTCCAGTCAGCCAAATTTTTTTCTCCCGTCTTTTCCAAGCATCCAAAATGGTCAATTAGTTCCTTTGCCCCATTCCTTCCCTAGTAAATGCCACTACAAGAGGTCCTTCTCCATATTTCCTGTTTCTTCCAGGCTTCCAGGCTGCTCCTTGAAATGACTTGTGACTGTCCATGGAAGCAGCTTTCTCTTGAGGGATCAGTAACACGGCAAATGCTCTACAGCCTCACAGGTCCCTGGATGTCTATAGTTTGAGAACCTATTGCATCAGTTGATGGGATAAAAATAGGAGCCCTTTGGACATGAACCTTCCATTCCTACAACATAATTGGGCTTTGGGCATTACCACAATATGAACAGGACATAATAACATAATTGCAGAATTTTAAGTCCTGTACAAGGGTTTTAACATCTTTCTTTTTCTTTTTTTTTTTTTTTTGAACCATACCCTAAGTCAATAGATATTTATATAGAAATAAATCTATTTTAGTAAGATGTCTCCCAGCCCAGAGACATGTGTCTGGTAAGAATCCAGTGGTGTGTATGCTTAGAACAAAGCAGAAGAACATGCCTCCCATAGAGAACACAATGTTCAAGGTGTCAGTGAAACTGCACAGCTCTGTGGCACTTTGGGTGGCAATCGTACCACACCCTGGAAGGGTTTGTTTGCAAAACTGAGGTTGAAAAAAAAATATAAAAGACACTGAACAACAGATGTCAAGAGTACTTCCTCTGCTAGGTATAGTCAGAAGGAGAGTTGCTCTTTGAAGATTTGCACATAAATTGTCGTGTCCTCAAAAAAGAAATTTGCATTTCAGATCTCAGAATTTATGTATTGAAACTACAGGCAGTCTTTACAGTGTAGGCTGATAGGAAAGGCTTATTAATATGATTTTTTAAAAACAGCTAATAAGGAAATGGAGTATTACTATTTTTTCTAGGAATTTGTTGGCAAAGAACATGGAGATTTTTCAAACAGCAGAAACAGGACTAACACCTTTCCAATGCCACTTCTAAATTCTGCCATTATTTTTGCTTTAAACATCTGCTAATCTCAGAAGATGCCCATTTATTTTTTGTCCAAGTCACAGAAATGACACTCGCCTTTCTAAACACACAGTGTTGCACAGGACAAACAATGCAGTGCAATCTGTGAAACTGTGGGTTTATCATGGCAGTATTTCACCAGTTTACCTTTTATTTAAATTCATTGAGCCTCATGTACTGACTGATGAAGTCAACAAGATTCTTTTCATTAGTTTAATCTGTTTCAAATCAAGCCATTGGATAGGAGCAGATTTTTAAAAGCAACTCATTAGTGGAAATGCTGCTGCTTTCTGCAACTTGGAGATTGCCATTGGGGAAATCCTCTAGTTGCCTTAACATCTGTGCTGAAGCTGTGTGTTGTGGATATGTTACCCAGGTATTGTGGCTTTCTGTAATTTAGCTGCCATAATATCCATTCCATTACATTTTTTCCACTGCTGTGAAATATTATTTTCCTGTCTTCCACTTTCTGTGCTATTGGCAGCCCTTCCTCTGTGCTTATCAGAAAAGCAAGAGAGAGGACAGTGTCACACTTGAATGATTTTTTATAAGGTTGGGATATACTGTGGGTCTCACAATAAGATAGCCTGGCCAATGGAGTTTGTATATATAGATTTTTCAGTTTTGTTACAGCTATGGGATTAGGCAGCACTGTAAAAGAAAAAAAGCGAAGAGAGGGATTCTGACTTTGCCTTGGCATAACTCTATTGAGTTCAGCAGGCTTACTCCAGATTTACACTGGAATAAAGGGTGCTCAGAGTCAAGCCCAGTAGATCAGTTTATGGTGCTTTTGGAGGCATCAATTTACTCAGCCACTTGGAAAATCTTACTCTCTTACTGTCAAAGATCTGGGGTAATTCACAGTTCTAGTATATTTGTGGTCCTGCTCTTTGTGGTATGTGCATGTGTTTGCCTAGTAGAATTAGGAATCTGTTAAGCAAATTTCATACAGCAAGCCCTTCTCTCTCTTATGCTCAAGGGCAAAGTAGAAAATAAGATGCACAGGGAATTTCCCGCCTCTGTAGAAAGACAAAAAACTAATGAGTGCTGATGGCCTGTAGCAGACCTGGGTGTAGCCTTCCAGCCACTACTCACTTGCACAGTCCTCAGAAGCAGACTCAGACACAGGTCTGAGTGCTCTTGCTCACAGGGAAAAGGGTGCCAAGAGCCTGCTGTGAGGAGCCCTGTCCTGACTGATAGGATTTCTCCCATGCTGAACAGCAGCTTTTCTCCCCTTCATTGGATGGGCAGTTTTTTGGTTCCTCTATTAAATGGCTTAATATACTACCCTTGTTCCGTAGTAGGACAGGCTTAAGCAAGCTTGGAGATGTGGGCAAAAAGGTTGTTTGCTTCCTGTATCAGTGGCAGTTACATGACATAAACTTATATATGTTGCTGTTTGGAGGTTTTTTGACAGATTTTTTTTTTGCTCCTCCCCGAGGTGTGAATTGCTACTTGGCAAGAAGTATCTGGACACTGGAAGTGTCATTTGGTGCCCTAAATGTTTATGTCCAAACTCCTGCCACTGATGACACAACATGCTGCAAGAACAAAAGTCTGTTGGCTGGAGCCTGCACTGGTTTCCTAATTCACACCTGTGCATTGGCAGACAAGCAGCCATCAATCACAGACTCCTGCATGTCCTGGGCACTGCAGTTATGGGCAGGGCTGGAAACATTTCTGAGTGCTGATGGGAGGGATTGGATAAGAAAAAACAGTAGAAGAAAAGTAAGAAGCCAAAGGTAACAGATATATAGGAAGCAGGGCTGCAAGGAATATCAGGAGGCTGGATTGACTATAATTGTGTAATTCCTGACAGATGAAGTTAAAAAAAGAATCTCTTTGAAACACATTATGGCCACAGAGCCACAGATACAATTTGTTAGAAACAAATTACTCTGCCTCTGCAAAATCTTAAAGCACCTTCCCAGAGTGGTAGACAGGAGTTTGAATTGCTGTACAAAAGTTGCTATATCTTGTTTTATTTGAGTATGTATAAAGTATCTGTATAAAATATTTATCTACAGGATGGAAGAGTATAGATGTGCATGATTTTTGTAAAACTCTGACAAGAAATGGAATTTTCCTAGAGTAAGACTTGTGTAGCATGTTTGAAATTGGGCTCATAACCAGTTTGTACAACTTTCAGGTTTATGGATGGATTTTGTGTTTAAGAAGTAGAAGTAAATAAAAGCAGATTAAAAAAAATTAACTACTATGCAGCTAAATCTTCTTTAGAAAGGTATCAAGGCCAGGTCTCCTCATTAGTTTCTTTCTTCATTAGTACTGGAAGAACAAAGAACAGCATTTACTCTATATTCTAAAGATTAATTGAAGTGGGGGATGGAGCAGTGAAATTGAATTAGTAAATTATTAACCAATTTCTAAGTAATAAGAAATAATCTATTACAGAGGCTATCCCTCCATCTAGAGATTTGTCTTAAGCATTTGTCTTTAGGAGTGGTGGAAGGAATAAAGAGATACAGACTAGAGACAATCCATCAAGTCAGCTACTGGAACATGAAAAATGAAGACCTTTGAACTTGGCAAATCTTCCAGATATCTCTCTCTTAACTGTGACTTAAAGATTGTTTCAGGGTTGCTGCTTAATCTAATGGCCTCTTTTTAATTTTGCTCCTTCCTCCCCCCCACCCCCCTTTATTACAAATGCTCCTCTTATAACCTCAGCATCTGACAGCAAAAGCAACAGTTAACAAGGCCTGAGTCTGGCAGCATGTCAGCTCAGGAACTCCCTCCAGCCTGCAAATACAGCTCCACCCACTCGCATTTTCAGAAGAGGAGCCTGGTGCCAAGGCAGCGCTGGCAAGGTGGTGGCTGGGGAAGTGGAGGTTCTGGCTTCTTTCATTTCTGAAGCTGCCTATGAACAACCAGGTTCTTTCTTCCTTTTTGAGTCAAACCTCACTTTGATGGCTGGAAGGTTTCCTCGTTGCCTGTTTCTAAGATTAAAACTCTGATTTACTTTTAGAAACCAAAATAAGTAACACTAGTGTCCGACTGAAACCAGCAGACTTGCCTTGTGTACTATTCTGACTAAGAGGAAAGGTCTGGCTCTCACTGAGAATACTTCTCAATTGCCTTGGGGTTTAAAGGTGTTTTGAAGTAGCTCATAGGGGTGAGAATTTAATCTCCCATCCCTCCTGGCTCCGGGCATATGGGATGTGCTTCCACCATGTGTGAAAATACCGGGAAGGAGGGAGGGAAAAGGCTTATGGGGTACTCAAAAGCACTTCCACCCACCCCAACTGCCCAATGGAGGTTATGGCTGTTCTAAATCCACCTGGTCCCCTGGTCTGGGAAGGGCTAAAGCCTCTACACCAGGTGTAAATCTCTATTCCTCTCTTCCTGTATGGTGGTCTCCTTCTGCCCTACTTCATGTATGTGTCTCTCAGCTCACAGCTGCAGCCCACAATACATACACAGTCTCTGCTCAGAACTACAGATGTGTTTTGTCCAAGGTCTAACTGTGCTCCACAGTTCATAGGGCCCTATGAATGTCCTTGATGGATTTTAGGGATGGGAGGGGGGAGGCCAGAAGTTGGATGTTTTGGAAACCATCTACTCGGTGGTACCTGAGCTGTGCCAGATTTCCCTGGCTGGGCTGCAAACTGCTAACACACATTGCTGTCTCTCAGACTTTTGCTTAGGCTTTAGTGCAAGCCCACAAATAAAGTACTGCATTCCTTACTCCCACCTCCAGTGTTAAATGAATAGCTGCTTGACTCATTGTACTCTATGCAGAGCTTTAACGAATCACTTCAGCTCTATGGGTGAGCCTCTCTCCCCAGCCCCCTTCCCACTATGTCAACACCCCTGTCTCCTCCCCACCCTAGTCCAATGGCTTAGACCATCTTCCATTCATTTCCAGGGCCTGCCAGAAGTAGGAAGTGGCAAAAGGACACAGGTAAAATTGTCCTGTGCCTCAGTTAATTTTCACCTCAAATGGTGCTCTTCTTGCTCCATATTAGCCTACAGCTCTCAGCTCACATTCAAGAGGGGCCTGAATCCAATTTCTCCCTTCTGTCCTTCCCTCCAAAATGAGTTTTGGCTCTGGTTTGTAAGCAAGAGAACAGCTATACACCTCAAGCAGCTAATTCACAGTTTCTTCAGAGTACACCCTACCTCTGAAAAACTGAGAGGAAGCTCTTGTACTTGTTCTGTTCAGCTTCACTGTGTAATTGAGCTCTAAACCATGTCAGACCCAAGGGTAGATCCACAGTGATTGCCTGTTGTCTGGAAACACTGACTGGTGATGATTTCTCAGCACACCTTTTACTTGGAAAACTTAATTCCTTCTTAAAATGCTCTCACGGCACTGTGTGCTGAGCTTCAATGGTATCCACAGCAGATGCACTTTTGGGTCTGGCTTTCCCATCCCTCATGCCTCCTGAGAAGTTCTGCTCTTCCTCCTGCTGTAGAGACACACTGCATCTGGAATAGACAGGGACTGCCTGCACAAAACTGTTCTGACTACAGTGCATGTGATGCCCTCTCTCAACACTAGTCTGCATTCACTCTTCCTCTTGTGACTCAGGGGCAGGCTTACAGTCTCTGAAAAATTCTGTTTTCTCCTTCTTATATCCCAAGCCCTTTGAGTTAAACCGTTACAAAGGAAGATACGGAGATTGCAAAGGAACAAGGGATTTTCTTGTAATTTTAGCATTTATTTCCTTCTTAAATATGCAGTTGTATAAAATAAGTGATGTCCTGGCAAAGGCTAGCGTTATGCTGTGCCAGACAATTTTATCACCCCAGCCCATGAAGGCTCTAGTGTACAACATAAAGCTGCTTTGCTTTCCAACATGCCAGGTTTTTTTTCAATGCCAGGCCTCCCTTTGGCGGCGCCAAAGAGTTTTCCTTCAAAATTAGCCCCTCTTCAGCATCCTTCTGCCCTGCCGTAGGTGCCGCCGGTGCCGAGCCGGAGCCGCCCCGAGCAGAGCGGTGCGGGACGGCACCGTCTCGGCGACAGGAGGGGGAGCTCGCAGCGCGCCGGCTTTAATCGCCGACTTAATTTTGCAACGCTGCAAAATCACCACTGCGGCTGAGGTGTCCGTAGGGCCTTTCTCCACACCTCCTCCCCCACTCCCCGCAAAAAACAAACAGCAAAAAAAAAAAAGGGAATAAGCGGCGTTTATTTTGGGGTTCAGTTTAGGATGGAGAATTAAACTAAATTAAAGGGGAGTTGAGAGGCAATGTGGCTGCTGGAAAGTGATGGAGAGGGTGGATCTCGATACATATTTATGGTGCTAACAGTGATGAGTAAGATGCTCCCAGTAGTCAATAACACCTCTCCTCTGGCAGACTGGGACAGGTTCACTGCTGGTGTAAGCTCCTCAGTTCAGCTCAGGGATCAAGGGTTGTGCCCACTTACACTAGCACTGGATTTAGTTTTCCGTGTGCTAGGAGCCCTGTGAAGAGAGCAAAACTCGTGCCAGCGGAAAAGTCTTTGTTTCTAGATGTGAGACAGAAAAGCATCAGCTAAAAGTCTCAACATAAAATCACGAGACTCATCAAGCTCTCCTCTTGAGTACGAATTCAAGAAAAGGGTACTCAAGTCTGTGCTGTTACATGGAGTAATAGGGGCAGAATTCGGGTCCATGAACAAACTTCCTGCCACACCTTTTGGCCTGACCCAAGGCTTAGCCCAAGTCAACATCAAACTTCTTGAAGTTAGGATGCTTTTCCAAAAAATTCCTCTCAAACTTGGAGGCACCACACTTTTTTCCTTTTGCTTTTGCTGTTTTTACTCTTTTCTCTGAGAAGTCAACTGAAGGCAGAATCTGGGAAAAATTCCTAACCTGTCAAAGCTCCTTCCTGAAGACATTTCTCCCCAAGAATGCAAAAGGAAATTGCAGCTTTCGGAATGCGTTTGTCCAGACAAAGCTAACACGAGTTTTTATGGATCTAAGCTGCGAGGAAAACCTGTGTTGGTTTCACAGCAGTGGTGAGAGCAGGTTTTCATGGTGGTAAGACCAAGCCATGCCTGCCCTCATGCACAGCCTGCTGGTGCAGTACTGCCACTGAGCTAGTCTCTAAAGTGGGCAGTAGTTTTCCTAGTGCAGACAGCCCTGTAGAAAGCTAATCTCCTAATATTGTAGTGACAAATTGGAGAGGGATTTCTTTTATGGCCCCCCTAAGTGCCTGCATAATTCTTCTGTACAAAATCCATGAAAATTCCCAAATTTGGTATCCGGCAATCTCTCATGAGATGGCTTTTTAAGGTAAAATATCCCCCTCCTTATCTATAAGCTCATGACCCTCATTATTAGTGCAAGCTGAGTCTATAACTAGTAAAAAAGAGCTTACCTCTTGACCTAGAGGAGAAAGAATCTAGAGAGATCAAAATATATAGTGCCAAATTAAATAATTTCCTGATGAGCTCTCACAGATAGAGGGTTGCATCTTCCCTTGGTGTGGAAAAGGAGCAGGTTCTCTGCAGGCACAGAAAGCTTTCCACAGATACAGTCCTGTGATACATTTAAACAGAATGAACCTCATTCTTAAACCTATCTAGAAATGTTAGTAGAACCATGAACACTGACCTTAAAATGAAAAATGATTTGCAACCTTTGCAGAGGTGTCTTTATCATAGTGCCATATTTTAAAGTATTTTATCCACTCAGCTACACAATTGTACCATTCATTTGCAGTTGTCATTTTACCTACAGAAGAGTTCACTTAATATCCCCCAAAGCAAGAGAAACGTAACGAGTATTACAAGAGGAAAATTATTACTAGTATATTATATAGGAAAGCTGTAAAGTTCAAACAGAGGGAGTTGTGTGCACACCACGTTTCATGCAAATTACCCTTAATAGTTTAACGCTGCATTAGATTTTGCCTCCCGAACAAAAATGCTTCTTTAGTTATTTTTCTAATAATCTATGTAACTTTGGGGAACTAATTAAGGCAAACCATTTCCAATGTGCCTGTTTAGCTGCCTATATCAAGTGGCCTGATTTTTAAAAGTGCTGACTACTGAAGCTATAGTAAATATTTTGCATCCATAACTACCTGGTAATTTTTATGTGGTCAGTATAAATTTAGGATCCTCATGTCAGCTACCTTAAGATTTTTTGTGGTTTAATTATTTTGACTGTAAGGCCATAGCTCACAGTAAGAAAATTAATAAAGTTTTTTAGTAAGCTTCTCTCTCCTTTCCTTCCCCCCCCCCTTTTCTCTAGGAAAAGATGCTAACCTGTAAGACTTTCAATGTATAGGTGTTTCTGTAGCTGCAGGAAAATGCTGATATTGCCTCTTGATTGCAAAAGGAGCATGTGACACATAATTAATCCACATATGGACAAGGATATCTTCCAAGAGTGGAAATGGAAAACTAATCAAGAGCACATATGACACACTGGATCCAACACACATGCTTCCCTAGGACTTCTTGGCTGCTTCACATCTGGCTGGCTTGGAGTGCAGGCAGAGCTGCACATGACTGCCTGCCTGCTTTCACGGAGATGATTGCTGGTCTGAAGCCTGGCTTTGCCTGCAAGGCTTCAGTTTCATCAGCTCAGCGAGTGCTACAGTGGTTTATCTTGCCTGGACTAGGGTTTTGAATGTATTCATTTGCTTCCAGTGAACTAACACTATCCAAAATGAATATTCTTCATCCCAAGCCTTTGACTTGGTGTATATATAGGTTTTGTACTGATGTAACTAACAAAAGTGATAGCATGAGTTTGTTTGTTTTTTTTTAAATCCAGGGACATATCCCATAGAAGAAAATCTCTGCTGGCAACTGACTTGAAAACTGCATACTGATACCTTATTTTGACTACTGATACAGGTGCTGATTTCTCATTGACTTTAGCAGAGGATCTGCTTTAGAAAGGATGGAGGTGTCATGTTTTATATCACTGTGTTGGCTACTGGAAGCAACTGTGCTTTCCAGTAACAGGGAGAATTACTTAGGTCTCAAACAGGATGCTGATGTTCCCATGGCTGAGCACCTCTGGAAAGGTTTAAAGCTGGTTTCCCAAGAACTATCTTTCCTGAAAATGTAGATGAACAGGAAGACAAACTAATTTTTCATTCCTGAATGCCATATGTTATATAAAGATTTACAGAGCTGTTCGTAGCAGGTGCTTTGGCTGTGCTGTTTACTGCTTCAATGAGAGACCAAGTAAGATTTTTATACTCCTCTCCCATAATATTTAATGAGCAATATTTATGCTTATGTCAGAGATATGCTTTGAGCCGTGATTATTGTCTGCAATTTTGCACTCTAATACGATGTCCAACTTCAATACTCACTGTTATGAGGCACCATTATGAGTCAGTGGTCCTTGTCGCCTGATCTTACAAAATGTAGAGTGGTTATGGTTTAAGAGGCTGAAAAGGTCTGTGAATGTGAGTAGTGAATTATGAAACTGTTGAATTTTTGTGTCCTGAAGAGCAGCCAACCATAGCAACATACCTACAATATATATACACACACACATAAAAATGCACGCATGCACACACACAGAAACAGTACAGGTGTGGAGACAAAAATTCAACTCTGTATGTGTGTCCTCAATCAAATATACTCAAATAAATCTCAACCACATTGTCTCAAGAGCATCCCATAAATAGAAAAGTGCTCAGACACGTTTGACCCTGCTAGGAGGGTAACATGCATCAGCTTCTCTGTAATACCTCACCTGAAGTATCCGACTTATCAGTCATGCTGCCTCCCTTTTTCAGCGGGCAAAGGGAATGGGCACAATCTCCCATCTCATGGGAGGCTATTTGATGGGCCTTGTATTAAAGGCAGAAGTCTGAGCTCTCTTTCTGAGGGAAAAAGATGACACAAGACTAATTCTTGTGTCAACAACACAAAGGGAACATAAGGGACAAGACCTTGGTGTGGCCAAAACACTGTGAACATATCAAAATGGAAATGTGCATCAGCTCAAAACAAGGACTGATTTACTTTGAAAACCCAGAGCCTTAATGAAACAGGGCATCGTTTCTCTTTAAATATCTGTTACCTGTTACAGGTCAGATTCAATCAGCACTTTAAAATGCAATTGATAGGCGAAGACTGAAAAAGTACTTCAGGCTTCCCTCAAATACTCATCTTAGTAGAACTGTGTTCAAGGTACAAAACTTCCATTGATATCTTTGCAAAGAGGCTTTTAATCCTTCTCATGGAAAGATGGGAAGGGAAAGCAGACAGTGAGCAGCACTCATGCACAGGTTTATCAGTTGGGGAGGGATGGGGTTTAATGTCAAGGAAATTGTCGAATCTGGAAAAAAGCCTTTCACAGTAACTCTCTTGGGGAGAAGAGTCCTTCAAGCAAGTTCTCGTGGGGCTGAATCACACAATTCATTAGAGACAATTGGTGGGTAAAATAGTAGCAATGATCTTTGAAAAAGAAAGCCCAATTTCCACTTCCCATTTTGTCATAAGCTGTCAGGAAGTGTTACAGAGTGCAATTAAACAGCTGTTGCTCTTCTTCTTAAAGATGGGTGATAAAATGCTGGTAGAGAGCCTTGGTCTGAGAACATCTGAGAAGTGGGATGGAAATACCCCTGACCACTACCTCATGATATTGTGAAATATTAGTTGCCCTGGTTTTCTTTCTGAATTAAAGAAATTCCATTTTGTTCCCTGGGGAATTCCTTGGATGAACTTTAATATTTTTCCTGCAGAGATGGGTTCTGTCACCAGCAACTATCACTTTGAATGGTTCCAGGTCTGAGTGAGGAGGCAGTGGAGAAACAGGAAAGAGGATGGTGGGAGATGAGGTGATGGTCATTCAGCTAATGAAAGGAGGTTTTTTAGTAGCCAGTCCTAGGAACTACTTCAGCATGCTTTTTTTTGACAGCTGACAGACAACAGTTCTGCAGTGACATCTACACTCTGTTAGGAGATTTAGAAAGGAATTAAGACTGCATTTTAAACAGCGTCTCACTAGCTCTTGTTGACATCCTCCTGATTGACGCCAGCATAGATGAGAAGAGAACCAGTCCTTAGGGCTTATAAACAGCCCCCATATTACTAAACTATTGTTTTTTCATGTAATTAAAGCTGGCAGAGTGTTAGGGCTACCTCAGAGAGAACTGAATCAGTAGCTAGTCACTTTGGTCCACATTTGTGCTATTTTTCAGGAAGCCAAATGACAATGAGAGGGGGAAGGAGGATCTGTGATGCATGTGTTGCAAGAAGCACTAGAATGCAAGAGGACAGGGAAGAGGCAAGCAATTCCTTGCTTCAAAGCACCACGCAGCAAAGGCCTCCAACTCAGTGGTGCAGCTGAGGCTGTCAGCCCTCATCTGATGGAGATGGTTTGGATGGCTACACTGAGTTGTTCAGCGTTCACTCCACTGCACGAACCCAATCTGATGATGTGATGTGTTGTATACTCATGTCACCATCAGTGCTGTCAACCCACTGCCAAATGGTCCCAGCCAGCAGAACGATCCTCCCGCTCAGGTTATCCTACCTGCAGCAGCTGGGGAATGTCTTTCATTGCAAGGCATCACCAGGCACATGATGGGGGAGTCTCTCACTGGAGATGGATCTTGTGGGAAACTGCAGTGGACGGCCTTCTTCTTTAACAAGCTCAGCATCTCCCAGGTTCATGTACTAAGAAGACATTTTTATGCCTGCACGCAGATAGTAGGTGTTACTTTGCAAGGGTTTGTATTTTAAGATCTCGCAGTAATTGGTTTATATGGACTGCCGATTCAGACGCTCCTTTCGTCACACAGCTGCAAAGGAGCTGTTATTGGGACACCTTTAGTGCTGATCCAGTCCAGCAGCAGACTGTGCAAGCTGGGACTGTTAAGAGGAAAGAGCCAGGCTCACTCCTACTGCCACTGAAGACAGCATCTATTTTCACAGTGTAAGGGATCAAATGCCAGCGGGAAGAGCCAAGAATTTTTAGGCTGCTCAGAGGAATATTATAAACAAAGCAGAGTAAAAGCAAAGGTTTATAAAATGCCTTGACAGTGCCTTTTAAGAGAACTGCCATGTGATATTTTAGCCAAGTCTTTATTCATTTTCTACTTAATGTTGTGTGTTAAAGTTCTCAAAGCTGCTGGCAATACTCAGTGGAATAATTTTAGAGCAACCTTAATAGAATGAGCAGAATAAAGGATTGTTCAAATATATTGTAGCAAGATAGCTTTTTAATAGAACAAGTTATTCAAAACACTGATGGCTAGGGCTTGTGAATGGAAAAAATCTCCCCTGTGTTTAATCACCCCAGCCTGTCTTTATTTCCTTCGTATAACTCTAAACATTGTTCCCTTGTGCTGGACGCAATCCAGTTGGAAAGTTGGTATTTGTTCAACGATGTGTCCTATTCACAGGCTGGAGGTCCAAACAGGATGACTACAACCAACCATCCTGTCTGACCTCCCGCATAATGCAGGTTATGGCATTCCACCCTGCAAAACCTGCCGTGGAAGGAATTACTCTCTGCTGCTATTCTAGATTCAGGAAAGCATTTCTATTTAGAGCAGTCCTTAAGCACACACTTAACTTTAATGATATGCTTAATTCCCATTTAAAAATGCAGTTAAGTGCAACTTTCGAGTTTGTACCTTTGTGAGAAAACATTATGAGGTCCAGTAGCTTGGTCATACTGAAAGTGTACTTTATGATTCCCAGAGCAAAGTTAAATCTGAGGAGTTTATTCAGAAAAGTCAGATGGCTTGCTGATGTGACCTCCAGAGAGGTCTGTTTTGTTTGGGGATTTTCAGGCCCATGGGGCTGCAGTGGTGTTGCCAGTTACAGCCTGAAACTGCTCAGGAACTATAAGTGATATCCCTTTTCATTTCACTTACTAGAAAGGATATATGAATCAATAATATTTCATTAATTCAGTAACAACCTCTGTTAAACCTCTCAAAAGACAAGAAAGAAGAGAAGCTGATTTTGTCTTAATTTCCAAGGTTTTTTTCACTTGCTTGGGGAATGGAGAAAATCTCTGCTGCACCATAATACCTTACCTAATTGAGCTCTTAGATTAATGTTTAAACTTCATTTGCAAGTCCATTACCAAATCTAATCAGTTACAAAGGCACCATTAAGGAAAGGATTTTTTTTCCAAAACGACTTCTAATTCACATTTCCCCTCACAACTGTCCAAGGCGCTGGCAGTGGCTGCAAGTACTGTGTCATAGATATTGTACTTATACCAAGAGGGAAATAGAAACTACACACAATTTTCAGCGGAGATGATTATACACAAAATTATATGCAGTTCATATGCTGGTATGAGCCAAAAAGGAATTGGTTAAATCTTGAATCTACTGAAACTTTCAGTTATCAAAGGAAAACAATATTAATGTTCAGCCTCTTTTAAAGTGATGATACCACCTTTGAGAAGGTGTTAAATTGATGGCACTGAAGGTTTTTCCCTAGATCTATTACCTGCAAGAGATGTGCAGCAATATCCACAGCTTCTTCCTGTGAACTGAAATTCTGGCACAGCCCAGAAGTTTCAGGTCTGCTTAATTTTCAATGCTCTTGTAGTCCTCAGCCTTGTTGCTGATAAATGCTCTTCACATTCAAAGTGAAATGTTCCTTTTGAGCTGCACATCAGAGCAGGACCACCAACTTCTCAGCGCTTGGGATAGCAGACAATATAAATGCTAACACACAGCTGACCTGACCGAAGCTGAATGGGTGACTTCAAGCCAAAGACTGTCTCTCCCATTACCTAATCCCTGAGACATCCAGACTCCCATCCTCATCAGCACTTAAAAAAAAAATTTGGATTTTATTTTTATAACTGTTCTCAGAAGATAAACAAAGCTGAAATGAAGATCTAGAAATGAGCACTATGATATTATACAGACATCACTACCTTCAGGCAAATAAAAATTTTGCTGTTGTGTCTGTGTAATTGGTGAAAGCTTTGCCTACCCAGGGTGGTCAGCCTGAGCTTTGGAAGGGAGGGCTGTTTAGAGGTAGTTGCTAATAGTCAGGGGTTTAGTGACCTCTTCTAAATCTCCTGATGCATATATTCATTTCCTGATCCCTATGCACCCTTTGCAGCCTGCTTGCCCGTCAGCCTAGTAATCTCTGCAGAAAGCAGGTATTGGGAAGGAGTTTTGCAGAGTGCTGAGAAGAACTCAATTGAGAACTCAGTTGCTACAGTAAAGATAATATTGTGCTGTGCTGGCTTGCCCACTAAAACAAGGATGTCTTCTGCTGGTCAAAAGTTCTCTGATTATGGGCAAGAGAGGCCTTTCCACCAGGCTTCTTGGCTAAAGAAGCACTTAGCATAAAACTGTGGAAACTGTAAAGTCTCTCCCATCCTGTACCACTGGCCTGCTGTGGGCCCTTCGGCTTCTCTCTTAGCATCACTTGTCTGGTTTGACAAAAACATGAGTGATAATTGCTATATTAGCACTTACCTTTGTAGAGCACTTGGAGATCTGTGGATAAAAAAAGCACTGTGTAAGTCCTTCTGCAATGATATGCTGCTGCCTTTCTATCTCCCTGTGCAGGAAAGAACAAGAGGAAAGAACAAAAAGAGAAGCAGGTAAGAATGATTAATAAATATGCAGCCTATGATGGCCTCTCTCCCCAGATAAATGTAATAGTGACAATGAATGCAGAGGAGGAGAGGGGCCAGCGTATGGCAGAAATGAAAGTGTAGACAATGCCAGTATTATATCCACAGATCGTTGTCTCCATGGACTTCAGTCACTGCAGCGTGCTTGAAGCTGGTCAGAAGAATCCCCAGCAGAGGTATCTGACTACATGCCCTTAACATAGGATCACTCTGCCTGCTTTAAACATGAAGTAAAAGGAGGGAAGAAGAGCCCCAGGGTTCAACGTCAACAAGATCTAAACTACTTGACATTCTCGTTCTGAAATGCCAACTCTTAAATTATCAAGGCCTTTTCGTTTTCCTTTTTTCCCTCAAGTACTCTGTATTTCCCCATGTAACAGTGTGCAAACATTTTATCGGCAAATACCAAGGGGGTGGGGTGGGGGGCGTGCGTGTGAAAAATCCGCTATCTAGAACTGATAAAGCAATTTGGCACGGACACAGCAGCTATCACTTTTAAATGGCTGTGGGCTTTCCGAGGTTTAACAAGTTGCAGGGATAAAATTCTGGGGATTGACTGCTCTGAGGGTGAACGGGAAGCTGTGCTCGCTCGCCCCGTGACATTCCTGCTTGCTCCACTGCCCGTGTTAGTGGGACTGTGCCCTAATGAAAGGGGTTATGCTGCTCTGCCGTACAGCAGCAGTCCGTGACACTGTGCTAACAGCATGCTTGGGACCATTACTTAAGTGATAATCTCACTGCTCCTTTGTTTTATGAGGCAATAATCTGATTCCCATGTGCATAAAATGAGGCCAAAGGCTAAATAGTTTGTTATAATGAGGGAACAACATTAAGACTGATGAAAACTAGAGGTCAGTGTTATTATTTCTGTTATGACACCCATTCATTTAATAATCCTTCTGTTCATATCCTATCAGCAGGGATCCATGTCCTGGCTTTTCAAGGCAGTATCTGCCCCCTAATAAAGGCAGATATTATCCTGCTGTCTCTCGTATCTAACTCAGCTCTCTCTCGATGTGGTTCCTCATTACAATCACATCTGAGAGACTCCCAACATGGCTGTGTGGTGAAGGACTACTGGAGAAGGACCAGAGACACTAAAGAGACATTATCTGCATGGCCTCGAGGTACCAGTGGCAGGCTAGGGAACTCATCACAGGTTTTCTGTTTCACAATGAGCTTCCCACTTAGAGGATTCTCTTTCCTTTCTGCTGCATCTTCCCCTCCCCTCAACGTACCTACTCTCTACTGACAGTTTGTCATTCCCAGCTGGGAAAATATTTTCAGTATGTGCTAGTACATCAGTGATGCATTTCTATAAATCTTTCTTTCTTTCTTTCTTNGTAGGAGCATAGTTGATCTACTTAGAATGGACCTGAACTTAGCAATATTACTGGGTGTTCTTATCACAGGATAAAATAAGTAGTGTCAGACTTTCTGGATGGGAAAGGTTTCCATGTGTATGATATGTATATAAAGGTATGTATAGTTTTGTAAACCATCTAAATAAATAAAACATTTTTATATAGGCACTTATTATAATATGCAATCTGCAAGTATTCTGGATCCACCCATCTTGTTCTCGTCACCCAGTTAACCTCTTGTTAGGTAAATTCCTTCTTCATCTTACTGCTGGCACATATTCTTCTGCCTGTGGAGTAAACATATACAATTATTATTACTATTGCTCTCGTCATCCTTATTATTATTACTTACGATGCTGCCCTGGCTGGCAGAGGCAATATATTGGGGTGATGTACATGGAACAGTATGTAAGTCTTTTTTAACATCAGCTGTGGGAAAGGGCATTATTATAAAAACAGATGGGTATTAGAACACACCTGTAGATGAACAGGGGCCTTATTGCATGTTTTCTAACTCATTTATATCCAGTATTCAATATTACTGGCACTTACATTAAAAAAATCCTTACTGATAATAATAGTGAGAAAATTTGACTTGCAGTTCCAGTGAAATCAGAAGTAGAGTTGGCTCTAATGTTCCACATCCAGGGTCTTTACTTTGCTTAATCACATTTTTTTCAGGTAGTCCTAAAGGCCAAGTTTTCAACAGGTTTGATGAAGTAGAGAGGCAGGTAAGACAGACAAAAAAGATCATTTTAGAAAAAAACATTGTTATTATAGGAGCTAAAGGAAAACTACTGGGATGAATTCCTTTCAGGTCTTCTAGAATATTGTCTCTTGCTTTTGGGGGAAATGGGAAAGCTGAAAAACCAAATTATTTGGTACTGGTATTGTGAAACTGAACTTTATGATGGAAGTCAACATTCTCCTAGTTGTGGAGAAGATACTGTATCTACAGAATAATCCAAATATTGTCAGTAGTTTATTAAAAAAAAAATAATTCCTAGAGAGTGCAGAGTTTGAACCAATGCGGATGGGCTTCCCTGGTGTGCATCCAGATCTATGCCAAAGTAGCTGAAGTTCATTCTATTGACCGGATGTGGATACCTGAAAACTGCATAATGACTGACTGAATGTCAGTGAATCTGATAAAACTTCTACTCAAAAAACTCTGGGGAAGCTCCCTTTAATTTCAATTTCAATTTTTGGACTGGGCTTAGTATTAACTATTTGTCATGAATAATAATAGGAATCTCCAAATGATTTGTTTCATTTGCTAAGCAAATGAAGACATTTGTTTAAGCAAAAATTGAAAGCATAAATTTTGAGTTAAGAAAATAAAGAAAATTTGTTTTCCAAGCCTGTTGGTCGGAAAGAATTCAGAAATGGAAATTCTTACCCCCTGAAAATAAAGTAATTTCTTGCCCTCTAATATTAGTACTAGAGAGTAAAGTTATAACTAAAGTAGCAATCTTCTGGTTGTTGGAAGCATCCTCCACTCCTCCCTAGATGCCAAAAGCACCAGTTCATCCTCTCCCAGTTGGCAATATCCTGTAGTACCAGAATCCATTCCTTGAATTCTTTGATGCATAGAAGTTAAGGTGAAAAGGGATCATTAGATATTTGGCATAGCCTCCTATGCATCACAGACCATTAAATTCCTTGCAGTTATGTCTCTAATGAAGCCAATAATTTGCATTTGGCAAAGGCACAGCCTGATTTGAAGATGCCATGAGACACAGAATGACTTATTCCTTTGGTCGTGTGTTCCCATGGTTGACCTCCTTCACTGCAAAAAACAAAACAAAACAAAACCCTTACTTTTTTAATTTGAGCTTGCCTGGCCTTAGTTTCCAGCCATTAGTCCTTACTACAATCTTCTATTTTCTGCCTACCACAAAGGTACTTTGTGCTACAATTCAGTGCCTTCAATATGCTTTACAACAAGCTAAAGCACTAAGCCCTTGCATCTCTTGCTGCAAAGATTTGTCTCCTTTCGGATTTGTTCAAATACCCTTTAAACCCGTGGACACCAAAACCAGATGTTGTATTCCAGTAGAACTTGCCCCAGTGTTCTACCCAGAAAATCACTTCCTTAGTCCTACACGGTAATCATCAATTTAGAAGTCCCAGAGTAACACTGCTCGTGTTTTATCACATAATTGCCTTTGGAGTCCATGCTGAATGGCTTTTCTGCTATAATCATTTTCAGATCCATTCTTCTACAGGATGGAGTCTATAACTGGCTTGATTCCATACTGCTAAATGAATTGCTTTACATTTCACTGCATAAACCCACATTTTGTCAGAATGATCCAGGATTGCTAAGCTCTTGGTCAGTTTGTATGAGTGGTCTGTACTAATAATTGTCTTTGTGTCATCTGCAAATTTTATTAGCAGTGATTTTATATTAATTTCCAGGGCATTAATTTAGAGCCGTTGAATGCCCTTGATCCTAATGTTGATGCTTACAGAAACCCAGTAGAAGCCCCTCAATACCATGCCATACAGTTATTATTTCTTTTTGAACTCTTAGTAGTGTATTTTCCAGTCCACTGTAGGCTTACTCAGTGGAAATTGTATAATGTTAAATTTAAACAAAATGGCATGAAGCACTGTGTCAAACATATCAGCTGGTAAAAATAACTGCATAGCTATAACACATTCCGTTTGCTTGACCTGTTTTCCACAACGTCTGTTGATTGGCAATTATTATATTTTGGTCCTCCAATTCATTATTAATTGAGCCTTGTATCATAGTATTCTTTTTTTTCTTTTTCCCCCCTGGGATTGAAAACAGCCCGAACAGTCTGTATATCATGTGGCGACCTTGGAACCTTGGAGTGACATCTGCTAATGACCAACACAATAGCTATGCAATTTATTTTCTGATATATATGCAAACCTAATACAGGGCAAACCTCATCTATAAAATGTATTCATAAAACTTCTGTAAAAGTCAGCTCTGTAGCAACTGAACTTACAGGTGCTCCTGAAGATCAGGCGCAACTCACCATAAAACACCTGAGGACACAAGGTATTGTTACGAATGTCTGGGGAGCCAGCCAGAACTGTGTCTCCTGTGGTCTTGAGATCCTCAGAGTGGCCAGCACAAGCCCAAGCTGCAGCTGAGACAGACTGACTGAGACAGACTGTCCTGCATCACACTGGGACCCCTTCCAGCACCCGAAGCAGGCAGGACCACGGGAGCACTCAGGTAGCTCTCTCTTCCCAATGACAAGATGTTTTCTGCAGCTCCTCTCACTACATGCTTGGGTGGGTTTTTCTGCCTCTGTACTGCTTGACACAGATGTGTATTAAGTACTTGCTGGCACCTTCCCCAAGGGCAAATGTGATGTTTGCTCTCCCTCTCTTGCATTCATCCCAAAAATAAGTATACAAAAAGTTAGCATTAAAAATAACAAGGTGCCCAAACACATGAATGCCTTTATTAAAATGTATACACATCATAAGACATATGTACTCACAGGCAGTATCTTTTGTCCTGTCCAATCTACAAGTCATTGCAATTTTGAGTCTCAATTTCCCTGATTTGTACACATCCATTAAACAGCCAATACCTGGTATCTTTTTATTCTGTGTTTGAGAACAAAAAAGTCATGATAAAAATAGAAAATCCCCACTAGGAAACAAACTCTAAGGCTATTTAGTATTCTGAATAAAAAGAACTTGTTGGAACCCTACAAGTATGGATAGCTGATGTGCCAAGAGTACATCATGAGCCTCCCTGAGCTCAGTCAAGGTTTTCCTGGTTTAGTTGGAAAGACCAGAGCTTACTTTTTTTCTTGTAATTATTCAACATGAGTATCCAATTAAAATTGCCTGCATCAGGACTCTGATTTGTTTGCAGTGCCACTGATGGAGAAGCTCTAACTTGAAGTTAGTCCTGAAGTGTGGTGGTAGGAACTCACCAAAAAGGTGGGTATGGAACAACTCCTGAGGGCATGTGTGGTAGCAGGAATGGTGCAAAATACTACATGTAGCTCCACAGATGAAGGAAAAGAAGTGGTTCAGCCCAGGGAATTAGGTAACCATGTGTCCAGTGATGAAGGGCCATGTGTTACAGTCAAATAACACAGAGAAGGATCTAGAGGATGATGGACAGAACAGGAAATACTGAAAGATCAAGTCGTCATCAGCCTTGCTACCGGATGTGCTGTGAGCTTGTTTCTCCACTGCCAGTCTTGTTTGTGTTAGGCAACACAGGTTTTTGTACTTTTAAAGAAAATAGAAGCAGCAATATGGTATCTCAAGGTCAGCTGCAATCATATATGTTATCAGTAGTTATCTGGAAACACACGAAACAACAATCTCTTTCCTCACACCAGCTCAGTGCTGCCTTCTTGTGTAAAAATGGCTTGCACATGAGGAGCCAAGAGTGGATTTGTCTTCCTTCCTCTCCGTGCAGTTCTTTCATGACTTGTGCAGCCTTATGTCTTGAAGCTCCTGCAAAGTTCATCCATTCCCATGAACGGTTCTGAAGGCAATGGAAGTGGAGGTGCCACTGGGGGAGGCCCAACCATTCCTTCACCTTCTGCAGATTTTAAAGGAGGTGCTGAACCAATGGTTCAGAGGGCAGAGAAAGAAGTGGTGATGGCCTTCCCCAGTTCTTTCCTGGCTTTTCCACCACACACAGCAAGGATGAGAGCAGGAACATCCAGCAGGCAAGATGTGGACCAGATCTACCTGGTGTTGGTCCTAACAACAGGTTGTCTCTAAACTGCAGAAATACCCTCCTGCCTCTCTTTCCCTGCCTCTGTGGGCATCAACTCCTTGCGACAGATTAAAAAACAGTTCTAAGGCAGGATAATCCAAACATCCTTTGATGGGTGGCACACGGAGCCTCGCAGGTGTGACAGCTGCAGCTCCTGCTGGCCTGCATCTCTCCCCTGAGGTGAGGCAGGCAGCAGGTGCTGGTGCTGCTGGCGTGGGCAGCCCATGGTTTCTGTAGGTGTGCAGCCTGTACAGGGACTGCTGCCACAAATTCTTTTCATGGGAGGGACAGGAAACAGTGTTTCTGTAGCGCAGTGGAAAGCAAACCATTCTCTGTTGTGAAACTGTCAGGGTTTCATCTTCTCACAAATAAGATCTTTGTTTAGAAATGTGGCTTTGTAGTTCTCTGAGAACCGGTAGAGTTCCACTTCCAGGAAAATATTAATGATTAACCATAAATAAGTGAAGAAAGATGAGACCTTTGTGATGTCTCCTGAGAGATAGCAGTTATTTTGTCAAAGCTGACAAAAATCCCAAGCCCCTGGCCTGTGAATCCTTAGTTCAAACTTCCACTTACCCAAAACCAAGGCACATGTCATATAGGTATTCTCCAAATTTACCCAGAAAATTTCTTCCCTCTCTTCAGTACATTACCCTGGGAATTCTTACCCTGAACTTCCCCATGCCCCATGCAGCAGATCAATAGTAAGGACTCAGATTTGCCCAGACTCAGTGAAACTGGGCTGCGAAATTTATTAATTTTTCCAAGGTAGGAATTAGTATCCATTCTTCATCCTTCTTCTCCTCCCTCAGCACCAGCTGCTACAATGTGTATTGCCTATAAAACACTTTCTGTTGGATTCTGGTGCCCTCAGGTACCCTTCTCCTCCCCCATCCTCCCAGATGAACACCTGTGAGAGGCAGATGGTACAGCTAATCCAAAATATATTTCTTGAGTCCATGTAGAGAAGCTGCCAAGCTGCTGATTTTTTGGCACCATGCCTTGTGGCATCCATGTCTGGTGAGAGACGCAGATGCTGCCTGAAAATAGCTGAAGAGGAAATTCTCCCAGTGTCTCCAGAGGTCCAGGGAAGACGGCTGCTGCTGCTGCAGGGTTCATGGGCAGATGTCCCACCGGAACCCTTGCTGGGAATGCCTCATGAGCAGAGCTTCTTCGCTCATGTCTTAATCATCCCTTCCTCCAGCTCCAATTCAATGGGCTCCATGGGCACTGCCTTGCTTTCTTGCACTCAAGGGTGAGAAGACATTTCTGGTTGGACATGGCCTGGCAAAAGGAGGAAATGTTTGCGGGAAGCTGGGAGCTCTTGTTGGGAGCTGTTGTTTCTGCCTGCAGACTTTGTGTCCATGCACACTCAGAGACTCCAGCAGCAGACATCTCTGTTCATTTGTTTTCAGAAAAGATAAGCACTGGCACATATTTATGTCTGCCGGGGTATATAATACTCAGTCTCTCAACCACTGAGCTTTGTCATAGTGGCTGCACAGGTAAGCCAGGGCAATTCCTCAGCAGCCAGCACCCCCAGCCCTACGAGCTGCAGTGACAGGGTCCCTGGCAAAAACCACCACCACCAGTAGTGGCTCAACTCCTTCCTGACAGGAGAAGTGCTTTGCTAATGTGTGATTGTGCCTGGGAAATAGCCTGATTCCCACATGAAGAAATGAACCCTGGGATAGGATTCATGCCCAGGCACAATCACAGCACCCCACTGACATTCAGATATTCATCAGGACCTGTCACAACTGAAGCTGGAGGCCAGCAGTGACCAGGAAAAGGAGCTGACACCAGCACACCAGCACATAAGGCCAATTAAAAAAAAAATCAAAGGGTCGAGATACTGTGCTCTTCCTATTGTGTGGGACTTCAGGGCAGTGTTAAGTCCTTGCACTACCTGGCTGGTTCTGAAAGGCACATTCTTATTGCCCAGGATCTGCCAAACACCTTGTGGACAGGAAGGAGAGCACAGTCCTTGCCTGAAGGGGATAATGGTCATTGGCAGACTAACAGTGAGGAAAAGGAACAATTAAGACGAAAAAGGCATGCCAGTGTTGGAAAGTACATGGTTTGTCCCAGTATATTTGGATAACCTGGAAGAAAATTATCATTTTCTTTCCGCTATTTATACTTCACAAGTTCTATAGCCTTAAGACCTGTAACTCGGGGTCTAACCTCCTTTGTTCCCAGCATTCAGTCCTTTTATGCAGATTTTGCAGAAAATTTCTTTCTCCTGCCCCAAAACCAGCTCCTTAAAAACACAGGGGTACCTAACCCCACTGGGATCAAATAGGCTTAACCTGATTTAGGTGCCTAAATACCTTTAAGGATCTAGGTATCTAGGATCTAGGATCCTAGATTAAAGATCTAGAATCTTTAATAATTTAATGGGCTCCTGTAGTCAAAATGCACAAACAAGGTCTTAAAACCAGTGGAGATCCAGTGCAGAATAGGATCTTCAAATCCAGACACCAAGGTAAAAGGTCATGGAAAATTCCCAAAAGTGTGATGAGTGCAGTTATCCCTTTTCTGAAGCAGAAACTCTGTGTCTGCACTGGGTGATGTCGTAATGATCAAAAAAGAGCTGTGCAGTGCCTGCAGCAGACCTGCTTTCTGCATTCCCTGTAAGGCAGCCCCTCCTGCTTCTGTTTCCAGAAGAAACCTGGTTTCTTGATGAAGACCAGGTAATCCAGAAGCAGGAAGACACCATGGAGAATTTCAGCAGTGCCAACACAGTTTTGGGAAAATCCTTCTTCCCATTAAAGGACACAAGCAACAAGCAACAAGTCAGCTACAAGCAACTTAGCATGGAGGCTGGAAGGAACCCACAGCTGTGGCTGCTCCTGCTGCCTTACCACAGAATGGAAAAGAAGCTCCCTTTCAAAAATAATAATTCTATTCTCATTATGACAAAGCTTGCCCACCAAACCCACTCAACTACAGAATGTAACCCCACCAGGTACTCTGTGAACAGAAGACAAAATTATTAATAAGAAAAAAGGTGCCTTTTGGCTGGAGAAGTTTAAAAGAAGAATAGACGTGCTAAAAGCAACAAGAGGCAGAATTGCTGCTGCAGCAGGTCAACCATAAACAAGTCTGGGCTGTGGTTTTTGCGAAGAGGCAGGGAGAAATTTTAGTAGGAAAACAAGATTGCTTTTTTGGTGGTTGTTTGGGCAATCTGTGAGTATAAAAATGTACATGGTGAGGGCTAAACAGTGCTATACTATGAATTGTGGTAGTACCAACCCCAAGGCTCAGGGAGGGCTCTGCTGTCCTGAGCAGATGGCAGCTGAGCCTGAGGACGCAGACATGCAGGGCAGCACCCAGCCTCTCCAGGAAGTCACTTATCTGCTGCCTTGCTCAGGAGGTCTGACACAGCCATACTCACGTGATTCATGCTTGGGTTGCTTTGTTGCAATGCAAACAGGTGTTATAAAAATACAAGATACTCCTCTATGCTTTTCACAGAGGATCTTGTCTTTGATCATATAAGACATCAAAATTTTATAGCATTTTATATTATTCAATATTTCATTGCTTCTGGATTGGTTGACGGATCTCAGGAGCCTTTTCTGACAGGGGTATCAGGCTGGGGAACCATGAGTTCATAACTTAAAATAGTCCTGGACCATGATAACAATTTTCACTGTGAGTTTATATAGGAAAAGCCATTTCTTGCATTATTACACAGAAGCGTCCACTCATACTAAGTTATGTGTGTGACCTTGGAAAACAAAGGGATAATTTAACATTGCCTAATGCAGGAGCTTATTTCCACAATCATCAAGACAGGTGATAGTACCAGTAAATAGTAATAGTCATCCATGGTGAGTCAAACGCCTGGATTTACTTTCTCAAAGAAATGTTGAATGAGCTGGAGATATGAACAGAGGCAAAGCACCACGTCAACAGCTGGCAGAGATGTCTGGTGCTTCTCTGTGCTCCTCAGGCAGGATTGGGCTGGAGAAACTGTTTGTGAGGACTGCGGCATTACATGAGGCAACAGAGTGCTCGTCTATTGAACCACAGCATGACCCTTCAGCCTTGCCTCCTGCACTTGAATACGCTTCACTTTAAGCCACTACAGGGCACAGTTCACCTGCCTTGGTGTTTATCAGGTAGCAGTGGGCCTTGATACTGCAGCAGTGTCTGCAGGATACATTAGAAGGGGCAGAGGGAGCTGGGATAATCACAGCTTGAGTAATGGCAGTTCTTGGAGGAGATGACACTTCTGTTTTATTCAAGTGGCACTTACCAGGCCCAGGGCTGTTCTGGGTTTTGGCATCAGAAGTCCTTGCATATTTCTTATTTTATTGTGTCCCATTCAAGACAGCACCAGTGCCCACTCCAGCCCTTCTCTTGCTCTAAATGATGTGGAATGCTTAGACCAACAGATCTGGAAAAGAATGGCAGAAAGTGCCTTTCCCCGGGCACTTGTGGAAGCATCACTACACCTGACAGTACTCCAGCCTACTACTCTCTGTAAGGACCCTACTAATTTTGAAGCTTCTAGCCCAACTAGAAGCTACACCCTTCTTACACAGAAGCTTGCATGAGAACCACCTAGATGCAGCCAAATCCTGCTGGACGGCCTGATCCCTTGCTTGCCAGGATTTCTCAAGTTAGGAAGGTACCTAAAGACCAGTTTGGTACTTCTACAAATTCTGCAAAGTATTGATGCAGGAGCAACGCTAAATGCTTGAAATTAAGGAGAGCTGATGACTAAGCCTGAAGAGACATCTTTAGAGTGTAGATATATTAAAATCGTGTCCCATCAGCATTTTCGGGAAAATAACCTCCTTTCAAGATCATCCTCCACAGTGTCTTTTTCATTGTACCAGTGCTCAGGGTGTTAGGTAAATGTCACAGCACTTCTAGTGAAAAGAGGCATTAGTGCAAATCATAATGAGGCCTGAGGATTCAAATCCTCCCTCCAGGTACATCACTGTGACCCTGACTCCAGGAGGGCACTGCTCCAAGCATAAAATGGGGAAGTCTCTGAGGTCAAGATGGATTAGAAATTCAACTCAAGCCCCACACAGCTGCACTGTAACCAGCATGGGAATCCCTGCATACGTATTCACCTTTTAGGTTAGCTTTCACTGTAATTAATTTCCTTTTATAATCTCCATTTCATGTTTACCAGCAGCAGATTCTGAGCTGATGTAGATCAGCAGTGATCCATTGCTGTTAAGTGAGTGGCATTATTTCATAGCTGTTGAGGGGATGGCCCCTAGCTATTAATTTTGCCTTTCTCCTCTCTCATGACAGGAATAATCTTTCAGTATTTGAGACTGAATAAAAAATCACCCCTTGGATAGCTGAATCCTCCAACTCCCTCCTGGCCTCCACTTCTGCCTGTTGCCAGTGGAAATGAAAAGCGCTGAGCACCTGGCAGGATCAGGCCCTCGGGAGGCTCAGTGGCTGTGCCAGCCCTCTAATTCTGGTGTAATGATAATAATCGGGCTTGCAGTGAGTGTTGACACATATTTATTAATTGCAAGGTGCGGCTGGCTCTGCACTTTGCTAAGACAAACCCTCGCAGAACAATGTGCACAGAGCAGGTTGGAAGCCATCCAGCCATGTGTCAGCAGCAGCTGAGAGGGGAGGAAATTGCTAACTGTCCTGCACAAGGAGGCAGGGCACTCAAAATCCGCCTGGAGATGGAAGGATCTCCTTTTCTTGGGCTCAGCTTTCCTGTTTCACTACAAAACCCCTGACCTCTCCGCGGCCCCAGCAGCTTGTGACACAAGACCAAGATGACACAATTGGAGCCAGGCTTCATGCCAGGGCTGGCAGTGATTTAGTGACATTCCTAGAGAGCAGGGGGAGGAAGGCCCAGGCCCACAAGCTGAAGGTTATTTGAGCAGAGTAATATATTTAAGGTAGGAATCACACGAATCCCAGAATGGTAGGAGGGGAGCCTGCCTGCCTGCCTGTGGGGTGGCTTATTCTACAGAGATAAACTGCTGCATGCTCCAGGGAGAAACCAGCAATGAGACTGGGACAGAGAAGAGCTTTCATTCTTACTTTTGGTACTAAAATAATAAGTAACAAGTGACTACACTGAATTTATTTACTGCCCTGTAAATGGGGTCCAGTGACTCACTCCTTTTGGTGCTTTCCTTTATCCATGGTGAAGTTACTCTCTCTTGTGAGCAACTTCTTTCCTTCCTTTTCCTTCAGCCTGAGGATTTACATAGAGCAATACCAGATAAGCAAAGCTAGTGTAAGACAGCTCACTGAGTTTGTACCTCAGCTTTGGTTGAGTTATGCCTGGCAAAACTGCAGCTAGCTTGAATGTGTCGGTGGGCTCTTCCTCACTATGCCTCTGCCTACTTTCCCACACAGCTGAGAGCACTTTGAAGCTGCACTTACTTATGTCACTTAGAGCAATTTTCAAAGTCCACTTAACTTATCTGCCCTGTCATAGCCATGACCAGCCTGGCACTAATGGGGATGTTCAAGAAATATCAGCCAGTTACTCACAGTTGTCTGAATCAGCGAAGAGGAGAAACTTCCTTTCTCATTTTAAATAGTTTCTATATGTCTAGAGATGTGTTACAGAAACAGAAACTATACCTGATAAAGTGCCAGCATTAATCCATTTGATGTATTTAAGTGCGGCTGTTTAACAGCCACATATCAAGTTAATGTGATACTGATGGAATAAGAAATGGCATCAGAGGGTTTCAAAAGATTTCTTATCACAAGAAAAAAAAGGATTTTGACTTTCCGTTTCATTTCTCAGTGAATGAGAACACCTTTTCTATTTACATTATTTACTGTTTACCACAGTAGAGTCACTACTGAAAATCAAAGTGATTTGCAGAGCCCTGCCAGTTCTTTTTATATCTCCTTTGCTGACTCAATAAACATCTGACACTCCAGTATTGTAACTAAGTGTACTGATTCTGCCCTCATTGAAAACGTCCTTCTAAGGGAAAGGAATTGTTCTGCTTCTGCTTAAAAATGTGATTTGTCTGGTGAAGCATTTGTAAAAGCTTTTTCCCCCCAATGTTACTGTGGCAATTGTAAGCAGTTAAGCATGCACAGTAACTTGAGAAGCTATGTGAAATCTTCTGATATGCAAATACACTGCTGTATACATGGCAAAGAAGAGTTTTGGGTGCATTTACATGAAACAGTTGCAATAACAAACTATTCTCTTATATGCCACTTTGAAATAAAACTTGATCCTGAAAAATGACGCAAAGTAAATATTCCACAAAGCCTGTGGTTGTAGGGAAATGGTTCTGAGTTCAGACCGGTTCGGCCACAGGCTAGTTCTCTTTCTCCTGATACAGCCACTTTTAAATAAAATAGAGCAGGATTGAAGCCAAGGAGCCCTGAGCAAGGTACAGCAAGGGAAGACACTCTGGTAGCAGCTGGCAAGGACAGGGCATTTCAGGTCTCACTCACCACTTGGCAGAATCAAAGTGGACGGATGTCCCTATGGGAAAAGGTGGCCTTCCAGTCTGAAGAGGACACATTGTGTCTGGTCCATATCCACTTTTACACACAAATTCAGGCAGAGAAGAGACAATGGGAAACCAGAAAGATCAGCCTAATGCAACACCACTATGGTGTTCTTGGATGCCAGCCATGGGTGAGTCTTCCAGGTAAGCATGGAACACAAAGGAATTTATGAGCACATAAATCATAGGCGTCAAGGATGGGAAAGGCCACTGGAGGACTAGTCAATGCAGGCCTGTTTTCTACAAGGAATTTCCTAACTGACAGTTTTAAGAATTTCAAACAATAGGGCTTTAAATTTCCTTTGGAAGCAATTCAAGGTAGTTAGGCACCTACCTGAACCTTTCAGCATCTCAGTGTGTTTCATGCAACTAGCCATGTATAGATCCCAAGCACCTCTTCCTGCAGGCTTTTAGATTCAGATTTCTTTTCCGCTGCTTATTCCAAGCTTATTCTATAATGAAGCAAACCCAGAAGTGGAGGTAGTCACTTCAGGCTTGCCTACGCTGTGTGCTTCCCCTTATTTCCTCTCAGGTAAACTGAGTCAACAGGAAGTGGTGTTGTGAAAGGTCCCTGTGTGAACAGCCTGGATTACAGTGAACTGGGGAAATGCATTAAAATAATGGAAAAAGCCTGCATGTAGCATTTTTGTAGTGAGGCTGCAATGTGTTGCAGCTAACCACAATGTAGTCTGTGCAGCACATCCCTAAGATTTGAGACACGTCCACAAATTGCTCCTAGAAACTAGGCTGAGTTTCAATAAGGCAGATCACTGAAGATCACATCTTCAAAAGGCTTTGCCAGTCTGCACTAGGGCAGGCTGTTCATCATAAGCTACTCCACAATAGATGCCAAAAGAAGAAAGAAAGGGCACTCAGAAAGATTGAGGAAACCACCTCTGCCCCTTACATCTGAGAGTAAGAACAGCAAAAGAGACCTGCCGGTGCTTAAATTCCACTTGGTGTTCTCTGTAGAGATGAATAGAGCCTTTTGGCATTTTGCAGTGAGTGTGAGGAGTTTTAGTGGTTAATTATATCCTCTGTTTCTTGCCTTGCTATCTCTAAGCACATTCACACAAGTCCTAAAAGGAGTTTACTGTTCAAGTGCCTAGGCTCTGGGCCAGGAGCAGTGCCTAGACAGAATACTGTGAAACATCTCCTCGTGTGCTGTGATAAAATGCTTGGGGACATACTATAAAGAGCTATGAGTATGCCTGCAAAGTCATGGAACGTTATGTCATCGGTCCTGCGAGAGCCGCAAGGTTGTGATCTCAGAGCAGGCTCCCAGCCAGAGTGGGAGAGTAACATATCTAAAAGGCATTAAGCATTCAAGGACTGTGTCACCATTAGATGGTTGTACATTTCAACTGGCTGTGCCAAAGGTGGGACAGAGGTGGTTGGACAAAATGTGCAGGCTAGTGCAGTGGGAGATGTGGGGAAGTTACATAGTGGGTGGGAGGAAGGAAAGGGTGAAAAGCAGGTGACAGCAGTAGCGGCATAGCGGCAGGACGGGGAGGCCAACAGAAGGTTCCCAAGGCAGTGATGTGCTTAACCATTTCTTCTTGCCCTGGGTTGGTCACTTGCTGTTGGTGTGTGAAAGGGAAGATGGAGGTGTGCCACTGTGGTGTGCCAGGTGAGAGTCAGGAAGTGGGGGAAGAAGGGGATTTGGGTGTGATCGTTTAGCCACGGCTGGAGGAAGAGGGCTTGTGTTAGCCTATTGTTTGTTTGAATTGATCATCATGCTTCACCTTCCCTCTCACATCAGTCTCACCACCATTTAAATTAAAATGCTAATAAAATGTAAAGAAGGACAGACACTTTCTACTGAGGTCCCTTGCCCTGGACTGGCAGTCTGCACATCCATGCTGGTGCACAATCTGCCTTCTCCAGGCGTCTCTCCCTCCTGTATTACAGGGAGATCCTTGATTACAAGCAGGGATGCTCTTGAGGCCCAGTCATTGAGGCTGTTCCTTGAAACACCTGCCAGGTGAGGGGAGAAGGATACTATAGTTAGCTAAGATAGAAAGCAGGAAACACATCCAGTGCTGAAATGGAAGAAGGGACTTACCTCCCAGCTTCCCTCAGTATGCTACAATTCTCTGGCTAGGTCGTACCAGATACCCCACCAGTCCCAAAGTATTCAGCAGTCTTGACAAACCTGAAGCAATCACAATAGAATATAGTTTAGTGGGAGCCCCGGTGGTGTAGTGGTTAAGCATACAGCACAGTAATTGCCGGGGCCTGGGTTCGATTCCCGGCCGGATGCTCCCCGGGCAGGCAGAGCTCGTTAGCCCTGCAAGGGGGCAATCTGCCTACGTCCTGAGGAGGAACTCACTGCCACTGTCCAGAATCGCTTTGGCCCGGCAGATTGAACCTCGGGATTAAAGGGTGGGCTCAGATCTGCGCGCCCTGTGTCTCACCTAAAAAATCCAGTGCGCAGGCTGGAAGGTCTGAAAGGAAAAAGAGGCCTTCCCCGGATCTTCGTACGCGAAGGCTGGCCGGCAAAAAGAATATAGTTTAGTAGGAATGATCCATGGCGAAGCCACCTCTCACCAATCAGAATTTGGCAGATAGCACAAACCCTGCCAGAATCTGACTTCTTTCTTTACAAAGCACTTCACCTCCGAGCTCCTGATTGAGTGTTACAAGGTGCCCTGACGTGTTCTTGCTCCAAGAGTTCATTAGCTGTGTCTTTCTGCAATGATTGCTGTACTGCAGTATTTCTTCAGGGCTTCCTGGCTCTCCCCAGGAGACAAGGAGACGCAGGATCAGTGGTGGGGCAGTGCATCAGGCAGTGCAGTCGTGTCCCCAGCGGAGCTTTGCTGCTGATTCCAGCAGATTGCAGTCATGAGAGCACTGCACTGAGTGCAAGCCGGCACTGAAATGCAGGCTTGGCCATCTGGCCAGCGTGATTGCAAATGGATGTGCAGGTACTGATCCGTTTTGGCATGATACAAAAGAAAGTAGGAGGGCAATTGGAGGCCAGTCAAACCAGCTGAGGGGCGTTAATCCTCACTCACAGCGCGCTATTAGTGAGCAGAGCTCAGTCTCCAGTGTTCATACCCACTGGAAGCTGCGCTGTGTGGGTGCAGGGAATTTCAGTGAGGATAGAGCTGGGCTTGCTGGGAGCCTTGTGCCAGCAGGCTCTGAGAGTAATAGCACATGTGGGAGACGGGAGGCATGCTGTTAATTTCTGTGGGTTTCCTGAGGCCAGGTCCTTCCTCTTGGCTTTTTGCTCTCCTCCCTGGTACTGGGACACAGCGAGTCCTTGGGAGCAAGTTCTGTCCCTTCAAAGGAGTGTGAACACAGTGCTTTGAAGATCTGGTTTGGATAGCTTCATCTGCACACAAGTAAGTTCAAATATTCGTAGTTAGGTCCTTCCTTGCTTAATTATCAACCTGTACTATCCCCTCTGCCCGTGTATCTGTGTCACAGTGGCAGAGAATTATGTGGCAGGAAAGGGTTAATTGTTGGGGGGGCGAGGGCGGTTTGCAGGCAGAAGGGAGGAGCAGGGCAGTGTTTCTGTATTAACATGCAGCTGGTTAATGCAGCTGAATAGCCCTGGCTCAGCTGTTACCTTTCTCAAAGCCAATGGCAAATGATGAAAAACCGTGGTAATATCTATTAAAAGTTTGTGGAAGGGGCCTGCTCAGTGGGAGCTTTTCCATCTCACATACAAGTGATGATTTAGAACAGAGAAAGATACCCTCGAGGGGATTTTGTGAACCATGCAATGCTAATTAACTCCATTGTTGTATTTTGTTTTGAACATAAGAGTCCCTCTGGGATTGCAGCACTCTTTCCTCCTGCAATAGATTTCCATTTTGCACCACTGTATAAAATCTTCTCCACATCCCATCAGCAAAAGGGATTAACAATAGGGAGAAGCATATGTGCATAGTTTTATGGAGTTCTAGGGAGGAATGTGTCTCCCTTCACCTCCCAGATGCATTCTCAATGGGGGTCATTTTTTACATCCTTGCTTTTGCAGTTTCTTTAACCTTGAATTAAGAAAAAGTGTACATCAGACATTGGGTAGCACCTCTCTTTGATTTTTAGCATATTCAAACCACTTCCAAACATGCTGTACTGGAGTTTGTTTTAGTGGTTGGGCTGTTAGGGCAGAAATGCAAAGTGAAAAAAAACCCAGAAAACTGAAACCCAGCCCCATCAAAAAACCCCCCAAAAAAGACATCAACACCAAGAGTGGAAACACTGATGAATGAGTGATTTGCTCATATATAGTACATTCTGAAAGGAAAGCAAGAGAATAAAAGCTCTCATCTGTTTGGAGCCTTTACTGGCTTGTGCCAACGATGTTCAGAAGAAATTTCACTCCCTCTGTGTTGGATCAGCTCTTCATTTTCTGGACTTCTGGTGTCCCACTTCAGTTTGCCCAGACCCTCTTCTCTCTGCTCCTTTTGTATTGAGCATTGAGCAAAGTGCATCCTGACTGGCCCTGGTGCTCTGGCTATTACAATTTGGCAACAACTTCAGTGAAGTCAGAACAAAGACAACAGCGAGATCTTTCAGGTGAAATCAAGTGGCTTCTTAGTTTTTCTGCTTCAGGGTCTGGCCTCCCTCCACTCTGGGAAAGCCCAGATCTTCATTGCGTGTCTTGGATATTCTCTTCTCTCCATTGCCTTTAGTTTCAGCTCTGTACAGGCCAAAATTTACAGTGTTGATTCCTGCTTTTAGGTGATTCTGTTGTTTCATGTTAAGAAATATTTAGCAAGAAATACCAAGGGAGCAGCTATTAGTGTACTGGAGTCTCACTCATGATTCTGGACGGCACTGGAACTGCACTGGGAGCTACCTGTCACCAGCTGTAAAGGAAACTTTGCATGAACTTTACCAAGAGAAGCAGGAGTTTGCAAATGAAAGACTTTTTCATGCACCTTGTAACACTGTAAATTCTTAAGTCTTGATTCTTAATTCATCCTGGAACATATTTAATTTAATCAGGCCAACTTTTGAGTCCTCTGAATAAACAGCTGGACAGATATTTAACAGCATCTTCAGGAGTGTAAATAACACAAGTGGTAGAGGAGCCCAAGCACTGCTGCCTTTGCACTCAGGCCCCCACGGGCATGGCTGCTGCCTGCAGAGCTGGGGGGGAGCTCCTGTCAGTCAACACCAGCTCAGCAGAGACCCTACTCTCCCATCACGTCTTCAGTCAGCTAAGCACAATCCTGTGTATAATAAATAGCTTTATCAGGGATCCTGTGGGGATGCTCACTGAGGCAACAGCCTCTGTGGCATTGGTACTAGACTGATGAAGTAAAATTTTTCACGTAAATCTTCCCGTTCCACCCCCCGCAACATCCCTCGCTTTAATGCCAGCTCCTTTTTTGCTTTCCAAAAAGAGGGGAATCAATTAAAAATATTTATACTGCCTCTACCCCAAACCTTCCAGCATCACCATAGCTAGATGGGTTTTCTCTTGGAATAGTGCATTCAGTGATTCCTGTAGAAGATGCTCCTGAGATTCTTCTTGTTCAAATGTTATGACATTGTCTTATGCTGCAGGCTCTTGAGGGCTATTATTACATCAGTTGTAGCTGTCTATCGCTGTAGTGGTCTGCAGAGCTTGCTAGTGTGTGTAAAGGAACATACTGAGGATATTGAGAGTCATTCTTTCTGAAAATGCTGCCTAATCTCTTCTGCTTGAGTGTTACAGGTCCATCTAAATGCATATTTCTCTCCTTTTCTTTGCAGCTCCTTTTTAGAAATTGACAGAATCAAAAAGGCAAAATACAAGGGGAGGGTCTTGCCATTCTAAAATCCTTAGCTTATTATACATAGCATTGTAGTGACCTCAACATCTTCTCACTCACATCTATATAAAAGGTTTACCCCACTCAACATCCAGAGAAGGAATGGTAAGAGCCATCCCATTTTTGAGAAGCATTTCCAGTGCAGTGTTCTCATCAGGATCAAATTTGTCAAATCCTGCTGATTTTTTTACCCTTTAATTTATACAGCTACAAGGGGAAATTTCTGTGGACAGAAAACAATCCTACAAATCAATTTTTCTAGTCCTCTCTGTAAGCTGGTCTTCCTTTAGCACTTGCTGACCGCTGGCTTGTTAATGAGCAGGAGGGGAGAGCAGTGAAGGCTCTGCCAGCATGGTTCTCATCATGCTGATGCCTTAGGTTTTAACTTTTATATTTTTCAAATCCTGTACTGCTAGTGTAACTGAAGTTTCCTGTAGCTTGTTAAGTGCTGTTCTCTCATGCTAAGATAGACATAACAAAGTCTCTCCAGCTTGCTGTCCAAGGACACCCAGACTGTCCTAGGCCCAAGAACTGTAAACCATCATCTTGGGAAGAGGGGGCAAGCTTGGGGAAATTCCATCATTGGCTGGGTTCTGGTTGGTGAATTTATGCTGATATAAAAGTGTGAAGAACTCCTGACCTGTCATCCATTTTGGGATCCACTGAGGAAGGACCCTCTGGAGCCCAGAGTGTACCTCTGAAGGCCTTTCAAATAAATACCTCCTTTATTCTTTTATTCCTTTATTCCTGTCTAGTCTCTTTTTCTAGGTAGCCATTTAAGGCATCAGTGCCAGCCTGACAAGCGTGCAATGGGGACACCAAATGCCACGGGAGGAATTGAGCCCCTTGTTACCTTCTGAGACCCCAGTGAGCCACAATGCAGTGAAGGTCCTCTGCAGATATTGAGAGAATATTTTGATTCCTCCCGCCCCTGGCAGCGTGGAGGTGTCACACCCCTCACCCTTTCTCTCCCAGGCTAAGTACAGAAAACAGCTGGACTCCCAGAAGTTTCATTGCCACATGGAGTTTTGCAGCACACCTCTCGACAAGTAATCTCATCAGCCCAGGGAGGTCCCCACCAGCTTCCCTGGGGCTCTGCAAGGGGCTGCACAATCCCCAGTGTGCAACCCACACCTGGGCCTGCCCACTTTTGGTTTCCTTCTTTCAGCAGTAATGTGGAAATATTTTTGTAGTTTCTGTAGTATGGATGCATAATGCCAGTGTCCATTTGAACTCTGTAACCTATGATTTTCCATACCCTGCTAGAACAAGTGAGAAGCAAATCTACTGCTGCTTGACCAGCTTTTGCATACTGGGAGGAAGAAACTGTGTACGCAGAAGTTGGGACAAGGAAGGTGGGAGCGTATTTGACAGCTACTGAGCTTTCTTCCAGGCAGTTTCTGAGCTTTGCATTTCCATGTGAACATTTTTCTCTGTTAGACAGAAATGAGTGGAAAGGTAGCTAACCCTGCGCATCATACCAAGCACAGGGTACTTGCAAATATTCTTCTAATGTGCCCCTGCTCATCCCTATCTTGCCCTAATATTTGCAGTAGGTAATTTTTAAAGCCTAAATAACATAAGCTTGTGATTGAACATGCTTTTTCTGAGCTAAACTCCACCCTATCCCCAAGTAATTTCTTCATCTCCGTTCCTCATTAAATCCTCAGGAGAACAGGGTAGAGGTTCAACCTCCAAGTCTCAGAGCCATGATACAAAGCCCAGAGGTCACCCCCATGTGTCTCGGGGCTCTGGGGCTCCTGTATCACACCTCAACACATCTCTCTGCCTTCCTCTGTCCCTTTCCACTCCAGTGCCATGAGTCAAACCCAGATTTTTTTTTTCCAGGAGAACAGGGGTGCCCTGTCTGGTGCTGGCAGCCCCACAGAACTCCTCCAGGTCAGGTCCCTGAAGTGCTCAAAGTCTCCTACTCAGCTACCAGCCAAGTGGCAGGAGGCAGAGGCGGGTGTCACGCCAGGATGCATTTCAAAGCAAAAGAACCCTTGTTTTAAGTCTGTGCAACAACCTTTCTCCCAGAAGACTGACGATAAAGCTTTTAAAATTAATTTGCATAATTGGATCTTTAATTCCCTTTAAATGGAAACCAAAATGGCACTGTTCTCAACAAAAAAGGCTTTCACAAAAGCCAATATGGGTTGCAAGGTGGAGATGTGTTACTGAGCTGAAACTAAGTCCAGATAAAAGATAATTAGGCAGACTGAACAAAATTCTGCTTACGGACAGGGAGGAAAAGTCTGAGGTAACAGCATGGACTTCAGTAAAATTACTTCATATTCATGTCAGCATAACTGAGCCTTGGTCTACAGTAACTACTTTAAGTTTTCAGCTCTGTGGTTAATTAGCAACCCTTTTCATTTATGCGGGTTTTTTTAATTCAAAATTTTATTAGATTAATAAACACTGCAGATATTTTTGTAACAGCAGGGCAAAAGTTCTATTTGTGCAAAAGACCAAGACACCATTTGAGTCAATCTGGCTGCAATCATTTAATTCAGTGGAAATTTTGGCCCATGGAGATACTATTAGGAGAGCTGTGTATAGAAAACCAGAAAGAGTTCAGCTAGCAAAAGCCATTTTCATGTGCTTGTAAATGAAAAGCAGCCTTTCTAATGAAGAGCAATGTATTTCATCTCTCATCCCTCCCTGAATTACATGTGCAACTTTATATGGTGTTTTTACCTTAAAAAAAAAAAAAAAAGCAACTTTAGTACATATAATCCACCACCCTTGTTTCTGAAGAGGTGTTTTTATTGTTAAAAATATCCAAATGGCAAGGTACAAACATGTTCTAAAAGACAGCTTGGTTTTCTCCCTCTGCTTGCAACAATTCATTCTTTAATCAAATACAAAGGAACTCCATTAGTGTCCTCTTTTCACCAGGGCTGTTAGTTACCCAAAGCCTGAGCACCAGCTAAAGGCATATGGCCATAACCTCCTTAGCCTTTGCTTTAAAACGATAGTGAAATAGAAACAGAGGAGCTGGGGCAAGCTGGTAGAATACAAATGGAAGATCTCTGTGACTTGTCAGTCCTCCTGGGTTCTCCATCACTGCTTGTGCCATGGAAACGCAGCCCAGGCAGCAGGAGCACACAGAAGCCCACAGCTAAATTCTGCTCGTGTGTAGCCCAGTGTAAATCCAGTACAACACCAACAGAGCCACTGGACTTAACTGGGATTTTCATCTGGGCAACCACAATGCCTGAAGAAGCACAACATAGCTGGACTGCTGCAGACACTGCCAGGAATAGAGCTGAGCTGTCAAGGTTAGTTGCAAGTACTGCTACTTTGATAAATTTTAAGTAGTTTACAGCTCTCAGAGATATCAGTACTGCCCTTTTCTTTTGCGGGGGAGGGATACTTCAGAAAAAAAATTATAAAAATAAAAACTGTGCTGCTATAAATTAGAAAATCCTCATGAAATACAGTGAGAGCAACACATACCACACTGTAGCACCAGGGATGTGATCTGTTTTAAGAAACACATGGCTTTGTGTTTAATGAAGGGAGCCTGTTGAAGGATTGCAGACCAGGAGGGCACACTAGATTTGTTGTTTTATTAGGTTCTGGGTTATGTACTTCTCCTTTTGCTGTGTATCTGACAACATATGCCATTCCACTCAAAACTGAATGGGCCAGGGGACAGAGGGCAGAAAAAAATCATTTATGAAGGACTGGAGCATTTTATTTTCTACCTTTAGAGAAAAGTGTTAAGGAAAAAATGGGGTCATTTTGTCTAAACTAGAAACAGAAACAGGCAGAAAGAAAAATGGAATTAAGCAGATGGAGAAGAACAATCATTCTCCACAAGCACAGGGAAGGAACTGTTAGAAATACTTAAGTACACTCACCAACATCCAGTTCATTGAAATCATGCCCTTTAGATGCAGCAAAAAATCCTCCAGTATATCAGGGCCAGATCTTGAAAATCCTCCCTGCAGGATGAATTGGAGGCACTTTCCATCACACATAGGATGATTTGCACTTTATGGGGTGCATGGCTATATGCATGGCTATGATCAGACTGTGCATACAGTTATGTGCTCCATGGTCCATGTCTGGAACTGCCTGAAACTAGTGAGTTAAGGGCACTGCCGGGGCTGGCATTTGCTGCCCCTCCTCATCCAGCACCATGGTAGGACACTGCCAGATGGGTCAGTCCTGAATTCCTCTCTAACACTGGCTGCCTGCAGGGATGTGTCCTCACCACATTATTTAGATTTGGTGATCTGGCAACCAGTGCTGCTCCCTTTCAAGTTTTCCTGGGTTCATTTCTCAGAAAACTGCTCTTTCCAGATATGCCCCAGAAACCTGTTGACATCAGGTTAGCAAGTTTGCCTGTGGTTGCATAGGAATGAGATTTGAGGTAGTGATGAGCTGGAATCTGGGGCTCAGGCACAGGAAGGGCTGGATCATCCCGTCTGGCGACAGCTCACATAGGTATAACCTGAGGCCATATGTCTAAAATGTGATTTAAAACACACCTCAAGGTATCCAGCTCCCCTGCCTGTACACTATGGAGCTGCCAGAATGATCCCACAGAAAATGTGAACAAAAGTGGGCTCCAAAATCCTTTCCCAACACCAAACTTTAGCATTGGAGGTCGGCTGAAGGAAGGTTCACTTCTGCTTGTTTGAATTTCATAGTCCCAGGCCAACTCCTGAAAGACATAGAAACTCTCCTTCAGCCTTTAACATGACAGACTTCTGTCAATGATTTGAGACAAGACAATGATTTGAGATACACAGGGACTTGGGCTCATCTCCCTTCAAACTCAGAAAGGAGTTAGACCCGTGCCTCCTAGAAATTTAAGGAATAGTGATGACAGGGTACCCTTCTTTTGATAGTCTAGCACTGTGTGGCAATGAACATAGACTCACAGAGTTGCAGCTAAGCAGAAAGGAGCAGCGATCCCCATCTCCTCTTCTAGGTCACTGATTAGGGAAATGAGTGGGAATACAAATTGCTCTTCTGCTCTTCTCCGCAACCACATCCACACCTGAGCCTGTTCACCTCTTCGCACAGATTTCATGCATTTGGTGCTTTGGTGCTAGCAAAGCACCTAACACTGGCAGGACTTTGCCTAGCAATGGATTTGGTTGGAGTACTTTAAGCTTGTTGCTCTATTATGGTGCTCTGTTCCATGACATCACCACCTCAGCTGGCAGCTCTGCACACTTCCTGCTCTCTCCCTGAGCCCCATGGAGAACACCTTTTAAACTGTTTGGTATGAGTATTCCACACAGGCTCCAGGATATTAGCAGTTGGATTTTCTCCCTCCCCCATGGTGCAAATATCCTTTTATTAGCTGCTAGAGCTACTGGATATGCTGATGACAATGTCATAACGAAGCTCCAGCACTAGTTCGGCTAACAGACCCCATATTTACTGCCTTCAGTCTTGGATATATAAATAGCTTAAGGCTGTGGAAATCAAAGATTTCCCCCTTGCTATAGCTGCCAAGGAATAATCAGTGAAGAAGTTGGCCAGGCAGAAGTGTGGGGGTCCCCTCTCTCGTTCCCCAAGCTTCTCTCTGGCAGAGAATGTGTGTGCACCTTTCCACTAGAGAGCTGCAGAGATGGGTGTCCATCCCCTGGGATCACCCCTGGGGGAACACCCTTCACTTTTAATGGCAGAGGCAGATTTCAGTTTTAAATCCATGCCACTTTTTTTCTCATGAGCTCAGAATAATAAGCTGTGACTCTTCAGTGAGAAAACCCAACACATTTTAACATTTCTCTTTTAGAGAAGACATTCAGAGAAAGTCCCAAGCCCATGGGGTCTTGTTTATAGTTGCTGCCAGGCTGATAAATCCTGGAGACAGAGGCATCTATCTATAAAAAAAAAAGATTTCCAGTAGCACAGGAAAAGTGTGCAATACCAAGCTATCATCACCTTCTGACAGACAAAACATTTATAGTTTATTGTCAGGAGGACTCTGACTACAAAGCCTTTCCCTGAGCCAGGGTAGACTGACCTTTTGCAGTAGGCACAATAAGGCAGCAAACATAGCTGAGCTGTCAGAACTTCTCGAATAACCCCAAATCCCTTTTGATAAGGGGAATCAAAAGCACACAGCTCTCCACCACCTCCTAATAATGCCCATGACCTCAACAGCGCCTTACAAATCTGCTACCTAGTTTGAGAACTAGGTGCAACACCTGCTTCCTGACAGCAGCCATTTGTTTTCCTCTGGGTGGGTTCTTAGGAATCTCTCATCTAGTTCCCCAAGCATTAAGTAAGAGAATTTTCATTTCCTATCATGCTATCCTAATGCAACCCGTCCAAGAAGCCTCATCCATATGACAGTGGCAAAGAGCTGGACAATTTCCTCCTAAATAACACCCTCCCACTTCTGCTTTGTGCTCTATGGCCCATTCCTCACTGGGTATTTTAGGAATACTGTATATGTAATTGAAAGTATGTAGCCTTTAAAAGTCGAAGTGTATGGCTCTTACTCCCACCACCCTTCGAGGCTTAATAAACTGTTTAATAAGGAAACAACTCAGAGAAGGCTCCAAACAAACTTGAAATGGGTACAATTGCTCTTCCCTCTGTAGTGTGTACATATATATATATACTTATAAAATAATATAAATATTTAGGTTGGAAAAGACCTTTAAGATCATTGAGTTCAACTGTTATCCCAATACTACCATGTTCACCACTAAACCATGTCCCCGAGTGTGGCACTCACATGCCTTTTGGACAGTTCCAGGCTTCATGATTCCACCACTTCCCTGGGCAGCCTGTTTCAATGCCTGACCACCCCTTCAGTGAAGATATTTTTCCTAATTTGTATATCTATCTATCTATCTATCTATCTATCTATCTATCTATCTATCTATCTATCTATCTATCTATATCTATATCTATATCTATATCTATGTATAAACCCTGCTGTATCACATTAGGGAGTTTAGCAACTGGTCCTTGCACCTATCTAGCCTGCCATAAAAGCAGCAATCCATTCAAATCTCTTGCTTAATTTGCATTAAAAGGAGAGGTTGTGTTGTTTTTTTTTTTATTTCATAGAAATTCCTTAATAGGGGGAATAAATAAAAAGAGAGAACTTAAGGAAAAAATGAGAACAAGCCAAATAATGAATCATGGCGAGAAGTTACCAGCCTTGGGTGGTAGACATGAAATGCAAGTCCTCATTTAGAACATCGCCTAAGCCATAGCACATGTGTTCAGCTGTCAGCTTTAGGGGAGTTTAAAATCAAAAGACACTTTAAGATTTTTGAGTTTAACTGCTATTTAAATTGGTTTAAACTGTTATTTAGATATTTGAGTTCCACAGATCCCTAGAAGCCCCTAAGTGCTCACTACATCAGTTTGCTCAGTGTCTTCCTTACACCCAAACCCCTTCTCGTCCCTGTCATTCCTCCATCTTCTTGGGGGGTCCTTTGCAAGATCATCCTGAGCCCAAATAATTTTGTTAAATAACTGGATATGACTCCTCTCCTTAGAAACTAAATGCAAACTCGATCCAAAGAGAATAGGAGTTCTTCCATGTGTCTTTGATTCAGGCAGTGAAATCCTAAGTAGAAGGCAGGCTTCTCTGTTTCACATTTTTTGTTGGCAAAGTAGAAAATTCTCCATTCAGCACGCAGATTTGCTGCAGTTTGCTTAGACACCAAGTCTCCATCTGCTCTACCAGGGTTGTAAACCTCTTGGCTTGGATCTGAGTTCTGCTAGTCCTTTACTTCCCTTGCCTTTCCCCCTATCTGAGGGTAAGAAACAAACCATAGAAACATTCAGTTTGGAAAAGACCTCTAAGACCATTGAGTCCAACTGTAAACCCATCACTGTCAAGTCCACCACTAAATCTTGCCTGCAAAATGCACATTAAATATTCAGTTCCTGTCTGCAAAAGGAATTTCAATTAAAATAAACAAAATTGCTGAACGAAAGTGAGGATAATAGCATTTTATTGCTGCACAGCAGGGCTGTGAAGGTAATTAAAGATTCTGAGGTTGGAGTAAAGGGAGATGTATATGTTCCCTAGATAGATGCATTCATTTTCATTTAAAAATTTAAACCCAAAATACAACTGTCACTGTACATGTTTCCTTCTTCCACCCTGGACAATTGAATCCATTTACCTGGAGTTTGATCAAGTTACAGCACAAAAAATCCTATTGAAAAACAAGGCCCTTCTCTTCGTCTTTTTGCTCACATCTTAATGCTTTACAAAGCAAAACTCCAGACACTTTGTGAGTCACATATCACTACCAAATAAGTTGCAGTCATTGAACGGTGCCTCATAAAGGAGGCAGGAAACAGGAAAAGCTCAAAATAAAGCTGTTTGTAAGTTAAAGAACTAAGGGGAAGAATGGATAGGAAATGAGTCCCTTATTTCTTCTTCAAAATTATTCTGATTAATGAGGAGAAAGATCAATAGCCTATCTGCAGCTGCCATGGGGAAGACAGGGTGAAGAGTGAATCCAGATCCAAGTATCCCCGTGGTGCCAACACATCACATTCTGCACAAGCTCGATATAATGAGCTGCAGGGTGACATCTCATGCGACTGCACTACTTTACCTGTCTGTCCATTCGGTTCCTCATTATAGCTCAATGTGCTCAGTTATAGGGTACCAAAAGGAGAAATGTATGGCATAGATTTGTGAGTAGTCAGAGGAAGGATTGCTTTCATTCCTGTGGCACTGCTTTCCTCCTGCTGTAACAAGAGCCCCAGATACTCCAGGCTTCCCCCTGCACTGCTGCTGCATGCAGCTAGGAAGTAATGTGTACGAATTTTCCCACAACACGTGGCAACAGCCAGGCCCACAGCATACTGAAAACTGCAAAACATTCCCACTGACGTTTTTGGATTTTGTTTTTAAATCAACCCCTAAATGAAGCACCTCAGATATTGCTGCTTCCTTTATTAATGTTTGGTTTGGGGACTTCATAATTGTGTTTAGCAGCTTTTGTGGGCCAACAGATTCCAAGGCAAAATGACCTGGCAGGATACTGAGGCCATTTCCACTGTTTTTGGAGCGCTGTGTAAGGAGAAAATGACTGTTTTTTGGATGGAGACCCTGGGTGAAACAAGGCAAGGCATCATGCTCCCATCCACTTTGGCTTGCCCCAGAGACAGGGAGAAAGTACCCAGCACTATTTCATTAAGGTTTTGGCATGTCCCTTAATGGCATTTGTGGTAGTTACAGGCACAAAGGAAGCATTTATCCCCCGTTGTTTTTCCCATCTGCAGCCATTCATTTGCAGATTTGCCCAGAGATCAATTCACACTGGCAAGAGAGATAAGAGGGACCCCTGATGCTGGACTTCAGAGATTACAGCAGCCAGGCTGCTCCAAGGGCAGTTGCAGAGCCGCAGAAGGGTGCTCTATTTTTGAGCAGCCCCTAACACGAGCATCCCCTGACACATGCACCCCACGAATGCTATCACGGGCGACCTGCTTGCTCCAGGCTCTGCAGAGACACCAGCATTCAGATGCAATCAGGGAGGGATTCCTCCTTTCTACAGCAACGGGGTACAGACAAAGCAACGCACAGAGAAAGGCTAGTGCCAAATATTATTACCGATACACATTTGTAAGGGAAAACTCGGTTTCCATTGCCAGCTCTCCAGAAAACGTGGTCTCCTTTTTGGCATAACCCTGAACCAAACGAGGAGGCAATCCAAGGGATTTTAGCAGAAAATTCTTAGCAAGGGGTACTGCTCCCGCAGCCACAGGAGTGACTAGCAGTCAATGGGACACAGTTCTTAAAGAGCTGCCTCCTTGACTATAAATACTTTCAACATTTAAAAATGCTTAATGTGAGTGTTTGTGAAACCAAGGAAAACAGCTATACAGCGCTCATATTTAGATTTACTGAAGAAAATATTTTCATTTGGTACTTAACTGTATCCTTACACTTGGGTTTAAGCCACCCCTAAAATTGGCTCAGGCTGCCACAAAACAACAGCTTAAACCAATTTAATTGCTGTCTGCTGCGATCCCACCCGATTTCCCACCCCTGGTTGTACATTCCCCATCCTCTTTCTTACGCCAACTCTCGTGCTTGTCTAACCCTGGTCTGAGCCATTTGGGCACGCAAGCCAGACACACACCCTCGATGCCCTAAAACCCACCCCTTTTCTACCGATTTAGCATGCTGGAGTGACTCGACACCAGGTCAAATGCACACTAGAGCCAGTGAAAAGAAAGACGTGGAATTGCTCGGTCGAGGCAGGGTGGGACCACGAGGTCCAGAAATATCGTATCTCATCCCAGCAGTCCTGCTCCCTCCACCTCTGCTCAGGCCGTTTAATCCCATCCCGTGCTAAGTTATCCAAATTTGAACCTGACCCTCTTCCCTAGACACACACAAACACACACACACACACCCACACACACACACCCACACACACACTCACAGTTTCTGCGAGGTCAGTAAATTCACTCAGCTCAGCAAGAGTCCTTAGCAGCATGGAAATGCATGACTGGAGGTGAGAAGGGCTTCTCCCTTTCAACACCAGGGAGCCAGTAGATGATCTAAGCAGTGCTGTCAAGCCATATCCTCAGGCTTCTGTGCGCATTTGAATCCCTGTTACCCTAAAATCCGGGCTACAGAATTAGAGACAAAGCTTTAAGCTGAAGAGAATCGAGGAGCTGAGCAATAACCATGCTTCCCAGGGAAGGCTCCTGCTAGAAGTCTCTAGCTATTCCTCCTTGCAGCAGCTGTTCTACCTGGTCATTCTAATAGCCCCGTTTTAAGAAAAGGATATCAAGGACTAAGTTGGATCTTTCTGGAGGAGATGTAAGTCAATTTACAGGAAATTCAAAGACACTGAAGTAGCTGGAACCTAATAAAAATAAATGGAAAGGAGAAAAAAACAAAGAAAGAAAGAGAAAAAAGAAAAAAAAAAGAAAGTAAAAGAAAAAAGGAAAAAAAATGAAAAAAGAATGCAAGAAAGAGCAAAGCCCTACAGCAAGAAGACAGCTGAGATTTCTGACAGGATACTCTTCACCCAGTCTGGATTTACCAGCATTTTGTGACATAGACAGAGTCTTAAATATGAAGATAAGTGTTCATCTGTAAAGAAGTTTTCTCATACATTATGCAGCACTGTCTCTTCCACACTTCATATATATCTGTCTGTACCTATAAATAGAAATGATGTCTCATGTACATTATCATATATTACAACCTCTGATGATGTGGTAAAGGAAAGGAAATAAGCAAAGGAAGTAGTGTGCTTCACCAGAGCATGCAAACCCTCCACAGGGCCTTGGTTAGCCAGCAATGGGCAAACCGGTGCTGGAAACAGTACAAACACATGTGGAAAAACCAAACAATGAGAGAAAAGACAGTAAACCGATGGGTTTGCTGCAAAACAAACAAAAGACTAAGTAATCACGTGAAGAGGCTAAAAGACCGAAAAGAATCCTTGTGTGCTTAAAACTGGAGTATTGCACAAAGTGGCATGGCACAAGCAGGGAGAAGTGGCCAGAGCAGGTCTGATGGACAGCACTGGGAGGAAGAAGACAGGATCTGCAGTGCTGAGGCCAAATCCAGAGTCAAACCCTAACTCTCAGCCGGAAAGAGACAGGGGCTAAAACTGCTAATTGCTTTCGTTTTTCAGAATGTGTCACCTCTGCATTGCTGGAGGGTTTTTTTTTCCTTCAAAAAGGAAGAAAAATCTTCATTCTCATGCATTTTATGAACTGATGAAATATCCTCCCAACATGTTCTCATCAGTGTTTACTTGTTTGGTATTTCAGCTTGACCACTGTTCCTACGGGGCTAATGAGCTGTGACTGGCAATACAATTAAAGATAGATTTGATGGCATCCTGGCAGACAAAAGTGTTTTAATTAAACTGAAAGAAAATTGTTGTTTATGGGCCAGGAGCCCATACTGAATAGAGAAAAGTAAGCCTTTTGATAGGAAAAATCAGTACCACATCTAATGGACGGGGAAACTGAGGTTTAATTCTTGGCTCTAGCAGACTTCCAGCAGAGCCCATTACTTTGGGCCAAGGGCATGTTTTGACTTGTCTTTTGGAAAACGTGGAGAGTTCAATCTCTGTCTCCATGGAACTTTCTGGCTATTTTCACTAGGGAGGGCTGAGCAGAGCCCAAAGGAAGCTCCACGCTGGTTAGCATCAGCACCACTTCCCAGTCCTCCCCACAACTTCACTTAACTGTAAAACTCAGAGCTCAGTTGTTTAAAGGCCAAGCTAAATCTGAACCAGCCAGGGTTACATTGAAAACCACAAGATTTACAAAAAGCAGTTCCTTTTCTCACCCTGTTAAGGCTCAAACAAATAGCAAAACTTGCTTTGACTTTCCTAAGAGTAAAGTTAAAGACTCCAAGTTTGCTCTTTTAATCAACTTCAATTACTTCTCATCAGCTTTGAAAATAGTATAGTTATGAGAATAGCTTGATTCATAGTGGAAGGAGATTATGGAGAGAGAAAAAATGGTAATGAATCAATTTCTCCAAGGCAGAATTATCATGTACAGGCATTTCAAGGCCAGGCAGGCAGCTTCTCCTATTGAAGTTGTGCAACACTTTGCACTTAAATACTATATTATCACTTGCTTCACTTTGTCAGCTTTTACTGCTTGGTCTGAAAGCTCTCACTGGATGCCACAAGTTAATCAAGAAGATATTTTTCTGGTTTGATCCAAGGGGTTCCTTTTTTTTTTTATTTCAGCCTTGTCAGAATAAAACCCCAAACTTACCCAAGAAAAAGAAAGAAAGGAAGGGAAAAAAGAGGGAAAACTGTTTAATATTAACAATGTATATATCTCCACAGCTGTAATGGTATACTTTATATCTGGAGTCTGACAAAACAATGATGCGTGAAGTCTATGAAAGACATGAGTTACAAGGACAGCGTAGCCCATCTGAGTTCACCACGAGTGAGTGAGGAGTGTAGAGGCAGAGGATAATTTACACAAAAACTGAAGTTGATTCAAGGCCACCATTACCTCCCAGTGATCATCTCTCTTTCAATTCAGATTTAAAAGCTAAGGCACTTTGCAGGTCTCTCATACGTTCCGTGGGTGTCCTTTAAGCTGCAGGTAAATCCCTCCCATTTACAGTAAGGTTTCACCTGAAACAGAAAATACATCCTACGGCTTTATCAACTGCCATCTAAAATCTGAGGCACCTCCTGTGGCTTCGGTTGCTGAAAGAAAACAGCATTTTATTTGGCAAAAAGGCTCATACATAGAAATACTCATAATCCTTTATCTTTTTTTTTCCCCTCATGTGACATGAGAGGTCAGAAGCATTGGTACCTTCAGTGCACAACCTCAGATGACACTGTTGCCTAAATACACATTGAGAATACACCGTTTTAGTTGGAGTCAATTCAGGCAGAACAGGAACACATTTAAGCTCAGAGAACCAGTCTAAAAAACCCAAAAAGGAAACTAAAAAAAAAAAAAAGAAGCAGCCAAATTTCAATAAATAGAAATGGAACTATGCCATTAGGCAGCTCTCTTTAACCTCAAGTAAAAGTCCTATTTACCCTGGCTCAGCAACCAACTTCTTTTGTAGTTTCCTATGCATGACCTGGTCAGCACGGAAAGTCTTCACCCCTTACACACTCCCCATCCAGCTTCCACCTCCAGGGCCGCCTGCTGTGGCCATTCAGACCCAGAGGACACAGAAAATCTCTGGAGCTCACTCCTCCACTTCCAGATCTCCTCCTGGCAGAGCACAGCTGCTTAGAGCACCAGAGCCAGGCTGAACACAACATGTAGTAAATCAACACCTCTCTTTGCTTATGCTACTAATGACACCCCAGATTACTAGCACTTAATGGTATTTACTTTTCAGTGTGTTTTTTACATTTTGTTTTTCTATCAGCTGAGACAATAAAAATCAGTTCCTGTAGGGCAATTTAATTTAGGTTTACACGGTGTTTTATATTCAGATTTTTAGTGTTGCAGCATTTGTGGGGCAAATCCCTGCAGGACTGTTTTTTAAGTACTTCTGTGAAATTAAAGTAAACCCATACTGAGGGTAGGCACTTTAACAAGCAAAATACTCAGAACTCAAGTAAACATGAAGGAAAAACAATATAATGGAGAAAAGTTATTGGGCCAACTGAAGCAGATTGGTTAGAGAGATCTCATACATATGCAAGAAATAGTTACATGTATAAATATTTGTAGGACTGGTGACACAGATAAATAGCTAATAACTTTTTTTTCTGATGAGTTTTATATTAGATTTGATACAAAATACTGTTGAAATCTTCCCCCTGGGCAAAAAAGGTCTTGTTTGTGAAAAACATCTTCACATGCTGAGCTTTGTGGATCAAGGATGGCTGTGCAGATCTACAGGTTGTCTGTAACTCACAGTGCATGAATTTAACCACGGAGCAGGCTGGTTGAGATTGTGCATGGGTCTTGTGGCCTGCCCCTCCTGCTCGGGAAGGGTGGAGCAGGGTGGCAGCTGCTGCAGGGAAAAGGGAAGTAATTTCAACCACTACTTAGCACCCTACCACTTCCCTGGAGAATGACCGACTATAACACATTTTACTTTTCCCAAATGATTTAATAAAGACCCAGATATTTTTTTTTTCTCCTTGCTGATGGGCTTTTCTGGTTTTTGGGAGCAGGAATGTTTATCTGGAGGAACAGGACTTTAAAAGACAGGTATTTAGTGTTAGGAAGTTCAGCCTGAGGAGTAATTTTACTTTAGCGGATTTAAATATTTCTAATAACTTTAATAATTCTTATTTAACTGTGTAATAGCACATATGAATTGGGCAACTAACATTTCAATATGTTTCTCTCTCACTGGACAAGGCTATAAATTTCAGGGCTGTGTACTAGGTGTCTAATGGAAGTGGCCTGTTCCCATTTTACCATGGTGTGAACTCTAGACAGGGAAAAGCTGCTCTGTACTTTGGGATAATCATCTATGACTGGAGGGTGACATTTTGATCCTTAATTCACTTACTCAGACAAGTTTACTTCTGCTAGACCTACAGAAAGCTTCCACTGACATTTCCCTGTTTTTGACTTCCTAAGTGCCTCACCATTAGTTCCTGTAAGTGTTACTTTTTGGGTTCACCTTCTGCACTGATGGAACCACCCTCGTGGGCAGCACTGCAGGTGGTTGTGCTTTCACCCAACACCACATTCTTGGGGGCACTTGGAGGTTTAACCAAACCCTCTTTGGTCTTGGAGGTGCCAGCCTGTGTCCAGAGCAGGGATATGTGTGTTAAAAATGCAACAATACCCACACATATCTGCTCCTGGGGGCTCGGCAGGGGAGAGGCAGAGACAAGAGGAAAGGAAGGGATGTACACATTGCTGGAGGAAATTTGTAGTGCATGAGTGCAGTGTTTATTTCCGTAAATACTTTTTGTTTCTTCTTGGCATCTGACTGCATCTCTTGTTCTTCTGCCTCCAGTGTTTCTGTGCCACCTCTGAAAATTAGACAGAGTGGTTGCACCTTACAGCTCCAAACAGCACATTAGAAGGGTTCGAGTGACTGCTGACATTTTTTGTTGGCAGGCTTCACTCAATCTTTTATTCAAACTGAAAGGAAGAAATTACAAATAGGATTATGTTTTTAAGACAAGTAAGTCCACATACACTACACTCCAAAAGAAATAGTCTTCTTCTTCCACTAGAAAATTATTGATCAAAGTTATTCAAATCTGCATTTATTTTAAGTACATAAAATGGCAAATGTACATGGTAATGAAATATAGTATTTCATGATGTATATTATTAAATAGAAGAGAATGAGATTATTTCTTTAAGACTATCAATTATTAAATTATCATTAACATGTATGTATATAAATAATTCTAAGAGACTTTCTGATTAGATTACCTTGATATGACAGAACACATTGTGATTATTCTTTGATGTTTTGCAATAAGGATTTAAATTCTAAGTAGATTTTAGGAAGATTTTCTTTTCCAACAGCAGCAAGAGGTAATGGGTGGACAATACCTAATGAAGCAGAACAGGAAACAGAAGCGACTTTTTAATTTACTCAATTAGTTTCCTGTGTAAAAGATGACAAACTTACCGCCATACAGATTTTTTGGGGGAAGTTTCATTCCGTTAATTAGATATTCAACATTCAGGGCATTTAATACAAACCATTTTCTACTACTTGCAATACTGGAAGACCAAAGGAGACTGCTGTTGAGATCAGGAGATCTGCAGAGTGAGGATTTGTACCTTAGTGTAAGTGCTGCACACCAGGAGGATTACATTCTCTTCCACATAAAGGAGAATAAAGCAGGTTTTCATCTCTCATTTTGCAAAGATGGCAGCAATCTCTAGTGCTGGGGTGGACTTTTCCCTTCTTCAGTGAGGTGTTGGAGCAGCACACGGAGAGAGCACTGGGCTGCGAGGAGCCTGGAGCAGAGGTGACTGGTATTCACTGGGCTAAACAAGGGATTTGGGTGCCTGAAGCCTGAGTAAAGAAGCAGATTTAGGAAATGGGAAGCAGCAGATGAGCAGGAATGAAGGCTGTATGTGGTCTGAAGGACAAAGGAAGCAGGATTTTTGCAGATCCTTGGCACTGAGCAGTGATTACTAGAGAAATGTTCATATAATTGAGAGGTGTCTGAGAAATGTAAACGGGAGAGTTTGAAGGTGGTGGTTTTGAAGTTCAGCTGTGCTGTCAGCAAGGTGTTTCCATAGCTGATGAGCAAAGCACTTCCTTCGCCCCATTTATGACAAGTGAAGAAAGGAGCAGGGCTGTATTGAAATATGTGTGGTAGGAGCCCCATTCATGCGAAGAGGCTGCATTCAGGGCCTTACAAAGGGTATGAGTCAACTGCAAAGAAAGGAGGCATTTCACAGAAACTGAAGTGTGACTCTTTGTTTTGCCTGACCCCAAGGTCCCCAGTGACACAAAAGGGGACCCCAGCACTGATTCTGCAGCAACAAATGCCTGTTGTGAGTAAGTGTATTTGAGGAGCAGCGACAAAAAGGAATGACCCGAGGTTCTTGTTTCCAGCCCTTGTTTCCCAAGGGACTGTCAAGGAGGGAGCCCTGAGTGCAGCCTGGCTGAGGTGAAGAGGTGCTGGAAAGCTCTTCCTAATGGATGCATTTCCCTTGAAAACCTTTCCTGAAATGCATGATCTGATCATCCACATGTACAATCAGGACACCTGGATAATGAAGATTTTGGATTTCACTCTGCAAAGTCTATACAAGTAAATATGTCTCCTATTCAGCTGTTATGTGAAGTGGGATTTTTCTAATTTAGGACTGGCAAGGGATTAGAGTGTTTTAGTAACCTTCTCTTCATTTTAACCTTCCATTAGTCCATGACTACTTTCTTTCACAATCAAAGTAGACATGAAAGGGATGTTTTGCTTTGCTCTTTTCATTATTACAGAGAGCTGTAAGTCCCTATTAAAGTTCACGATGGCATTAGGGTGCAGAATGATGGATTTAAAGGTATCATAAAACTCTTCCCGGTAGGTGGTAGTCCCCAAATATGTTCCAGTTGTGACCTGAGAGAGGCTGCTGGAGGCATCCCAAGGAGCCATGCTTTGGCGCTCTGCAGATGCTTTGAGCTGAGGAAATTCATTTGCATATGGATGCCATGCTAAGGAGGCCAGCCTGGATTTCATTACTGCTAATGATGTGTGTGGGAGAAGTGATTTAGTTTATAGCCAGTGCCAGGCATGGCACAATGAGGAAGTACTTAATTCATACAAAGCTCTTTCTTGCTTCTGAGACCTAAAAATCAGGGGATTTTTTAGCAGCTCCAGTGTCACAGAAGTGGTGTCTTCATGGCCATGAACAGAGATGTGACTGAGGCAAGGGAAGGAGGGAGAAGGAAGCATCAAGATGTAGTATTGATGCCATGGAGGAAAGGATAGGAGGACAAATGAAAGTGAATGATAAGCAGAGGAGAAGAAAGAGCAAGGGAGGATGGAAAAAACCAGCAGGGAGAACTGGTTGTGCAGGAATTGTGGCTGGACAATTGGACTTTGGAGGTGACAAAATTTTCACTGGGTCTTTGCTATAGTTTTCACAACTCAAAATGCAGGCAAACACTTTGGGCCAGGGTAAGATGTCCATCTTCAGAGACAAATTTCTGGGAACTGGAAAGGAGAATAGGGACCCCAGGAGAAACCTGGAGTTGGAGTAGCCGGCAGTTGCTCCATTGCCTGAAGGCATTTTCCTACTCCACTGGAGTCACTGCTGCTTTCCTGGTCTGATAGGCATTGCCTCGGGCAAGGGGGAATTGGAGAGGGGCCTGGGGGAGATTCTTGGCATCTGCTTCAGGGGCCAGAGGGGCTACTATGCTCAGGCAACTTCAGGAAGAGTTTTTGAACTGGCATCAGTGTCTTGGGTGGCCCCTCAGCTGTGCATAATAAATCCATCAAGCAGCAGAGAGGATCCAGAAAGAAGGAATGGGTCAGTGAGTGGAGTAAGTCAGGGGGATTAAGGCACACCGTACCAGCATGCTGAGAGAGTCTGGAGCATGCACTGCCTGCAGAGCATGTGTTGAGACAGAATTTAAAAGGTTGAGAAGGCTTGGAGGAGGAGCCCAATTCTGGGGTTTATGCGTCCCAACCCCTCTGGTGTTTTATACTCTATCATTGCACAGGGTGGAAGGGAAGAAGGGCTGTGAGCTGCTGCCCATTGCTTGGGCATGGGATACGACCATCCATCTGCAGCTCACAACATGAAAGCCTGAACAAAGGTCTTTCAAGAGGAATTACTCCTGCCTTATTCATGGCACAGCAGCTGGTTGTAATGAATTTTAACTGTTTGGCTGCAATCACCCACAATGCATGCAATCAAAAGGGTTATGGGCCTGCTCACTCCTGCAGCAGCCTGGAAATGCTATCTCCAAAAATACAGGATGGTTTTGGGAACTTAATTTAAGCATTGTTGTTCTGCAATATTCTGAAGAGGGAAATCAGCTGGTCAGTTGGACAGAGGGACGTGAACACCACTTCAGTAATCCGTGAATGGGGAATGTTGTTTGGAGAGTTCCCTGATTTCTGCTTCATCTGACTTGAACTCAAAGGGTATGGAACAGTAACATTCAGCTGGGGTTACTGGAAATTAAATATTGTTTACTTGATATTGCAATTGAATTCAGAACAGCTGTAAGATGTCTTTAAAGAACAAGCCCCAGCTTTAGCATTTGTGTGTCCCTGAGAAAATACTGAGATTTGCTGAACTGATGGCCTTTGTATATGGTTTTAGGCCAACTGTATGCTCTTGAATGTTTTAGTATGTGCAAGTCATTTGAAGATCTTCATACCCAGCTGTCTGAAAACAGCACACAGACTTCACCAAGTAGAAGAAATTAGAAAGATGATTTATCATAAAAGAAGCAGGAATCAGCTAAATTTAGAGATGATCTGAAGAGCAAAGGTGAAACAAAATAATGTGCAATATTTCCTAGACCCAGCAGAAAAAAAAAAAAGGAGAAAAAGAGATTATGCCAATGCATTATTTTTACTGGGCCTCTATTGGCAGACTGAATTATGTTGGGGATGGCTCATTTCTCCTCAGCAACAACAGCAGGTTTTAAATAATGCTTCATATTTCCCAGGTTTAGCAGATGAAGAAAAGTAATTACTTGGGAGGCAAACAGAGCAGATTTGCAAATAGAGGAGAATGTTTTATGGCCAGACTTGCAAAGATTTGGCTCCTGCAGATGCCAGAAGACTCTGCATCTGCTTTAATCAACGTGGGCTGATCCTGGCTGATTATTTTTTTGAGATCCTCATGGTTCTTAAGGCAGTAGTTTTATATTATCTAAGATAATGTGACTGTACAGCTTCACAGAGAGGGCAATTTACCTGCAATTTCAAACTGCACAGCTTTCGAACTGTAAGAACTTCTGGCTCAGAGAAGGCTGGGTTTTGTGTTTTGTTTTGCTTTTGAAATATTGTTCTTTCATGTCTGTATTTAAGACCCACTGGCCTCGAAATGTTGTATGGCTGGGCTTGTAAACACTTGGCTTCTACAGACACCAGAAGACTCTCTATTTGCTTTGATCAAGAGAGTCTGATTATTTCTTTGAGATCCCTGTGGTTCTTGGGGTGGTAGTTATAGACCATCTACAACTACATAAACCTTCAGCTTTTCTTCACGCAGAGGGCAACTCACCAGCAGATTGAAGCTGAATGTCTGCTCAGTTTATGAGCAAATGGCCGAGAGAAAAGCGAAAGAGCCTGAAAATGCTGAGCGATGCAGTGGTGGGTGTAGAGGCCCTGTGGTGTCACCTTGACTGCTTTAGATTTCACAACGACTGAATTGGTTGGAGCGTGATGGGACTGGGTCTCCCTGTATGTTTATAGTGACCCTGCTGTAATGTATCTTCTTTAAGATAAGATCTTCTTTAAACATAAGAGGCAAGGAGAGAGGGGAGAGGGCAGGCAAGCATTGTATATAGCATCTGTAACATTTAATTATATGAGACAGGGAATTTCCAATATGCCTTGCAACACAAAGAACGTTCAGCTATCAGCATCACACTATATATTTTCTAAATCACAACACCCACACATTTCCTTAGCCAAGTAGAAGTTTTCCCTCCATGGCTGCATATCTAAAATTAGCCTGAAGGTCAAAGCTGAATAGAAATACCCTTACCATTGAATGTGCTGGGAATGATTGGTGCAATGGGCTCAATTTTCCCATCGAAAACCTTCATTTATTTTTTTAAATAACAGTTGCTTTTACAGTCAAAGAGCTTGGAGAAAGGCAAAATGAGGCCTGCTGTATAAAATCAACATCAATATTCTGCCTTCACTGCAAGGCTATTTTTATAGACAACTATTTTAAATGTAACAAGATGGATATAGTGAAGCCACAGTGTAAAAGATGCAGCAAGAAGCTTCTGAATAGCAAGGCTGCACACAGACATGAGAGAAAGGCCTCGAAATTTGGAAGATGTTTGTATTTGAAGACAGACACAATGAAGAATTCTAAGTTAAGAAATGCATTGTTGAGAAGTGAATAGTTCAGGTCTAAAAGTAGTTTTTTAACCTGCATTTGTATTATGTGAGGACTAAGCAGCCTATGCTGCACAAAAGCAAAAGCACCGTCTTGCACGAAGTGCATTTATCAGCCACAGTGTTTTATTGAGTGCTTTAATAATACAAGTGTACATCAACTGATCCACAGTCAAAAGTGGCAGGTCCCTAAGAAATTTACAAGCACTTTTTTTTTGTTGTTTTTTAAGTAAATCAAAATACATATTAATTTGTTCAATGCAATAGCCTTTTGTGTGGGAAACAGAAGGCTAGTGATAAACACAGTCTTAGTAATGCACAGTGATTCTTGATTTTAAGCTTTTATACAAAACTTGTTCCCAGTAGCATGCACCCACCATTAAAGACTTCAGTACAAAAAAATAACCCTAAACACTACATTTAAGTAGAAACGAGATATAATTCTGAATTTGTTTGTTTTCCCCAAAACCACATGAAAGAAAAAAAAACAACCCCACACATTAATACAAAGCTTTGTGATAAAGCTCTATACTATTACAGATCCAACATTCTTTGCACTGATAACCAAAATTCCCTGTCTACATTTGAGGGAAACAACTTTCAAGTTAACAGAACAAAAAAACCCAAACAAATAAAAATTAAAAATAAAACAAACAAACAAACAAAAAAAGAAAGTAAGGACAACCTTTTGTCACAAAATCGTTCAAAATTTAATAAAAAATAAGAATGAAGGGAAGGGCTATTGATGCACTTAGTGAATGTGCTTGCACAGGTCCAGCAAATCCTAGAGGAGGTTCCTATGTGGCGTATCGCTTGGTCCACTGTCTGGCCATTCTGTCGTGCTCTGCTCTGTTAGTCATGTACTGAGTGGCAATGCTTCCAACCAGGGGGTCAGCTGAAAAGGAAACACAAACTGTGAAACGCATGTCAGCCTCGGGAGGATGTAAAACCTTTTTTTGGATCCACATTTGTTCAGCTCTCTCAGGTCTAAGCGCAGGAACAAGGTGCCTACATACACCAGCCTTGTTTTTGAAGCACGGAAGGAAGAAGGTGGGGGGCAGATGGATGGCAATTAGCTATACATGTCTGGTAAAGATATAACAGAAACTATTTTCTGAAGTTCTACCTCACAAAAAAATGTTCTGATTATTTTATTTTAAGCTAGAATTCACCTTCAGGTGATGTGATTTATTTATGGTATTAGACTCCCACAAGTATAGGTATTCCCACCTAAGAAGAGGATGAGCTCTAATTCTATCATCAGGTTCAATGTTGTTTTTGTTTTCTTAAAATACTTTTTGTTTCAAAGCATAAAGAAATGTAAGAATTAGGGCAGTTAAGTACTATTTTCAAAGCAACGGAAGTTAATTCCAAGCTTTGGGAATTGTTATTTAATTTATGGGATCTTTCTGAGCATTCATATGGCCAGAATGCTGCATGATATGGTCTGGATCTATTAATTACTTCACAAATAATTAATCTAAACCAATCAGTCCCCTAAGAAAAACAATCCAAGACAAGACACTCCCATAAGTGACTATATTTCATCAACATTTTTCTCTTTCAGACAACATTTTCTGCTTCTCAGTTTAAGCAGACAAAATGTATAGAATTTTCCCCTTTTTTGAGGGGAAATATACTTTTTATATACTCTTGATATTTCTGCTGCAAATTTTCTGAGATTGTACCATGCCAGTCCAGAGGCACTGATAGCACACTTGTCCCTCACTCAGGACAGATGAATATGAGTTCTTGTGAAAGCCAGGTAATAATCAGCTTTGTGTTTGTCTGAAGATGGTGCCATTGAACAATATGAACATCAGCTTTCCCGGTACAGTTGTAATCTGTGTGTGGTACTTGCACTATTAACCACCAAAATTTTCGGGACAAGACGTCAGGCCTTCTGTCAAACAGAGTAAATCTGGGCTTTTTTTTGGTTGTTGATGATAAGAATTTATGGTAGGGGAAATACGTTGGCTTAGCAAAAAATCATTTGATTGGCTGACTGCCAACCTCACAGAATATTAGTGAAATATATCAAATGAAGAAAATTCTTTTGCTTTCCATGCATAACCTGTACTTTCAGGAAGAGCCTGTGATTTGAATGTTAAGTTTGCACCTTCTAAATTAGTAACACAAGTTATCACTGTGACTGCAGGGTACTATGTCCCTGTAGTCTCAGTCCTGCAAACACTTACTGCATGTGCTTACCTTTAATATCTTAATATATCCAGAGGAGGTCACTGAGGCAGGGACTTGATTACTTTTATATGCATGAGTATAAAAGAAGTGTATCTGGCCTAAGATAGATTTAAAAAGTTGTAGACTAGAAAGTGTATCACCTTTACCTCCTCAGCCAAGGAGAACTATGCAGGGGATTATCTAAGGGATTTTGTCCTGTGCAAATAGGAGGTTATGAGTCTATGGGCATTTAAGCAGCAAAAAGTTATTTGTGGCTGGAATGACGTTTGAGAAGCACTGCAGGGTAAATGGGGAACTTGGGCAACAGGAAAGGGCAACATTTCTCTTCACAAAAGATTTCCCTAAATAGCAACAGGGAAACCTTGTCATAGTGTAATGGCATCTTGGGGATGAGCCTGAGAGCACTGCTGCAAATTCCCACATCCTCCTCGGACACAGTGCCCCTGTGCAAAGAAACACTTCCACAGACTCGTGGAGAAATGGAGACTAAGGCATGAACTTGAAAGGAATCTTTGGAACAAAATTTGAAGCATATCCCAGTTTTCATGCTTGTTGGGGAAGGTGGGGTTTGGCCTCTGAGGCATCCGGCTGGGAAGGGCTGCAAGAATATCATGGCATTATCATCTGGAATGCGGCAAGCTCTTATTGAGGTTTAGTGTGTATTTAAAGTGATGCCCCTGAGGTTTTTATAAAACCTTGTATGAGTCAGTGAACAGTGATGTGCTGTAGTCAAGGTTTATCTAGTTCAAATCTGAAAGTTTTTTTATGTGCGGGATGAATGTTTCTGTGAAAGCGTGTCTCTCACATTGAGAGCTGTAATCGATTTCCTTGATATACTACAAGGATACTGAGGATCACATCATCATCCCCAATCCCGGATGATAATTAGAATGTTTGGTTTCCTAGTGTGGATTTCCATCTATATCTCCTTTTTTGAGCAAGAACATATTTTAACAACATACACCTTTACAAGGCTTTGGAAGGTACAGGCTCTTCCCTCCACCTCCTCCCAGGATGGGAAGGTGTCTTCTTTCCTTTGGGGTGAGAATCAGTGAGAGAAGTTCTTGGTAAGGTGTGGAAATCTGTTCAAGTCCAGTAATATAGAGAACTGGGCTGTTTATTTATCTGTATGTTCAAGCCTTTGTCTCTGCAGTGTTTTGTCTGGCAGTTGGAAGAGTGGAGGTGAGGACCTGTAAGATGCCTGAGGTCCACAAAGCTTTTGTTGTAGGCGTGTAAACTCCTGCTGAGTGACCTGAGAATCAACTATCAATCATCTCAGGTGCTTCCCCCAAGCCAGTGCCTCCCTCCATTGGTGTCTGCCTGTATGAAGCAGGACTGAGGAAGCAAAGAGAGGTCCTTGCTTGCTGTAGCATGAGCAGGACCAGCTGCACCCACAGCCAGCTGCCAAGAGAAGGCTACTAAAAGGTACTCTCAGAAATTACAGAAATGACTTTTTTGTTTTCAGTTTGGCTGTATGTTTTATTGGATATAACAATATTGAATAAAAAACCAAACACACTATTTCGGAAAGCTACTTGCTCATTTGAGACTGCAAGCTGAAGGAATAGAAAAATAGTTATTGACAGCGAGGCTCAGCTATTTCACCTCTCTGTCAGAGGGTCTGGAGGTGTGTTACACGTAGATATAATTTATGAGGACTTCAAAAAGGACACTTCAGTGGGTGTTTGAAGAACTGGCTTATTTTAGCAGTTGCTGTGAAGCCATAAAGCCATCAGGAGGCACAACTGCTTTGTTTGGGAAGCCAGGGCAGCTGGAGAGGAGGGAAATTTAAACCTCAGACTAGAGCCACCCAACCAGGAGCACGCTGGCCAATTTGAAGCAGCATTTGTGCCACAGGACGTACGGACAGGGTGTGAGCTCCAGAAACACCACCAGGCTCTGCCTGCATCTGTGTGGGCAGCTGCAGCCAGCCAGCAGGCCCAAGGGGACACATCTCTCAACACTTCACGAGTCACCACTGCTATGTAATTCGCCGTGATGGGCCATAACATGGAGGTTACAAGACAAATTGAAGCATCTTAATCAAAACAATTAAAAAATTTAACTCCCAACATGCAGAAGCCTTTTTTATAGTATCCGAGTCCTACAAAATATCAATTATTAGGAAGAAATCCTATAAAATATCAAGTATGAAGAAGAAATAATGGCCCCATTTACCCCCCTAAGCTATGTAGCACATGGATGAGCACCACCTGGTGCTCAGCTGGGCTGCGCTGTTTAAGAGGTATTGTGAAAAATCCATTAGTAAGGCCAAATAGGTATTTATGAAACAACCACTGCATAAACTATCTAATTAAGAGATGAAAAGAAAAACCAGATCTCAAAATTCACCACAACATTTCCCCCTTGTTTCCATTTCTCACTACTGGAAAAGTGTTTCTTGTTTTCCATTTGTACATAGCTGCGGTTTTATTCTTGATGCTAGAAATTTGTTTCTGTAACTAGTAACCTGCTCTAGTTTTCTCTCCATTTTTTTTTCCCCTTAAAGCAGTAGCATGATTCATCAATGAATAAGGATTCATTTCAGAATCTGACTCTAAATGGGACTGTGTCCAAATGACAACAATAACCAGGAGTAAGTGTATAAAGCTATGCCAGAAATGTGTTACGGAAACAATCTAGTGAAAGAAATGAAAATAAACCCACAATAAATTAATAAAAACAGCATTTCTACGCAACTTGTGTCCTGGCAGGAGAAATGTATACACTCTTGGATCACCAGATGTAGGGTGGCTGGCTTGAGAGCTGGGACAGCACCCGCTGTGCACAGCTCCTTCCCTGTGCTGTGGGCAGGAATGGGTGTCCCAGCCTTCGGGGTGCTGCTGGCTGTGCCAGGCAGGATGAGCTGTGATCCCTGTGGCACTCACCAGCACTGGATCCCAGGAGCAGGCTTGCAGGTGGCACTGGCTGTGAGAGCTATGTGCAGGGAGCACGGGAAATCCTGTTCTGGCACACACCCTCAGCTCACCAGAGGAGCTGCTGCAACTCTGTGGACCTGGAAATCTTTAAGGATTTGTAATTTACTGTTCCTTCCAATCTCAGACTCTGGACTTCTAAAAACCCACCCTAGGATGCCTCTAAAACCTTTAACTTGTGTAAATGAAATTTTTTATCCCATACTCTGATTAACTCCAGGCAAAATACTAACACGCCAGGAGTTACAGCATCAAATTCCATGTTAAAGGACAGTGCATGAGTAACAAAAATATATAAAAAAGGCACCATATTATACAGGTAAGGACAGAAGCTATGGTTCAGTGATGTAGTTTACAAGGAAAATGTCAATCAAAAGAACTAGCCTATGAAAAAAATCTTCATGATGATTTATAGGAAGACTGCAGCTGCTAAATCCCTCCTCACCTCACCCTATGTAATCCTCATGTTATATCAGAATTCATGAAATTGCCCTGTATTTATGTGGTTTTGAAAGCTGGGTGAGCTGGAGCTTGTCCCTAGCTTAAAAAGATTGGATGCACTGCTCTACAATACCTTGTCATCTTCTTTTGCAGCCACTTAATATGACTGTATAAGGAAGAACATTTGTGTCTCATGCCTGTTGTAAGGCTAATCAAATTTACAGTTCAATTCTAGGGAGTTAATGCTATTGGGGATTTGGATGAGCTGAGGTTTGGTCATTACAAAATTTCAGCTGTGTTTAATGCTAGTTAAACTGCTTTATCATTCAGAAGATAGACTATAATTCTTCTTTAAAACTACTTTCCCCCCAAATAAATGAAAATATATCGCTGCACTGTATTTTTCTCAGCTTGTATTTTTACAGCTATTTCTATGTCAGCAAATAGCAATTTCAGAGCAGAATTCATCTCCTGGGCTTTGCAATGCTCTTTTAAAAATACAGCAAACATACTCTAGTGAAATAAAAAATGGAGATGGTGTGTTTAACAGCTTGATTTCAATGTGCCTTCCCCATCAACCACACAATATGCATGAAATTCCAATTGGTAATGCCAACATGGCTAAGAGACACACATTTAGACTTAAAATGTACATTACGGGTGTTTGTATGCATTTTATATATTTTTTATGAGCATTTATAAAGCAGAGTTATATTTCCATTGCAGTATTTTGCCGTTTTAATAGAGAACAGCTGATGGAGCCAGTTATTACACCACCACAAGTGGGTTCTCAGAAAGATTTCTGGAGTACCTTAAAACCTAAAAAAACCACAGCCCTATAAAAATCTCACAGTTTCTTCAGCCAAACATTTAGAATGTACTTTTTTTCTTGGTCCAGGTTTAGATTCAGCTCTGTATCAGGCTGTAAAGAGTTGGGCTCCAGCTGAAGAGCAGAATTAAAGTGAAAGAATTTCCAAAGGTTAGATGTAATTTGAAAGGTCTTATTCCTTCTCCTGAACTGAACAACTCCCTGCTCATAGCTGTGAGAGCATCCCATTGAGAGGCTCTACAGAACTACCTGTACTGAAACATCAGACAGCAAAAATGAAATGTTTCCTATTCTTTGGACAGGATGTATGATATGAGACAAATAAGTATTTTTCTAGTTATTTTAACTTCAGTTACACATTTAGGAGAGTTTTTGGTTTAGGGAATACTACTTTTTTTTTGTTTGTTTCTTTTAGGACAGCTTCTCTTTCCAGATATTACACTGTATTTGGTTTTCAATCAAAAAATGTGGAGTGCTTGAGCTTTTTTTTTTTTAAGGCAAAGTTGATGTGTTCTATGTATGTCATCTACAGGATACCTGCCTTGTAGTCATCTTTATATACCAGTACAGGCAGGACTGGTTACCCCAAAGCCAAACCCCCCCAGATTAAAAGTTTGTATTTTCAGTAACTACATTTTGTTTGGTGGTTTCATTGCAAATAGCAGTGCAGTACAGAATATATTCCCATACTGGCTTGCAGAGAAAGCCAAGGTCTCTGAATCCAATTTTTGTTGGTTTTAATATTGTACCAACATTTAAGTCCCAAAAAGCAAGCTAAAAATAAAAAAGATTGAGGCAACAGCAGAAACTAATACTTTACTGAAACACCAGTTTTCTTAACAGCAAAAGCTGACAGCTTGATTCACACCAAAATCACCCTTGAACTTAATTAAAAAAATATTTAATACATAATTATACTTTCTTATGTTGTTTTCAGTGGTATCCAGGTTAGTGTTATAAAATGATGAGCCAGTGAAAACTGCAAAGGCAGTGTGAGACATGCTATACCAAATACGTCACAGAACAATTTAGCACTCCAAGAGGAAAGGATTAAGAGAAGATGAATTGTTTGTGAGTAATTTTATTTATAGCGTTACTATGCCTCGGGAAGTTTTCACAGTTAGCCACATATCACCTGTTTCAAACTCAGTGAACTCCTAGAAGACCATGTTAAGGATACTGTGAGTCCTGATGTAGAAAATGAGATATGTGAAACGCATCGCAGTGATCTCAGAGCAGCAGCGTTGCTCCCTTTTGCTATCATTAATAATAATGCGCAGACTAAGTGATTCTCTGGAGGCAGAGACAGGTGAAGTGGCACACTGAATTACTCTACTAACCTTTCACCTTTGAAAAGAGCGCTCACACCCAGGGCACGAGTGAGAGGGAGCGCGGCAGCACTAATCCCTGTTTGCGCGGCAATAGAGCGAGCTCGCGGTCGGGAGCCTGATCAACACACGCGCACCAACGGGAACAACAGCGTGATTCAAGGCAGAACAAAGGCTGGTAGCAGCGCTCTGAATTGCTTTACACAGCCTACAAGCTGAACTACAATTTTTTCCTGACTTTCACAAAATCACAGTTTCAGCTCTCCACATACAACGTATTTAACCATCTGCGGGGCTCTTTGAAAGCCAAACAGAAGAATTGGTAGAGTGATCAATAAACACTGTTTTTAAAAAAAAGAACAAATAAAATTAATTGTTTCAGTAACGAAAAATAGTTGTCACTAGAGGAGAAAGGAGCAAATTCTAGAAAGATGAAATGTCTACTAGGAAAAACATCAGTGAAGCTAATAATAATTTTAGAAATTATAATTCACAGTAGAAACCATGCAATAGGACATATAATGAAGTCTGCTTCTCATTTCAGGAACTAGTTTTGCAGGTATGTCTGGTCACTTCTCAACACCCAACAGAAACATTTTAATATAAAGAAAGTCAAGTTGTCTTACAGTGGAGACTTAGCTTCCCATTTGTGAAGCTGGACTAAAGCTTTTCCACCACCCAGGCTAAGAACTGCAAGGTATCTGGATACTTTCATAAATGTGGCTGTACAGATGTGTATCAAAAAAGACTGCTATCCATGATTTGACTCTAAATTTTAAGCTCTGTAGAATTGCCAGAAACACATTTGATGGTTAAGTTTGCACAGTGATTGCAGTTACACAAATATTTAAGCATATGTGACTTGATTACGATGTCCAAACTGTTTTCTGCAGAAAAAAATGTTACCTATCTTCAAAAATAACAGAGCTCTGCAAATCTAGTTTAGGAAACATCCACTTACTGAAATATCCATTTTGTAAGCATGGAGGGAGAAATTCATTCCTCTCTCTAGACTTGTGTTTGATTGCTGTCAGGCTACCTACCACAGACCTGTGTGAAATATGAGGCTGCCTAAGAAAAAGATGTTTCAGAAATAAGGAGTATTATCTGGCCCAATTTTATTAACGCAGCTCTTAAAGGAAAGTGTTGGCAGTGATTCATCTCTGTATCTTGCCAAGGGAAATCATTCTTGTTTGAAGGGAAAGATTTTTTTTTTTCAGTCTTCAGTTTTTAGCAGGATTTCTATAAACTTCACTGGCTGACTGGGAGTTAGCTGAGGCAATCATGGATCAGCGAGGCACAGTGTACTGATCTTGAAGAGTATTCTTTAATTAAGGAAGAACACGCACCTATTAGAAGTGCCAGTATGCTGGAACAATTAAAATTCTGAAATAGCACACTTCACTTTGATGCTTGGATGCGTCTCAATATTAAAAGCACAGATACATTAGCAATGTGTCTGTTCATAATAACGAACTCAATTGAGAAGCAGTCGTTGTTATTAGGAAAAAAATTAATAAAAATGTGTTAGTAACTGTAGAACTTAATTTAGAAGATATTACAGGGCATGTGGTTTGATAAAATTTGAAGAAGTTATGGCAGTCTGCATTTACCTTGTGGAAGATGGCTGTGAGTGTATAATAAGAAAATCACAGCCCTTGAATCTCAACATGCTGTCAAGCAACCAAAATGCTGAGACCCATAATTAAACTAGCTTTTATCCATAGGGTCATCACTGTGTTTTCAGAAAAGCACCGTGGATGTGATTTTTTTTGTGTGTGTCTGAAGACTCGCTAAAGGAGGGATAGCTATTCTGTAGGAATGCTCATGTGTTTGGCTTTCCTTCCATCTAGAGATAATGGAAGCAGTTTTCTTTTGGATTTGTCCCTCCTTATTTCCCACTAATCACCTCCTCCAGGCAAAGGAATGACCTATGGGTCTTACACATCTTGAACAAACAGTTTAACTACCCCTAAGCAGCTGTGGGTAAAGCTCTTCTCTGTGACCATGCTTTGTGTGGGGTTAGACATCCTATAATCACATGTACCAAAGGTAGATTGCTCTGCAAGAAAACCAGGGATCCACTTAACGTGTGAATTCCCAGAGGACAGGGAGGGGAGGAGGTGTTGCTGCATGGTCTTTTAGACAGTGAGAGAAAAATCAATCTTAAAGTCATTGTCACTCTTAGAAGAGTGTTTAAATGTGAGCAATATCAAAAATCTTCAACTTAAACATACCACTTTTAGTTCAGATGCAGGAATCTGAATACTTTTCTTGAATCTATCCCTTTTTACCTTTATTGCAATTCATCTTTAGAAAATAGAAAAGCCTACATTTGTTTATCAATGCTGCTTATTTTGGTTTAATCTGATTTTCCCCTTCTAGTCCTATTAAATCTCATTATTAGTTTGTCAAATTTGAATCCAAATCTCATTATTAATTTGTCAAATTTAAATCCAAAACTGCTATTCTCTTTCTCATAAAAATGTCAAGAGAATACAAGAGGCCTTTATTTACAAAAGGTGGGGTTAGCAAAGAATTTTATCCCTTCTAAAGGCCTACAAAATAACTCTTTCATAGCCCAGGGCCTGAAATCCCTTGGCAAGTTGAGCATCCATTGGAACAGGAACTTAGGTGTGCCTTGCATGAATACACCTCTTACTGTTACCCAATAATACAAAAACCAGTCAGGCTTTTCCATGCCCTATCTATACAGACAGTGACTGAGGAATCAGCAAGTGAGTGAGAAAATAACCCCATTTTAGCAACCAACTGGACTATTCACTTCTGGATTAACTTCAGAACATGAATATAATTATGCCTAATTATGACCAGGTTCTAATAGGACCGAAAGGAAAAAACAGGTTAAACAAATTATTAGCACTCATCATGTCGGCAAGTTTTGCTCTTGGCTTAGTTGCAATGAAGTTACATGGCAATGCTGAAAAAAGATTGAATTTGTGGTATCTTACAGCAATAATTTCATATTTAGTAACAGTTAAAATAACTTTATTTGGAAATCTTATCTTTCTTGCCTGAGGGGTCACATTGACTCCACTGGCATGCCTGACTAAATGATAATCACTTTGCAAAATGATTTCAGGCATTGGCATAAAGAGTCCTAAGATTGAGCTGTAGAAAAAAGCTGTACAAGGTAGAGATGAAAATGACATGGAAGGTCACGAAGGAATTCCTTCTGCTAGTATAATATTATGTCTTACAGTAAGTTCTACTTTCATGCCACTTTATTCAGCCACTTTATCTAATCGATATTATAAAAACCCAAGCAATGAGGATTCCAGCCCTTGTGAGTTTTCTGAAATCTAATCAATCCTGGAGTTGCAAATGCACCATTCCACACACAGAAGGGCCTTTTTCTGTGCCTTGTACAGATGGAAAATTCTACAAACAATTTACTAATCAAAGCTCTATTTCTGTATCCCACATGAATATGAAATCTTACAGTACATCCCCATCCTTAAATTTGGGACAATTGCACCATACATTTTTGTATTTAATTAGCTGTCTACGATTCCATCTAATGCACCTGAACTTAATTTGCTGTGAAAATAGGGCTTCTGAAACACGCACTGCATATAATTTGTTTTATTTGTTGCCTTTGATAGATCTGCAAAACTGTAAAAAACAAACAACCGTTTCCTCCTCTCCTGCTGAATAATGTAGAAAATTAGCCAGGCAAAATATGAGAGACATGTCTTGTAGCACTGTAAATAATCTCTGAAGGTAGAATCTGAATGACTCAGGAATACTAATTTCTGAAATCTTACTCAAGAAAGTGAGAGACTAAATGATTTAATAGCTAACATATCCAGGATTGTAAATTTTGCTTTTCAGGACTAACTCTACATTCTTATTGGGAATCTGTCAGCCAAATGTAGCAGGCTTCTTTTCAGGAGCTTGAAGAATGTGGAGCAGTGTGATTTCTACGGTGAAACAAAAATAATTGTACTTTAAGAACAGGAAGAATCAGTCTTAAAAATAGTTGTGCTAATTAGGGTCCTGAGGGTGGTTCTTAGGCAGTTAGAAACGTATGGCCAGAAATTTGAAAATCTGTTCTTGCCTTCAGGTTAAAAAATATACACAGGGAAAAAGAAAAACAACAAACACACAAAATAAATCCCCACTTAGTAAAATGGAACAAAGTCAAAATGAAAAATCTGGAGTACAAAAGCTCAGCAGGACTGATGACAGTTTACTCCATCTGAGATTTGAGCTATTTCTCCTAACTGGGAATAATGACTATTAGATTAAATTATTCTGAGATTAGAAAAGTCAAGTAATGTTTAATTTTTTTTTATTTTCTAGTTTTATTTACTTTTCCTTTAAATATATACAGTTCTATTAGTGAGAAAAAGATATCCACTGGATTAAGCCTGGAAGTGATGTATATACATCATACAAAAAGTGTACATATACATATAAAAATTCCAATGTGATTAAAGACATGTCTATATTGGCAGATAAAACCTGCGTGAAACAAAGAAAATACATTTAATGATTATAAAATATTAGAGTGTATTTTGAAAGGCTGTTTACTTTCTATCTTGGAACTCATTCAAATTAAGGTAGAAATCTATATATTTTATATGAGAAATAACTAAGAGCTTTATTTAAATACTTCGCATTGTTAGACATTTAATGCTGATGACTTATTTTGGTCTCAGTTCACACAAAGATTTATTATGTGTATGCACTAAATTATCTGTCTTCTCTCTGAGGTAATGGGCATAGGAAACCTCCACTGGTAGTATTTTAAATTACACATGTTTATTGGAAAGAAAATGAATTGTAACCTTTTGTATCTGTAGCATCTATCACTCATGTATTTTCTCAAGTACCTCTAATTTAATGATGGTTGAGCCTAAGCTTAAAGAAAATCTGTGTTTCTTGAGCAGAAATCAACAAACTTTTAAAAGCCCAGTATGTATATTTATCATATAGCTTTTATACCTTTCATGCAAAAAAAACCAACTCCAAAAGTCAAGTGTAAATTTTTCTAGCTTTACTTCCATTTTGTGATAAGACTATTTTATATGTTCTAGAAACCCTTTTTGAGGAATAATAAAAATGAGGAACAGTTAAGTGTTGTGACAAGACTCCTTTGTCTTATGAGTGCCAGTTACATCCCTTTAATTTCTTGTCACAGATATACAAAGACTCTTATCTGATTTGGATTTTAGTCAATCTCTGATTTAATCAGATGCCATTTAATAAACTGATAGTTGGGTATTATTATGTCTGAAGTTCAATTTTTCTCACATCTCCTTAAGCAAAAAAACTAGGAGCAGAAACATTATCGAAAAGGACCAGAAATCATTAACAGCATGGTCGAACCTTTTGCATTTAAGAAATGGTTGAAATCCAAGGTGATTTCTTTGAGAAGGAAAAATACCACAAAATAAGATGTGACAGGTAATTTGGCAAAGAAGATTTAAAAAAAAAAAAAAAAAAAAAGGGGGTCTTGTTTACCTTTTCTGTAGTAAAAAAGGAATACAAACAAAACCCCAATGCATTTAGCAAAAGTTAAAAGGAAGGAGATGCTTCATACACAAAATTGGTAAGCACACACAAAAAATACAGTGTAAGAATAATAGAAGGTGATTTAGGAAACTCAAAAATGAATTAGAAAACTTAGTAGTCATGCACCACCGGAGCTACCACTGCAAAGGCTGCACTGCTCATGCTTCAGCACATAATCTGATTGTTAGCTGTGGCTAGGAGGGAATTTCCTCTTCTGTGTATTACTGTGTGAGTAAAGTGCTTTGAGGGATTTTTACACTTTTTTCTGAACCACTGAGGGATGAGCAGTTGCAGGCAATGTACCTGACTCAATGAGTAGCGTTGGTTTTCTGCTAGAGAACGACTGTACTCCTTCTACTCATTATTCTTTGCAGAGTTCCAGATACATCAGAAAAAAAAAAAAAGAACAGGGTAAGTGTGTGTGTGACTGGAGCTACAGCTAATGACTACATCATGTCTTGGAATTACAAAATCCAGATTTTATTTTTAAAAAGTAATCTCTACCATTCGCTTTCTAAATTACATAAAACCACCAATTTTCTTATGTAAATATCTCCAGACACTTTTCAGAAAACAACAAAAAAAAATTAAACAGACTGTAGACTTCTGAAACCATAATAGGGGTTTTAAAACTAAGTATTTCTAAACAATCTTACTTCTATAGCTGTGTTAATCTTTTCAATGATGTCTTGTGAGCTTTGAACAGCCTAAATCTAAACACACTAAAAGCCTCCATGCTCACAAATAATGCTCTTCTACCCATAAGGTGTTGTCAAAGTGCAAGTGAAAAGAGCAATGATTTAGGCCAACATCAATAGTAATCCTGATCCAAGCCTCCTCCCCCTGCACACATAATTAGGAGATATTCCAAGACATATTTTCCAAAGAACTACTAAAGGGATGACAGTTCACAAATGTTTTTCCTGCTGTTATAATAATCCCCACAGTCATGAGTTCATGTTGAGGGGACTTAGTCAACTGATAAGAACAAATCTTGTAACAGTTTCATCAGCTTCTCATGGCAAAGGAAATGAATTCTATTTCAATGCTTATCTATATGCAATTTTCATAATGTGCTGCTACATTTCTTGCATTTACATCTGTTTAATTTCATGTTTATAGATCATGTCCGCAGAGTTTAAGACATATAGGTGTACATGTCTGCAAATATTTAAAGACCAGATGTATAGCAAGTCTCTTCCTGGCAGTGCTGAGAGGCTCCTAGTGAGACTTCTGATGTTTAAATCCCATGGGAAGTACTGAAAACCCTGCCAGCTGTCAGCCAGCAGCTTTAGGTGCCTAAATGCCTTTAACATATTGGTACTGTGTGTTCAGCTCAGAATAGGAGAAACTGTAAGTGATTCAAACTATAGAATAGAAGTTAGTGTTGTATACACATTACAGCATAACTTGTATAGCACATAGGATCTTTTAAAGGAAATGGGAAGAGAAAGCACTGATAAACTACCAAGAATTTGTAAATATCAGCTCTAGATTCTATGATATGATCAGTGCAAATATGTGCATTAACATATGTAGCAGGTTCTGCAGAACAGGGAGGGGAACATACAGTCTTTATAGATAAACAAGTACATTCTTGCAAAAAAACCTGTTGCAATTGATGGGATCTCTTCACTCATGTTTTTCCCAAACAACCCCACTTCTGACGAAGTCATTCTGCACTCACTGAGAGCAGAACAAAACCCATCAGCTTTATGCTGCATTTTCCTTTCATGCTCCCTCAGGACAACTTCTTAGGATGCCCTTTATGCAGAACACCCATTTGCTCTGCTCCCAGCCCAGCAGCACTGGGGCAGCAGAGCAACCACACACTACACTTTGTCTCTGCTAAGCCTGAGCCTCTGGAGTGAGCTCATTTCATTTGGAGACAACTCACGGCAGAGATGTAAAAAAGGAGCAGAAAGGTTATGCTGCAACTTAGAACAAACCAAAGAACATTACTCCCTCAATTGAATCCTCGCTGCTTTAACTTGCATTTACTGTGTGTTACTTGTTGCCATGCTTGAGTGACATGGCATAGAGTATTTTCCTGCTTCAGATACAAAGAAAGCATTTTCCATTGTGCTGAAACAGCCCAGAAACCTGCCCGCTTCCTGACAGAGTACAGTATACAAACTCTGAAGAAAAGGGAAAAAACGGCTCCAAGCGAAAGAATATAAATAATCTCAGACAACAGAGCAATTTCATTGTTTACACGACCCTCTGCTGCTTACAAAAAGGATACGTGGGAAAATGAGATTGTTTTGTTGTATGTCTGATAGTACTGTGTTGTGACATTGCACCTGGTAGCCTGTGGGTGCCAGGAAAGAATCAAAGTAGCAGGGCTTAGCCAGCCTCATAAAATTGGACAAATTTATATTGTTTTACCAACTTAAAAGTTATTTCAGTCATTTTCCAGAATATTCATCACATTTGACAAATCTACTCAAATATGGATTATTAAAGAAAGAGTATTTATAATTTTAATGAGTACTTATAATGAGTACTTACAATTTTCCTCTCTTCTATATGTCCTGACAAAAATGTTCAAGAAGGAAATAAATTTTCACTAGAAACCACAACAGCATATACTTGTGCACAGGAAAGCCTAAGAATCCTTTTTGATAAACTGAGCAAAGCTGATAAGATGTTCAATGAAAAAGAAAAAATTCAGATTGAATTCCAAAGCAGTTTCTGATAGCAGCAAAATGTGCAGATTATGGCTTTAAGGAAAAAAATTACAAGAATGAGGAAAATGAGAAGTGGCTCATCCCTTGAACTTGCTGTCATCCAGAGTTCCTAAATTCATATCACAACTGGGGGTGAGGGGAAAAGAAGGAATCATAATTGGGAAGTCTAAAAAATTGTAGGAGGAACATCTGATGTGAATGGGCACTGACAGAAAGCAGCCTCTGCTATGGGGAAGCACCAGATGAGGAGGAACACGGTACATGCTTCCTGCTAGATCGGGATATATGGAACAAGGGAGAGAAGATACATCCAGGCTGCTGAGTGGCGAGGAGCACGGACCTGTTCTTCATTACCCAGGGCTGGGGAGCTATTTTAAAGCTTGAACATGGAAGCCAAATAGCAGAGCTGTGACCACATGTCAGCCAAATTCCCACTCAGAGCCAAATGCTCCAGCATGGAACAGATGTTATTATTACAGCTATGTTACATTTTCCTTTATTAAGATGCCTTGGATTTATTTTTAAACTTTTCTTTTGGACAGGCTAGCATTTTCAAGTATATCGGTAATTCTGAAAATAGAATTTTCTTTATTGATAGAGTGGACCTCTATCAGTGTAATAAATTGCATCCTGGCATGGCTGGGGCTTTGCTGGAGGAAGAAGCAGAGTTATTCCTGTGGAACCTGATGCATCAGCACACACTTGGTGTGTAAGTGGCAATTCTGGCTCTTGGTGCCCCTGTGCCAGAGACGATCAGCCCAAAGCAGTGTCAGGAGCGTGCAGTGTGTCAGTGGCCATCAAAGCCTGGCAGCCTCACTCCAGCTCTTGGTGGGAGAAGCATTTTCCTGAGAGGGCTTAAGTGAACCTACTTCCCTTTGTGTGGGGTGTGCAGAAGACAATTCTACGGGTATTGTATTGTATATTGGGTATTCCAGGTATTTCTGCCAGTACCTGTCAATACCTTAGGCAAATTTGTAGGGATTGTGGAATTGCTACAAACAAACATTTGGATGAAGCTTAAGTTTCCCAAATGCCAATGCAAATTCAAAATGTGGAGGTGCTCAAAACTTTCTAGACAGCAGATCTATCCACGGTGCACTTGGAGGTACGAACCCTAAGCAGAGCCATTCCAACAGCTGGCTTTGGGGATGGCTGCTGATGGCAAACCTGCCAAGGCACAGGGCAGTGGCATGGCAGCAGGACACCAACTTCCCTCCAAGAATGTATACTGCTGTCTGAGAGAGAAATGGATTGAGAAATCGCTAATTCAGTTCCTTCCTTTGCATGTTGTCTGACTTAAACCTCCACACCTACTCCTGTTTTGCAAAGGTTCTGGAAACAGCAGCAATTCCAGCAGCTTTGTAGCAAGGTAAATATGTTCAGGCTTTTAGGGCTTTTAAGCTTATGTTGAAAAGTCACTCTCTAAAGTGCTGTTTTAGATCCCATTGAGGATCAAAGATATGCATTAAATTACACTATTGAATCCTTTTCTGCAAAAGATGACAGAACTGGGATTTTATATCCTCAGAAACAAGAGTACAGAACCTGGCATGCCCTTAGGAAAATTATAAGGGGGAAAAAAAATAAAAAAGTAAAGAAAATGTAATAACTGAAAAGAAACTCTTTAAGTTTCTTAAATACCAGCACCTTCATGCAGGTGTATGTAAGGGTGTTAATACCTTCTGGCAGAAAATTTAGGCAGACCTAAATCATGCCAAACCACATGGATAACTTGTAATTGCCAAGAGAAAAAGAGAAATAGCATGTTATCCAAAATTGCCTGTGATACCTACTTTATGACAAAACTAAAGAAGTTTCTGGGGAAGATAAAGGCAAAATGTAAGGATGACTCATACGAAGAAAGCTTAAAAGCATGTCTCGTGTCCCTTAGTGAGACACTTAAAAGATCCCCATAACCTTAGGATCTTTGACTTTGCTAATCTATGCTTAGATAAATGTAAGTCATTAAAATGTACAGCCACCTTACTTCATGTGGGTCAACAAAGTATGAAACCCTCTAGTAAATTCATGATTCATGGCAGTGCTTGTGAAAAACAGCACATCCACTTCTAACCGGGGTACAATACATCTGAAAGCCACAATGAACGTTGCAGAGTTTTTTAACATAAACAGTCTACTTTTCAGATACGCTGAGCAACTGCGACGACTATAAAAATTGATGGGTCTCACATCAAAGTAATGCAGTGCTACTTGTCCGACTCATTTACTCTTATAAGTACATTTACTGTGAGGACACGCATGCTTCAGCCTCAAACTGTGTTCACTGCAAACTTTGCACGTATCACCAAACAAACTGCCTCACACTTTCTGGTGAGTTTAAACAGTAATGAGCCCAGCAGCTTCGCACTGCTAATATAATATGTGACTGAAGTATCTGAGAGCAGAGCAACCAACTTGACTAGTGCTTACCCCAGTGAAGTGGGTACAGCAGGAGTTGTTTGTGCACTTCCTTTGCCAGAGGTTAAAGCCCTTTTCTAGCAAAAGATTTTTTTTTCTTTTGCTCTTCCTTTCTTTTTTTTCCCTTTTTCTTTCTCCACCATTTCACTCAATTGCGTTAAAAAGCAGACAAACAGTGAAAATGACAGGGCTAAGACAGAAATAACCTTCAGTGGGGCTGCCAAGTGAGATAGGCACATCCAACGGGGAGCAGTAAATATTTCCACCCCGATGACGGTGATGATGAGCAGGTTAGTCTGTCTAGCTGTGCCTCATGCCCCAATGAACTCCAAGAGTCAGGCACATTCAGGAAGGATGAGTGCACTGAGGATGAGCAGGGGAACAGAAAGCCTCTCTGACAGAAGGAGGCTCATAGACACAGGTCTGATAGTGTGCAGCAAATAAAGACTATGAGGAAAGCAGATGGTTCTTCACCAGTACACCAGGAGTGAAAACCAGGAAAATGGTCACTTAAGCTATAGGACAAGACTTGCTTAAAAACGAGGGCATAAAATTCCTGTGGATCAGTTCAGGTTAGGAATCAGGCAGAGGTTTCCAAAGAGCAAAGCAGGTGAGGCTCTGCAGAGCCCTTCAGCAGTTATTCTGGCTTCAGCTGCCATTCAAGTGTTCAGCCTAATGTTTGTGGGAAAGCAGTATCGTGGCTGCCCACATCTCAGTCTGCCACTCTCATCCCTCTGTGTGCACCCCCTGGCACATCCTCACTGCAGGAGCTCACAGAAGGGCACGGCTGCCATGCAGGGAAGAGGGCCAGGAGCAGCAGCAAAGCATTTGGGTCCAGAATGTCGACTGAGGGATAAAATCCCCACTGACCACGGAACTTGCATGTGGGAAAGATGGTAAGGAGCCAGAGGCAGAGGATGACAGCAGAAGGGAAGAGGCTGGTGTGAGGGAGAGGTAGGCTTTGTTCTGATGTTCTCATCAACGCTCAGCTGCGTGCTATGATGCAGACATGACTCAATGTTAAGACTGTTCAGATATCAGGTTTAATCAGGCCAACCAAGTTCAGATTTTGAATGTTAAAAGGGAAGCCATGCAAAGTAAAGTGTTGCAGTGTTACAGTTTATTTTCTCTGAAGCATTTGCAAATGTTATTCTTCCTGGGGCTCAAGAACCTTTGGCAGGGCCAGAAGGCAATGATCAACTGAGAAAAATAAATGTTCTAACCCAGATCAGCATCACCAGCTCCATAACTATAAAAAATAATTAATTTGTTTAGCACTTCAAACTCGGTAAAATACAAAATCTCAGGGGCCATCTGCACTTGAAAGCTCTTTGGATTAAGGCAGCGTGGGAATTACACTCCCCAAGCTCTGCCTGAACATTTTAAGTACAGTTGACTTTCACTCCAAGCAAGACAGGTTTTTGTAACTTAATACATTTTCAAAGTGGGGAGTGTCCACACATGGAGTTACTCTGAAATAACTAACTGCTCACAATAGGCCAGCCCTAGCAGCTAACACTGGAAGCAGGCATTTTCAGCACTCAAGCACAGAGCCCATAAAAATTCACTCACTCACTCACTCACTCGCTAGCTCCGTTTCACACAGGTGAATGTATCTATTCGGTTTTCTGGTGTCACTCATGCACATGCCAAAGTATTTACAGGGCTGGAACCCTGCTTTGTAGAAAGGGACGTGTGCTGTGGCCTCGAGTGCCACTTAAAAGAAAAATACTAATCCCTGGACTGGATGCTAGTGTAGCCCAATATCTCTCCCATCCCTCTGATACACTTGGCCCTCTTGCACTCCCAGATAATGCACACGTGTTCAGTCATACACAAACCCTACGACACCCCGTCCCCCCATGAAAAAGTCAGCCAGCTGTTACAAAATTCAAGCATTTCATTAACACCGTTTACTGGCTGATACTGCCAAGCAAAACAGAGACAATTAATAATAATTAGGACTGAAGGGTCTGAGACAGCTTATGAGTAAAGGATTGTATTAGTTATTTAGAAAGGACAAACTTGCTCCTGCCTGGAGTGATAGGGAACAAAGGGTGGTGATGTATAACCAGGGAGGAAAGAGACTCTCTCCGTGGCTTTTGTAGATCACCGTGTGAATGACAGGAGCAGCAGGAGCAAATACCTCTTTTCATTTGCTCAGCCTGCTGGAGAAGAATAGCAGCGCTTGCCAATGAGGCTGCAGCTGTGCTTCAGCGCCGTTTAATCACTGTGTATGACTGAGGGTTAATTAGCTGCCATTCTTACTCCTATTTGTTGTTCTAATGAAGATTTGCATAAATGTAAGAGTAGGGGGTAACTGATACTTGATTCTTCCCTTCAGAGGCCGGGGTGGGAGACTTGCCCATCCTAAGTGTTTATGTTTGTGGGAGATTCAATGTTGCATTTCCGTTTGACCTGATCTGCTTCGGGCTGATGAATGGTGAAAAAAGAGTTCAAAGTTGCTTATCAAATTGAGACCCCTGTCGTGTTTCTGACTTTAGGAAGGGTCAGACTAGTTAGACGAAGAGAGGACCAAGGGATTAGAAAATTACTCCCAGCTGACAGAGAGGAAAATACATACATGAACGTTACTGCAGCTACTTATGTGTAAATATATGTGATATATTTCAATGATATATGTAACAGTGACACATCTTTCTATCTATCATCTATCTATCTATCTATCTATCTATCTATCTATCTATCTATCTATCTATCCATTTGATGACAAGTAACCAATAGTTTTTTAATGATAAAATGTCACAAAAAATAATGGGACAGGCAGTACAACTGCAGCATATTAGGCAATATGACGAAAAGTAAGGACTTGTATATTTCTGCAAACCTTCTGTTGTACATCACTAACATTCAAAGTTCACTTTGAAATAAAGAGAGTGTCTAGCATGAAACAGGCAATTTCCAACGAAGGTGAAAATGACCCAGCAGTTCAAAAAAACCTGCCGTTGGTGCCTTGTGAGAGCAGGATTCAAATTAAGATACTGCGCTAATTCATCAAACAAAGGAAAATGTTACCATGAAGCAGTGACGAAATCCAAAACTACTTCATAATTAAAGAGAAGATTTGCAAATGAAACATCATAAAATTGTCTTATTTACTATGGTCAGTACAATGGTTATGGCTGCTAACTTAAAGGGGCCAAATGGAAGAACTTCCCATTTTCGGTATGTTAACTTGTTGCACATAATACAGTATGGATAACTCTTCAGTATTTCTCTTACACACTTGATATGCTGAAACTGTTGTTTTACAGCATCTGTAGGGATTTAAGATTGAGAGGGCAGAAGCAGTGAATTTCTAAATTTCAAATCACAGCTGGAAAGTGTCTGGCTTTCAAGACAACTGTGTCCCTCCAAAGAGAGGTGACCACAAGAGAGCACGTATTTACGGCCCTTTTCTCAACCTCTACACGGCTTTGCAGTGTCTCTGGCTCTTTACCTGGTCTCTAAAATCCATAAACAAACATTAATTTGGTTTTTTTACACTTCTGTCATCTATCTGCCTGACTACTTACAGACACTTCTTCATATTTTTGGCCAAACACTAAGAGAAATCAATCTTTCATAGACGTTAGCAGAGAGCATTCAATCCACCTGAAATAAATGTGCCTAAAATGGTAACACTCTATCACTCCAGCTCCTAGCTGAAAGGAACACCACAGGTTTCAGTGTTCTATACAGAAACAAACCCACATGAAATAAAAGCAGTCAATCACATTTTTGCCCACTCTCACCACTTTTACAGCTTTCGATTCAGCCCCTGATTACACCAAAATCTCACATTCTGCCCTTTTCAANTTATTCTGAATTTTGAAATACTTCAATATTTTATTACAGCTTTTGATTCAGCCCCTGATTACACCAGAATCTCACATTCTGCCCTTTTCAAAGCAATTTTTAGCCCTTTGGGCAAATTAAAAATAATACTGAAGTGCAGAATAAAAAACAAACCAGCAACAACCCTCATGACATATAAACAGATCACAATTTTTCTTCAGTGATTCTTTAGTAATTTCTACATACGATGATTTTCCAAGGCTACTGTCAGAATTATGCAATGGTAAATAGAGTAAGAGAAAGTGGAAATTACAGATCCAGTGGTCAATGGCATAAAACAAATCTAAAAGAGCTGCGGGGAAAGGTTAAGTACTATGCTAGTTAATAAGAATGACAGCTTGCTTTGAATACTCATGCCGACTGCCCAAGATATTGAATAAACCTCATTTAAACCAATTTTCATTATTTGTAGAGTCTGCGTTAGGCATCTATCATTGTCAGTGCTATTAATATTCTTTTCAGAGACCACATTATCAGCATATTTAAATGAAAGCTGTCCTTTTCAATATTTATTAACTCATTAATATTTCTTGGTAGTAATATCCTGGTTGTAATATCCAAATTAGTGCATACTAAGGTATTTTCTACTGATCAAACTTTCTGAATTTAGAAAAAAAAAATATTCTCCAGTACTAAAGTTGCACTTGAGCTCCTGAAATTCTGCTTTCTTTTTATACCATTCATATGAATGGCATTTAAAATTTACGTTTATGTATTTTTTCAGTGGGTACCAGTAAACCAGAGCGCATCTTAATGAGCTGACTAAATGTGAACTACGAATGAACGAGGATATGAAAGTTAATTCATCTTACCCGGGTTACAGTCTGTGAGGAGGGAGCAGATGGAGAGGAGAACTTTAGAAATGGTTAACGCTGGACTCCAGTTGTCTTTTAAAATGTCCAGGCAGATGACGCCTTGGCTGTTAATGTTACAGTGGTAGATCCTTGTCCGGAACGTTACCTGGAAAGGACAGCGTGTCTAAGTACAACAGCGTTCAAACCAATAATTACACAATTATTAAGCAATGAAAAATCACAGGAACAAACATTCTGCTTTCCAGGCTGAACTGAAAGTACTCTGCTACTGTTAAAGACTCGGCAAGACAAAATAAAGGAGATAAATTCTGCCTCTTGCATCTGTGGTCAGCAGTGAAATTGGTTTGTGCAGGCTGAGGACGGGACACATTTTCTGAGCTTCCTCTTGCCTTGGTCTCATCAATCTCATTATTTTGTATACGGCCAAAAAAAGCTATTCCAGCCCCGGATCTGGACAATGTTCATAACTCAGGGTCCACAGCTGTTTCACAGTTTGAAGGGAGTCAGAACAAGACAGATTCTTCTACCATCTTCATCTGTTCATCATCTGACACAATAGATTAAGCTGTAAAAAAAATGTGGAGGCATCGCAGCAGTGACTCCTGAAAAAATGGAAGTGAAATATTTTTGAGAAAGGCTGCTCAGATAAAATGCTTTTATTTCCAATTTTTAAGTTACATTTTTATCAGTAGGATTGTTTAAAAAACGTTTTGGGTTTTTCTGGTAGTATATTTTGATGATTTCTGTATCCATTTTATATTGTCTTCCAAGTAACAAACCAAGGAGATTATTTTAGCCCAGAACAATGTCCTTCTTCTTCAAGTTGAATTCACAGGCCTTTTATTTTAAAAGAAGCTCAGCTATGAAAGTTCACTTCATAGTTCAGAATGGATACTGGGGCTACTGGATAAGAAGGGACCGTGTGAAAAAAAACACCTCGTGGAGTTCATCAAGGACTAATTTGTCCATCAGTTCTACCCAAATGACAAGTCCAACCAGATGGTTTCAGTGTCATGTTTGATGCCTTTGGTTTTAACTTNCCTGCCCACTGAAGCAAGACCCTCCGGAGCCCAGAGTGTACCTCTGAAGGCCTTTCAAATAAATACCTCCTTTATTCCTGTCTATTCTCTGTTTCTAGGTAGCCATTTAAGGCATTATATTCGTAAATCTAAAATTAAGACGCAGAATTTCAAACATCTACCTCACCAGCAACAGCTGTGCCAACAGAGGGGCTGAGCAGGCAGGAGAGAGCAGCAGGTAAAGTGCACCCCGACTCAGGGAGGAAGCTGTGCTCTTCACTGCCCTTGGGCAGGGCTAATGCAAGCTGGGAGGGCTCTCACACCCCTCCCTGCCCCACCACAGACAAACCCTGGAGAGTAATGCAGACTGACGACACGTGCGCTCCTCTTCTGATTTTCTTCACTATCAGAGATATCAGTGATCTGAGTGGGATTATCAGGCCACTTAGCAAGCAGAAGAGAGAATACAAGTGAAATAACATGGTACCTGGTTTGCTTCTATTTAAAAAAAAAAATAAAATTCTTGAGCACACTGAAAAACTCTGGCCCTTTGGATTAAATCAAGAAGCTTTGACAAAATAAGGGAAAGAAAAAGTAGTAGATTTATGGTATTAAAACACTGCATTCAACAAGAAATACTCTTCTCACAAATACTTTTCCACGTAAATGTGGAAAAATGCTTTTGGAGCCCATTGTCATGAACCAGTGAGTTCTGTACCAAAGAACCTTACTAAGCAAGTTCATCAGTTTTTAAATGCATCCATATCTGAAGGTACTGCCAATTAATAGGATAATCTGACAGTTTGCCACTCCATACCCTAAATATTTGTAGGTTCTTTAATTTTTCCCCTTCACTTTTTGTTTTGCTTATTGTTTTCCAGCTTAAGTGCTTCACTTCTGGCACTTCTATGAGAATTTAAAATATTTCTGGCACAATGATTGCAATTAGTCCAAACGCTACAGCCAGATGATCTATTTTCTCCCCTTCATTAGAAGCCCAAGCACATTCAGCATTTGGAGGGAAGGAAGTCTTCTGCAAGATCAAGAAAGTTATTTAAATAATGATCATTTGGCGGTAAAATTAAATGTTCGTCTACAAAGGGAAGCTATTTTGAACACGGAGGGTTACCAAGACACAAAAGCCATAAACTACCTCACACAAACTGCATGTCAAAAGTGTCCAGAAAGGGAGATGGTGTGGAGGACCATCCTGTGAACTGTAAGTGCTCATTAATACCCCAGGTAGATTAACTTCTATACTTATATAGGACTCTAACTCTTATACTCCAGTTAGAAGTGCATCAGTGACTGCATCCTAGGAGGATGTTCCATGACTCAGGTAAACACCTGCTTAGTTTACAGTATTGTATGCTAACTTTCCAGTACACTGTTGAAATAAAGTTTATGCTTAACTATTTTACCTCAACAAGGGCGCTTCTCTATACTTCCACGATAAAAAAATTGAGGACTTTATTCAGTGGCATCTAAATACACTGAGTAATAAGGTATGTGTAGTCTCACTGCATGTGGGGGAAACACTGAATCCACTGCACAGATTAAATTATACCCTCTAAAATATTTACAGACAGGTCAGTCTGATCTCGTAACCTGCTTCAGAGAAGGTCATCAATCTGAGCATGTATTTTAATGTGTAACTGTTCTGCTGCCAGCAGAGAGGACAGACACTGCCACACGGTTCCCTGCCTCAGCTGCTTCTGAAGCACTGAAGCAAGGACTCCGGGAATTTGGCAGGATTCAGAGCCACTGAGATGAATGGAGGCAGTTCATGTCTTTCATAAACTGTTCAACACTCCATTGCCATCTCAGGCTACCTGGTGGATAAATGTACGTGGGACTACAGTTGGAAGGCTGTTTTTAGAAAATGCTTAGACCTGAAATGTAGCATTTTTTCACTATGAGCACATATTAAACCTGTGACATTGAGAAAGGCAAGATAAGGCTTGTTGCTTACCACTGACAATGTCACCAACTCGCCAAACATGCCAGTGCACTTTAAAATGCCTGCCTAAGACAGAGGCATTTTAAAGATTTAAATAATCAACACATTAATCATTTTATAATGACAATATGTTATATTTTATTAATTAATTTTAATATTGAAGAATCAATTCAATTAATTAATGAAAAGAATCACAGTGTTCAGAATTGCAAAAGAAGCTGTATTAATGCCAGCCTTAATACACTGGAAACTGCGGCCTGAAGGCGCCAGGTAACAGAGTCCTTAACCCAAGGCAGCAGAGTACAAACGGGATGACACATTGCTTTCCTCATCCCTGCACTGCCTCAAATTGCTGACAATGAGGGAAATGCTGACATCTAACTTCCTAGATGTTGTGCTTACCATACCTGCATTATAGGGTCCTCCTACTATAGGTGTAGAGAGAAACCATGTGATAATACCATTCCAGGGGAACTGCATTTACTTTATTATGGTCATATTTTTACCTTTGATGTCACTTAAATGTTTCCTCTAAATGGTGCACTCTAATTCCATTTATCCCCTAATGAAAACACCTAAACAATCCCATGCAGGGGCTCAAGGGAGTGTGTGGGAGTGCAGGCAAAGTTACCTTCAGACAACTGAATGGTAGAGAAGCAATTTATGGGTTTTCTTGAACGATAAGTGTTCTCTATGGATTTACTCTCTTTCATTCTGGAATTTAAAGAGTGTACCTAATTTTTGTCGAATAAAAGTGTAGGTCAGGAAAATGTGAATTACGGGAAATAGGGAAAAATGGGACTACCTTCTGAAAACTGTGAGTACTACAAACAAGCTTCCAGAAGATAATGATAAGGAATTAATATTCAGTCAGTTTTGGAAGTAAACAATAAACAATAATAAACTCATCTACTGCTGAATGCCTCTATGGCTGGCTGTTCACTGAGTAAGTTTTAGGACTGGAAAAAGACTGTTTTAAAAGATAAATATAAAACCTGGAAAGAGGAAACTAAGATGGATTTCAGTTGAGTGATCGGAGTCAACAGGTTGAAGGCAAGATAAATAATTTCTGTATCTCAGATTGATTTTGAACACCGGTTTTCCAGCATGATGTAGTCTTAAAATAACTTACTATCTCTCTTTTGCATCGAGGTCTAAACCCAACAGTCACTATGGGAACCATTTCTTGGCATCCATGAACAGTTTTACCTTTGCTGTGGGATTCAGGGAGAGGCACATAAAGGCACCCCGGCTCTGGTAGGGCTGGTCCCACAAACATCTCACACACTTTCAGACTCCACTGAAATCAGTTGCAATCTCTATAAAAACATATCAGGAGGAAGAAACGATTCCCCAGCTTTATAAATTACGTGCAAGGAGTTACAGTGTGCCCTCAGGGTGTGCTTTTGTCAGCCTGTTTGGGTTCAAACCCTCACCTCCTGTTTCTCAGTCACTGGAGCCTAGTGACTATGTAAAGAGAGGGGAAAGATTCCCAGAGCCAACAGGAGAATAAACAAAAACAGCCTCCTTTTGCTCAGCTAACACTGGAAGCAGAGCTGAGATCCCAGGGCTCTCATTCCCGTGATTTTGGAAAGTTCCTTTTAAGACCTTTCATTTCTTACAAGGATGGAATCCTGCATGCCTGCCTGAGATGAAATTTCTGTCTTCCTCAAACATTCCCCAGGAGTTCTGCTTTAATAAAACTGCAGTGGCACTACCTGAAGTGGAAGAAGTTGTACTGCATACAGAAAAGGTTATATATATATATTAAAAAAATACAATGCCATTTATGATGATGTTCATAGAGCTTAGGAGAGAGTAAGTTGTTCCCATCTCAGTTTGTCAGACTATATGAGCAATACATTTGTCTACTCAGACAGAGAAAATAAAAAGAAGACTGGGCCTACACTCTTTAGTCATATGAGAAAAATACTCAAAAACAATCTAAATGAAAAATAGATATAACTCTGAATGACACAGTGTTCATGCAATAACCTTTATATTAATTAGCACCCTTTTAATTTCTTACAGAGAGCACGTCATTTATCTGTGAGTACTGAGGCTGCCTTTCTAAGACAGGATGGACCATTTCCAGTTGGTTAGTACAGATATGTAGCATGCACATGAGCAATTGTTGAGACACTTAATGGTATATCACAAAAAAGGCATAATAAATGACTGACCATATGATGCTCACTACTAAAGAACACATTTTAAGTTTACACCAAGAAATGAGCTTCATCCAGTTCTCAAAACACTAGCTTATATCTAATTTTAGTTAGTAAAACCCAGATATAATTTATTTTATTGAAGGAAAATATATGGTATTTGCATTAGCAGGCAATAATGAACTGTGATTACTTTTGCTTGACCTACAGAAAAGTCTGATATGCAAACTGTGCTGTGCTTCTTTGGCAGAATACAACATGCGAGACATCAGCAGCTAGAAGTGGTAGCAATTTAAATGGGTATAATAGCATCCACATGAGTTAACCTTTAATATTACTGAAAATGAATCAGTATGCAATGTGAGTAATTATTCATAATATTCATGGTAATTATAAAACTGAGTAACTACTCACACTATCTCATTGAACAGCGTTGCAGGGGAAAAAATTGAATAAGCACAGCAGCACTAAGCATCTATATTATATAAATGCCCTTATTTTGCACACAGATTTAACAGCAGGAAAAGCAAAAAGGGACCTCGATAATCTTTGATGTATCTAAGAGGGCAAATAAAAAAAATCCTAAATGGTACAAAGTTTTCTGAAAACAAAGGAAAAGAAGGAGAGGACAAGGGAGATGGACTACTGTTTGAGTTAGGGATGTTCAAGATAGAAACAAGAAGGTAGTATGCCAAGCATCAAAAGCCGTGTCTGACAAAGTCACTATGAGTTTTTATAAAATTATTTTCATGTAATCAGCATAATATTTCTTATAATTAGTATTTCTATATGGAAAGTCAGCAAAAAAGTTCTCTTACAGAGAATGAGGTTTTTTAAAGATTTACTGGCCATTTAACTTTTCTAAAAGAAATCCTCCCTTTTGAAGTTTAAAGCATGCAGGCTGTACTGTCCTATGTGTACATCTCTCTCAGTTCACCAGAGTGCTCCTGCATGGTGCTCCAGGCACGAGACCTTATTCCTAGACTTTATTCTAAGAAACAAGGGCCTCTTTTTCCTCACCCAATTCCAACAGCCTTTGGGTATTTAGGTACTGCCCACATAAGAAGTCCTAGGCAGATTGACTCCAAAACTAGTAGTTTTTTGTCCTGATCAGTTCATCTGCTCTCATTTTATAGTAAAGACATGCACAGAATTCTTTCTCTCACATCCATGTACATTTATCTATGTGCATGTGTAAAAGAGGACAAGAAACAACATTGACATGTTATATATTTTTAGATCACATGGATTTTATGCAGTAGTAAAACATGCTTGGTACAGCAGAATTATGTAGTTTCTGAAATATCCAACAGACAACACAAGTTGTCTTTTGAAAATACATTTGACAAGCAGTATGAAAACCACTGCTGTGAGGCAGAAGATATTCCCCATAAGATGCCTCTACAGGCCCTCTTAAAGAGCTTCGTGTACTGGGAATTCATAGGAAATTGGAAGACATGATAAACCACCTAAGTCTTGGTGAAGGAAAACAGGAGGAGTTTAGTTGGATAGAGCTGTTTTCATCAAGGCTAAATAAATCAATAGAAACTACTGATATAAATTAGTGTATTATAAACAGAGTGAATAAGGAGGCTATTCATTAGAAGAATCATCGGCAATTCAATTTGCCAGTTACTAGAAGAATTATCACATTAATGAATTTAAAGGAAATCTCAATTTACATGGCGTTGCCTTATCAAATACATATTTTGCATTATTCACAATAAAATGTAGCTATTGATTCTTTCCTCAGCCTAACATATTTCTGCTCTCATCTATGTCCTCCACTTTAAAATTCTCATTCTGTCATTTTGAGAGACATTACAGTTTCTTAAGCAGCCACCAGGGTTTGACCTGTCCTGAGCCCTGTACCACTGCATGCTGGTTCAGCATTGCCTGAAGACATCACAGACTCACAGAACAGTTTGGGTTGGAAGGGACCTTAAAGATCATCCGGTTCCAACCCTCCTGCGATGGGCAGGGACATGTTCCCCGAAACCAGGTTGCTCAAAGCCCCATCCAGCCTGGCCTTCAACGCTTCCAGGGGTGAGGCATCCCAGGGATGCTGACCTTTGGAACAAACTGTTTCACTGCAGGTGGTGCAAGCATGGGAACTGCACTCTGCAGCTCACACGCCTGGGAAGAGCTGCCCCGAGAAGAGCAGGATTCGGGGTGACCCTGCTGGCTCTGACAATGGCCTGCTGGTGGCAGGTTGTCCATTTCTCCCTCTCAAAGACTCCCCCGCATCTGATTTCTGCCTGCAAACACCCAAAGACTTCACTTGCTGGGAAAACCTGCCAACTCCATTTATTGTCATGGATGAAAGATTCCTGGGCTGCTCTCAGCAAGAAGATGCAAATAGAAATTCTGGGCGAGGAGAACAAGGGAGCATGGAGGCACAGCAAAGGGGCCGTGGGAGGCAGCGCTGTGGGAATGCGCCGGGTGAGGCACTGCCACACCGTCAGGAGCAGGAGGATGGGCAGGGCAGGAGGCAGCTGAAAAAAGCTGTGAGCAGCACTGCACGGCACTGAGAGCTAATAGGACGTGACAGAGGCTGTGAGAGAAGTATGACGAGGCAAATGAATGTAAGGGATAAGGCTGACAGGAGATCATTGCGTTTGAAGGCTAGTCTTATGACGGCAATACCTGGGAAGGGGGGCAAGAGGAGGCAGACCGAAGCCCTGCCTGCTTCAGGGCTGCAGAGATGGTAGAAAGGGGTTGATCAAATGGGCTGTACTTCAGGAGTTTTAGAGCTTCAAGTATAAATTGTGTTAATAGTAATGCATACAATTTAAAGTGCATGTCTGTCTTGTAAGGTTCATTTTAACAATTTAGGTTAGAAATACTAAGGAATGCTTATTTTTTTGCATCTACTCTTGTAAGCACTGTTTTTCTATTACACTGCAGATGAAAGTGTCCTTAACACCCAGCCACCTATAAAACAAGTATGTACACGTAGAGCCAGGAACAAAAAAGAATTGCCCCTCAGACATGAGGCTGAATTTACAAAATAGGTCGAAAGTGTCTACCACAAGAGAAGAATGCCACATAAGGTTATTTAGTGCATTGAGACTAGTGATATATCACAATTATGTATTAAAATAACCTGAAGAGATGTTTAATATTGCCATTAAGATCATATTCTACAGACATTGTGCTTTATATTTAAAAAGGAAACGACCCCCCTTGCAGTTCAACAGCTGATTTAAACCATCTAGGCTTTCAAGTGCTAAGAATAGTTTCACAGTCAGTTGATAGGCACGGGAGATTTACATGGAGGAAACAGAGTTTTCTGTTATTTTAATTTTGATTTAGAGGTAATTTAGCATATTACAGCTTCCAAGTCCTGTGAACCATTTTTTAGTCAGCTGAGATTAAAGTCCCTAGCAAGATTAATTGTAGAGTTGGGATTAAGAGATTTTATAAATCATTCAAATTCAAAAATAAAGCTATCATAGTAGTAGGATAATGATAGATATATCCATATTGTATCAGCCACAGCTAAATTGAATTGACACTGTAATAGACTGAACACAGTCAAATATGAGAGTTGACGTTATTAATAAAGATTATTCTTTATGAAAATGCAGACACAACTGCAGTGACAATTCCTGTGGGGCAAGTTCTCTTGAAGAGCACTCATTTTTCTACAAACACCTGTACAGCAGACTGGTATGGCTTCCTGATTTGTCAAGGCTTCCTTCTCCAGAGGGACAGTATGCAGGATAATGGAATTATTGCCTTTCCTTCAGCTGTGTAGGAAAGTTGAGGTGTTAAATTTGTAGTGATGGCTAAATTTTAAAGGAGCTCAAATCAGAACTTTGCATACTTGGGGAATTCACAGATTTCTTACGTAGACTGACAACAGAAATTGAGCTGAAATTCTTTCTGTCAGACCAGGCTGACTAAAAGATGTGATAATCCCCTACTCAAATACACACAAACATATACAAATATAATCATACATGTAACGCCCACAGATACAAACACACATGCCCTCCTACAAGAGACATCTAGGCAGTGCTAGATCCCATTCAGTACCCCAAAGAAGGAGCTCGAGAGAGAGAGAGAGCTTTCCTCAGTTAAAGCCAAGGGGTGAACTGTCTGAATCCATTAAGGATGAAAGGAAGATAGCTAGCAGGAGAAAGAAATCTCAAAGGTATTTCTAAAAAAGGTTGAGGGGGTCATTAAGCCTCTGAAAAAATGTAAGGTTATTTCCTTGGCAGGTCATCTAAGCATTTTTATTCATTTCTTCTCTGAAGAGGGCATGGCTTTGTCTATTTTTCAGCCTGCTACACTACAAGGAAGGTGCTGTATTTTTGGGCTGAAGTGAAACCTCACCTTGTGATGGAGATTGAAGCCTCAGCAGCACCTGGCCTTTAGCAGAGAGTGAGCTCATGACCTCATCTGTGCCTCACTTTGGGTGTCCCACACCTTCCTTCAGTCTGGCATCTCATAAAGCCAACGTGGCACCGAGGATGCAGCCGAGAGGAGAACGGCGATCATGCAGCCCGCTCGCTTTCCTGCTGACTCAGCCAACGAGGTGCTCAGCTCATTTCTGCAGTGCTACTGCAGCTTCCTCACAGTGGAGGCAAGGAAGTATCTTTAATTGATGAAAGCCTCCCAGAATGCCAAAGCTAATTTGTCAGTTCTCAGACGAGCTGTTCTAAAAATCATGTTTTCTGGCTGTAGAGCTAAATCAGAGTTAGGCTGGGCTGGCCCTCCATCACTCCTACTCAAGTTGAATTGGTCACACAGAGTTAAATTTTTGGGGGAAGAACAGCTCCCTCCTCTGTATGAGTGTGCTGCAATTGTGAGTGAAGCCAAATGCCACTGATTTATAAGGAAAGCAGAGCTGAAAAGGTCAATGACCTCTGGCTCAAAAAATTCGGAGTCCAGTTTCAAGGCATGTGACGAAGCTGAAATACTGAAACAGACTGACTTCAAAGGGGAAGAAATTAATAGTGTGAGAGAAAATTATACTCTGACTTACCACATGGTATATTCTGTGATGGTGAAGAGTAACTGAATTTGATACTATGCTTATGGTTTAACTTTGGAAAGACATTGACAGGTAAGGACAGACAAAAAGAAAACGATGGATCCATAGGGGAAAGACTTGCTGCAGACTGAAAGGGAAACATGATGACAGTGATGTGTTGCTACATAAAAATTGAAATGTGAACTGGACCACATAGTAGAATTAATGTGGAAAATAGAGATAAAACTTGAAAATCTTAAGATTGTTGGAGGCTACAAAGGTGTAAAATCTGAGGAAATACCTAAAAGTGAAAGTTTGGATAGATACTTTTTCTTTGTTAAACAAAACCCGAATGAGTGATTCACTTTCTCTTATGTGATAAAGGCAAAGCAGAAAAGCAGATTAACTACCTAGAAGAGCAAATGAAAATTACTTTGTACATTTATTAAAAAGAAAAACCAAAATATAGGTAGGATATCTTAACTTTTTGTGCAAATGTAGTCTCTGTTGTTTGTTTTAATTAATGTTTTCCAACATGGAACAGGGTGCCCAGTGATCAGAATAGGCATCAACAGTGTTTATAGAAGCAATCTGGATCCCCCAGAAAATATAAAGAACTTCATGTAATACAAATCAAACAGTGGTTACACCACAAATATATTTTAATAATGGAGTAAAAATAAAAGACACATATCCAAAATCCATTTTTAATGTATTTTTCTTGTTTTAAAAATTATTTTACCCTCCTCAAGATCCATGTGTGACATACACATGCATGATAGTGGAGTGCACAGCATCTGAGAATAGATAAGGAAAATGGATCCTGCAGATTTTAACACACTGTGAATTAGGCCCCTTAACAGTAACTGTGTGATATGACATGGGAATTTGCCTTTGGAACCTCAGGTTGGGTCAAGTAATTGAGACTGGGAAATACAGTTTCTGTTTCTTCCCAGGTTTTTTGTGGTCACATTTTTCGAAGATCAATTTTGACAGTACTCATTTAAATGTTTCCTTACTTCATAGTGAATGAGGGATGAAAATGGCCCACAGAAATCTCAGGAGTAATTTATGAATTCAGTCATAGTGAAAAATGTGAATTAGACCTTTTCTGCTATGTTCTTACAGGGAGGTAATCTTGCCAACACTCAAGATACATTTTATGTCTTTCTCCGTACATTTCACAGTCTTGTACTTTATCCCTAGGTTTTTTAAGATGACAGAGACATAAGGAGTTAGAAAAATCTAAAAGCTGATTTTAGAAAAATCGAAGTTGATCTGTGTCCACAACCCTAGAACCTATGATTCTGAGAATAGCACAAAATATCCCAAATCTTGTGGTGACGTAGAAGAGATGCTCACACCCAGTGACACAGACAGCACGATACCGTGAGGCCATGTGCTATGTTCCAAGTACTCAGTACCTCTCTTTTGCTAGAAATCAGCTTGGGGAGTACAAATATAACTACCCTTTCCCAGCAATGCTGACTGGCAGCAGCTACCTTATGATGAGCAGTGGTCTTCCCATGCTGCTTTATTCAAGGGATTTCCCTAACTATTTTACCTACGAATGAGTTTCACAGGGTTTGGAAAATAGGTGTAATGAAATAGCAACAGCCTGAGAGGTCATACAGCTGGACTGAAAAGAGGGGTCATTTAGAACTGTGGCTGAAGTGAACAGAATAAGAATCCATGTGTACAACACATGGATATGACACAGTTATATCTGACATTAGTCCCCTGTGCACATGCACTCATTACTTTCTTATGGATGACAATTTCCCTGATCATAAATACTCGCCTTTTAGTAATACAATGTGGCATCATCAATTCTCTTATCCTTTATCAAGCGGTACATTTTCAAATGATTTATATGCACACATTTCTTACAATGACAACTGGCATCAAGATAAAGGCAGACAATAAAATCTACTACGAAGCAGGACAAGAACCACCTCTTTGCTTGACATTTCATTAATAAGCAATGCACAGCTGCATTACTCATGTCTCAAAACAACACAGTCGCCAAGCACAAGCGAGTGCAAATTGAAAAAGATTTTACCTTGTGGTGAAATAGCAAACTGGACCTTTTAAAAGGATGTCTACTGCATACACTGCCTCAAGACTCAACAGATTCAACAGAAAGAATGACAAAAGACATCCCTGTAACTTGTCTTTCAGAGATAGTTCTTGAGTTTTAGTTCTGAGAGAACGTCAAGCTCTATTTTATATACCATACAGCCATTCTATCCCCTAAATAATATAAATTTAATTTTTTGGAGGGGCTGAACACAACCCTTGCACAGTAGCTACTGCAAACAGACTAAGCCCAGGGAAGAGGTAAATAAATAGGGCCTGTTAAAACAGACCTTGTACACGCAGTGGGCTGGGCTGGGGGAAGGCAGGAAGAACAGAACAGGACTGACCCCAGCTCAGTGGGCCCAGAGCTTTTACTAACTGAAGGAGAAGTTACACAATTTCAAATTCTTTCTTCACTGTGTGACAACAGTTACCTAAATCTTAAACTGTGCGGTCACAAAGGCGTACAACCCTTCTAAGGCCTCTCAGTGACCTCAAGGCTTTCTCTAAACTGGAACACTAAAAGTGGGAAAGAAAGTTAGACAATTTCTAATACTGCTATACTGATCCATCTTTAGGTTACTGTCTGGGAAAGCCCAATTTACAGAATGCCAAGTGCTTTGCATTCACATCGACTTCTCTCTCTTCTAATGCAATATCCCTCTATTATAGACCAGCGTGGCACACTCATCCTTCCATTAATGCATCAGAAAGAAGGTAAATATTTTTGATCTCATGGCTCCTTTTGTGGGGCTCTTGCAGATACACTCTCCAGAGGGGCAAGGTGAACAGTTCACCTCTTTTTACTTTGTTTCATGGAAGACAGCCCATCAATTTATTTGATTCTTTTAACAGCCCTGTGGATAAATTTTTCCTGGTTTCTGTTCCTGTTAGTGAACACGTGTGTTAAGATCTGCACTCAGTCTTCCAGATAAGGTCTTCCAAGTATCTTGTATCTGACATTCCTTCTCTCTGCAGGCCAGAGGATGAGTTTAGGAGGATGTTTGCGTTTTTTACAAATTCATTAGGCAGGCGGTTTGCAATAATCCTGTGATCATCCAATAAAGCCCCATTTTGATATCTTCCTCAGCAATTACTACTACTGGTTATAGAAGACGCTCTGTTTTGCCACATTCCACCCCATTTCTGTTTTTTCCAGTCTTTTTAAGCACTAGATTTTTCATGTTTGACATTTCAAGTTGATCATGGTAATGATCTGTCACCTTCATGTTATGGATACAGTTCTCTGTTTCTGATTGGTATCATTATAAACAGCATTATAAAGAGAATCTTTAAGGAATTCTGTAAATCTCTGTCACTCCAGTTTCTCAACTTTGGTGCTGTATTTTCACATTCTTCCAGAAAATGGATGTAAAGCAATTACTTAGCTCTTGCACCTGCAGAGGCAATTTATATGGGGTAGTAAAACAGGTGCATCTTTTTGCCCAGACAGCCATAGATTCCTGGTGAATTGAATGGGTCAACAGGAAAGATTAAGTATCTTCAGCTACTTATAAAGGGTGCAACTCAAATATAAGCACTTTCATATTAGAAACAAATCCAAATTTAAAAAATAGCTACTGGAAATTATGCAACCATAATCCATATCTATTCAGCTATACTGGCAGCATGCATGCAAATTTTAGCCAGTTATTTAAATTCTTTCTATCAAAAGAGTCAAGTTTAAAAATTCATTATTGCTTTGAAAGTTTTATGTTTCATCCTAAAATAATATACCAACATACACATTAAAAAGTATCAGAAGAAGAAGACTCCTATCAGACTCTGAATATCCTTCTACTAACCTTGGGTGGTTTAAAAGGATAGTCCGGTGAAAAGGTAATGTCAAGGAAGAAAACTCCACCTTCATATACAGACCCTGGAGGCCCCAGTATAGTTGACCTCCATTCATAAATGTTGTCTCCTTTGGGTCCAGCACTAAAATAGAAAACAAAAATATAACATAATAACCACATACAATCAAGGATATACTGCATCAGTTATACTCTACCAGCATTACTGCTGGTTTTGCTGTAACACCAGAAACTAAAATTGTGTATCACATTCATTAAATTAGTCCCCCAAAGAACATGCATCTGATGTCCTAAGCTCTGTCAGAGAAGTGATATATTCAGCCAGGAAGAAGTATTAAAATCACATCATAAATTATTCAAATAAGCACAGAAAAATTCCCAACTGTCTTATCTCAAATATTTTAGTGGGCAGATGTGAAGTATTTACAGTGCAAGGATATAGAGACTTTGCTGAGATGTCTTGTCACTGTCTTGCTTCATAAGCCATCCTATCTTCACCTACCTCCTCATCCACCTACCTCCTCAGTCAGTAGAAGTGTAATTACACACATTACACAGCACAGACTGTACTAAAGACTGAGCAGGGTAAAACCACCTTGCAGCTGCACTTGTTCCTAACCTAGGGTCTCCAGTCACTAGCACAGAAGGCTGCTTTACTCCGCAATCATTGCCCTGCCTTAAAAATAATACACACAGGAAGTGGGTTAAAATGTTGGATTATGTTAATTCAAAGTCCTTGGTGAAAAACACAGTGCTGAAATAATATTTAACATGTACAAAACATAATCCTGTATGAAACAAGAAAAATCTCTCACCCGTATGGTGAATTCCTGAAAAAAATGAAATGGAAATACTAACTAAACGAAGTCCTTGGACATGACTCTTCTAAAGCCAACACAGCCTCCTTTCATACAAATAATGCCTGTCCATACAAATACACATTTTACTCAGGACGGCCCCTTAAGGCATATGAAGAGTTCTTTTCTGTTGATCAGAAAAGATGATTATCAGCCTGCTGATACCAGTCACTGATACAGGGCCTGAATTTTAATTAGGATCAATTGGAATGGTGACTTCCAGATATCTGGATTAATATTTTTTAGAGGAAGGCAGTGCTGGCAGATCCCTCAAATAAGTGATGTGGCATTGTCTTAAGGCATTTCTTGTGAAACAATTCTTGTTATGTTTGCAATAAGGTTTCTGCAGCATACAGGGGTTTGTGGAATAACTGCATGTGTAGAACAGCTGAAAGCTCCTGGCTATGCTCCATGCCTCACAATGTACCCAAGGCATACAATTATTATACGACATCATGTCATGTTCACTGCTCAGCTATTCGTTTTGTTCACTGAAAGTTAATAAAACCCTCTTTCACCTGCAATTCCTTGGGCTCCCTTCATTAAAACTTCTGACTGCATGATTCCCTGCATACAGCTGCATGGCATACTCCTGTGCAGAGTACTTCATTAGTCATGGTACCTACATCCATTTTCTGTAATAGCTGCTAATGCCTCTTGGATTTCTAAACTACCTTCCTTTCTCAACAGTAATGGGTTACAGAGACTATAACATTATGGAACGTTCATTTTCTATCAGCCATAGTAACAAAACTATGTTTTGCAATTGCAATTGTTTTAAAGATAAAATCTGGCTTTTTAAGTGTCACAATAGCAGAAGTGTTGCCATCCATATTTCACAGTGTCGATAATACATCAGGTTGCTAGCTGCCAAACAAATTCAATTTACCCAGTTCTCAGTGTGCATTAACCTTTGGATAATAAAGCACAGCTGAGACTGCTGTAAGAAACAAACCAGAGAATGAATAATTAAAACCACCTCCACTGCCTTTAGAAAGACCAATCCTGAGTCAACAGGGAAGGTTTAATTGTGACTGAACTAGGCATTAAGGGACTAATTGAACTCTTTATAAGCCCAAACAAATGCAGTCCTACATCAGTGGTATGGTATATAATGCTCATAGAAAACAACACTCCTAAAAAAAAAAAAATTCAGGCAATTATTTCAAATAGAAAAGACCAGAAGCAAGGCAAGTCTAAATCTTACACCAAAAAAAGCCCATAATATATGAAAGGAATCCCTTTTCATTTTCTGCAGGAAAATGTTCTAACACTTAAAGAATCAATGCCTCAGTTGATGCCAGCAGGTTAAAATGGAAGTGATATAAATGTCATTCCCAGAGAAATGACTGGAAATAAGTAACAAAAGCTAGCCCTAGCTCTTTCAGAACTTATTTAGCCAGGAGGGGACGGCTAGGCCCTTTCAGGATTTGAGTGAGGCTCACTTTTTTGATCAGAACTCTCTTTGGTAGTGGCATTTTCATACTGTATATTATTTTTATTTGTTTTGCCTATTTATTTAATTGCATTAACATTTGAAATGAGCAGTCATTAATTAGAATAGTTGGAAAACGCTCCATCTGCCAGTTGAACTGTTTCGGCACGTCCAGCTACAAGCCCAGCCTGATCACAGTCTGAGGATGCTGATTAACATTAATTGAAGGTTTTCTTTGCAAATGAGAGATGAAGCTTTATTAAGTATTATTATTAATTTGAAGAATGGTTTAAATTGTATGGAGTGTGGGAAGACTGCTGTTATTGACGCTGCCTGTTTGAGTGCTTGTTGGCAGCAGGGCTGTTCAGCCATGTGAAATACCAGCCCATGTGCACAGGGAACAGCTGGTATTAAGGGCAACAGCATGCACAGGCATCACGGTTTTTCACTTGTGCATTAATAATACAAAACGTTTGACAGGTGTATTATCTTTGTTTTCCTTCTTTCTTAATTGTTAAGCCTTTTATTTATCCACATTACTGGCAACCAGAACAGGCTTCACCAGAGAAAATTCCCATCTGCGCAAGACCTCAGCCAGAGCCATATTCTGTAAGGTTTAAAATGCAAGAGGATTTAATTACCCTTCTCTCTACATGGATATCTGCCCGACACACTGAAACCCAAATGTTTTACATTCAGTATGATTTATATTCCAGCTCTATTAAAGTTACTGGCAACCAAACCACAGATATCAAAGAAAGTGCACCCAACAGCTCAGTGCCTGAAGTTTTGTAATCTTTGGAAGGATGGATTCAGATGTGCAAAGGGCAGACTAAATCTGCCTTGAACTCAGCTGACCCAGGGCCAGAGCACACATGAGCTGCCTGCGACAAACCTACTGCTACAGCAGTCAGCTCCAAGGGACAGAGAACGGTGGCTGGGTAGCTCCAGGTGGAAGTGGATGAACTACAAGGTGGTTAGGAGGACAGGTCTGCTGTCAGACCAGCAGTGCAGCCTCCCAGTGCGAGCCCAGATGCTGACAGCCCAGTGACTCTGCTGGTTGGGGCAATCAAGGAACCAGCTAAGAAGCTGTAGTGTCCTACAGCTCCTCCTGCAACTCCTCCTCTGGAGCTGGCGGTCCCCACCTTTCCAGTGCTACCTCCCAGGTGGAATACATAACAAAAGACCAAAGAGGTGCAGCTGAGCCCCTGGAGACTCGAAGTTATCAATGGCTTGTCAAGAGCCAGCTCTCTGCTGCCATTATTCCCCTACAGCTGATGAGACGCTCCACTATTATACTATATTATATGTATTTTACCCACTGCAGAGGCTTTGCTCCGTGGAAGAGCAGGAATAGGGGGATGTGGAGCCAGTTTTCTTCCAGAATGATATCAATACCAATGTATGAAATTCAGGACAAAAGAGTGAAAACATGTAAAATGGTCTTCTTTTTATTTCACTCTCCTTTGCCTCTCCTGTATTTCAGTTCTCCCGTGGCTTCCCACAGACATACTTGCAGGTGAAATGTATGGACATCAGTTACAGTTATCAGCAAAACACTTTAAATGCTGCTAGAACTGAATTAATTTTGCTTTAAATATGCTTACCACATGGTGTATTTTCTATTCCCTCAATATGTTTTAGGCAGGCAGCCACTTTAAAGTAATGCTGGAAAAAACTGCTTGTCCAGTGCAATGCATTATAAACACCAAGCTTTCCCTGCATTTACAATACCCTAAAATATTAAATGCAAAATAATGTATTAGGAGAGTTGTATGAAAACAACAGCACCCATGAGATATATGAGATGAAAACCTATCTGGAGAGGTTATTTAAGTACAGTTGATTTTTAGCTGTCATTTGTACACAAATGTACTTCATTTTCAGAGAATATAAAAAAAAAGTGAAAATACAGAAGGTCAAAAAAAAATATCTATCTTCTTTATCAAGTAGTCATATGAAACAGATTAGTCAAAATAATGTTATCATTTTTAATCTAATCTATATTTCTTGATGAGGGGATCACATGCTTTCCCAGTGTCTATGACCAGAGGTAGCATAAAGTCATAGTGTGCTTCTGGTAAGGTGGAAAATGAAGACTATTTCAGTGTCTTCCCTTCCATTTTTGGCCTCTGAATCTTGCTGGCACCCACCATAGAGTGGATACTCTTTAACACAAGGGAAAGGCAAACCTGTAGCACAAAACATGTATGATTTTAACTTAAACTGTTTTCTAGATCTGACACATGAACTGTGCATGGGAGGGAAGCAATCAGGCCAAATAAAACAGGAAAGCATGTTGGTTGGAGGCCTTCCTTTTCCCAAGGACTCAGAAAGAAATGGAAAGATTCTCTTGGAGTGTGTGAGTTTAAGTTCATTTTTATCTTCATCTTTTATAACAGGGAAGAATAAGGCAGAACCAGGATATCATACTAACGTCCATGCACTCACTTTCCACGGCATTGTCTATGGCAACTCACTCCTGTTATTGCATTATCTAATCTGAATTGCCTTGGCACACAGAAACACATCAGAACCAGGGCTCCCCAGCCCTACGTGCACTCTGTGGAGGATGCAGTCCCTCTCAACTATCTATGGTAACTTATGACAGTAGAAGAAGAAGGATACATGCAAGGCTCTTTCTCTTCCTTTCTTTTTATTGTGCAGAGCCTTGGCTTCAATGTTTAGGAGACTTCTCTCTCAGGAGAGAAGCTCATTACAGAATGATCTCCATTTGCAAGTATTACAACAGCTCCTTGCAATCCCATTTCTCGCACATCTAACAGATACGCAGGAGCACATCCTGCCTCTAGCTGCCTTCTGCAAATGCTTCTGGGAAGCCACTTGCCTAGAGGGCAAAGTGGATACAAAAGTATTGGAAGATTGGCAAAATAATTTAAGAGCACAGCTGGTGAGGGGAGAAGATGGATGTGACAAACCAGGAGACTGAAGATTCAGCTTTCAATGAGATACATCTCTTGAGAGGCAGGTATGAAACCTCATTAAAACAAATGAGTACACCACGAGTATACCAGTATACCCTCTGCTCTCTGTTTTGAGCACAGTGCCAATACTGAAACTGGTTCTAAGCAAAAGTGTTGCTTTGGTCTGAACCACAGCTCGAGGTTGACCCTGTGCTTTGGGACAGCCATGAGACAAGCAGTGGGGCTGTGCTGGAGAAGTGGCTGCTGGATAATCTCAGTCTGGGAAGAAGCAAATCAGCAGCAGCTATGCTGATGCATCACCAGGTGACTCAGACCCACCTGCACACCCCACCCAGCCCTATTCAACAAAATACAAAAACAGTGCCATTGAGAAGCAGTGGCCATCACAGTCCTGTGAGCCACTGCCATGTTTCTGTAACTTTGAAATGGACACAGACAATATTAGGATACAGACAGTGCCAGCAGTACAGGTTATCTGCTGAATTTCTTCTGCTCTTGTCCCAATACTCTCTCCTCTACAACCCGAAAGCCCACCTGATCCACCATCTCTCAAGCTTTATTACTCCCTTGTTACTGACTACTGTTCTTTGTAGTACATGTATTTTTGAGTTTCTGCCTGAGGGTGGTTTCTCCCCCACCCTCTCTCTCTGTAGGGTGACAATTCATTGCTCCTTCATCATGGTGGATCCCTCCTCACTTCAGGTACATGCAGCTCCTACTCCTCCTAACACCCTGCTTCTTTTTCTCTCATCAAAAGTCATCAACACATCCTGCTATTTTTTCATCTTTTTACAGAAGTGAGGAGGGGGTGAAAAATGGTACTGGAGTGGTTTATTAGAGTACAGTAATTTTGTTTCCTTCCTTCCCTGGAAAATGAAGAGCAAGCAGAGCGGGAGCTGCAACAACAGTGGTGTAGGGAAGGGAAAGGGAGTCACAGCTGCCTACCCAGATGCTACAGCAGTGATATCAGGAGGTACTTTGGTAAATGTATGTAATAAACAGTTGCCACAGCAGCCAAAAGAATACACTTCTGCAAAACAAAAACAAAGAGATAGCAGCGAGCACTGAGACTGCCTGTGGCAATGGGCACTGTTGTATGGTTAATAATACCTCTGCTATGAATAAAATTAGCAGGCTAGTCTCCAGGCAGTAAAATCAAAGAACAATTAAAGAAATAAACCCTTTCAGAGTTAGAGACAAGTGCTTACTTGGGTTATAATGTTGATGACTTAAATTTTCCCCAAGAAATAAAGCTCCTACTTTTAGAATGCATACCATTTTTTAACGTCTTTTTTTCCCCCTGAAAATCTGCTGAAAAGCCCTAAAATCTTCCTTTTCAATTAATCAATTAATTAATTAATTAAAATTATCATGATCTCAATTCCTTCATCTAGATGGTGCAAAGAAGCACCATTATTAAAATGTTGGAAGATGCTCATGGTTTTTACTAGTTATAATCTAAACCAAACCTAGAAATTTTTCAGCATTAAATTCAAGGCGCAAGAGATCTACTCTAAGTACTCTAAGTAAACTAACCCTTTACTCTAAGTAAATTAACAATATATATTTACATTTTAAAAGATTTGTTCATTTTACTTTAAATAGACTCAATGAAAAATCTTGTTTTACCATGACCGAACATTTGAACTTGGGTCTATGCTAGATCCAGTATTTTTGGTCACCCTACAATATGGGAACTTGTGTCTTCAATATGTTGGAGTATCAATATTATTAGATGAGATAAGCATGATTTTTGAGTAGGTATCTTTCATTAGACTTATTATTCATAATGGAAACTGAAGTTGAAGTCACTGGGCCACCTGTCACTTAGAAATGCTTTGGCAGAGAGAGACACATCAGACAAATCACTTACACCACTTAGTTTCCATTGCAGTGAGAGAATTCAGCTAAAAAATATGAATCACACTTTCTTCCAGTTCTTTCCTTCTTTCCATTTTCTGATTGAGACCATCTTTCATTAAGAAACATTTTTTTTTTTAAAAGTACTTTTAGGCAAGCAGTAAGGGAAGGAGGATATTAAGACATTTTTCTAACTCATGCTGCAATTCTTTCAAAGTGGTTATATTCTGCTCTTTTTATGTGCTTTTTATTGAAGCCAGTTACCATTTTCATGTACACTTTGGAATCAATATGTCTGTGATATACCTGATTGGAAGAACATATAGGAAAACTGATCCCAATGAGCTGCCAAAAGAGCAGTAATGTATTACAGGGTATTGGTTGATATTGCTTCTTATTGAGACCACTGGAATTCAGAACGGCACAGCATTTTTAACTGTCAGTCTTCTGTAGTTTTAGCAAGATATTTCTAGAGGTTCATTTATCACCCAAAGTGAGATGCAGTTTAATTTTGGGGCTTCCTGCCTCTTTCTTGCAAACAAACCTGCAGCACACCAGGTCAATGTGCCCAAAGTCTATATGGGGCAAATCCTTTTTTCTTGTGATACATTTTATCTGCCCTCCTATCACAGCAGCCAGTAAAAATTATTGGCTGAAGCTGTGAAACTGTGTTGTGTTTAAAATCAGTAAGTTTGGGCCGCAGTTAGGAACAAGTAGATTATGACCAAAGTAAGTATCACTTAGTTGATTTTGTTATTCACTTCTAAATAATATTGCCAAAAATTATTAAAAGTATCCTAGTGCTTTAGCAGACTGGTATTATTCAAAGAGTACTTTGATGCTTTTATTCTCCGAAGTCCTTTTCTCAGAGCATTCCTGAGATAGAAACCATCATGAAGAAAACTGCTTCTTAATGCACAAAATAGTTATTTATATTATACTATCTACAGCAATTTATTCACTGCAAACACCATTACACAGTGTATGATCACAGCATGCTGAGTATTCACAATGAGATTTTAAAAATGGCAATTTTGTTAAGTATTCTCCGCTTTGTTCAGCTGAAGAAAATTACATAAAACCCTGCACAGAAGGCTTGCCTTGCTCAGAGTAGGAAACAATCATTCGCCTCCTATTACACATCTATGTGCTCAATTCCCTTTTGCCACATCTTTTGTTTCTTTTTCTTTTAAAGTAATACCAGTAACTGAAGTTCCAGCTCTTTTAAACCACCAGAAATTGACTGTATAGTTTAAAAAAGATAAAATATTTTTCAGCCTGATTTGCCTCTATGGGAAATGATATCAAGCATGATTTGTAGCCCTATTTTAGTAAAAGAGAATATCACAAGTAACTAGGAATGAAAAACACTACAGAAGAATGAACAGGCTGTCCTGGGACCTTTTAACATGACCTCCAACCCTGAAAGTTGCCAAGTGATATTATTTCCATGTTACTCCTAATTTGCTTTTCCTTGAGTTTTTTCTTTCCCAGGATTGTAATTTATTTTTCAAAATATAACTACTTTTTAATTTTACAACATTTCCCTTTGCTGACAACAGCTGTAATTTACCATTATCTCTTCTCTAAGTTAATCAGAATCCATGACATGCAACAGTGGGGTGGCACTACCAGGCACTGTATTTTTTAAATTTTAAATCTAATTTAAAAGGATGAGGTGACTAAGTGCAGACAGATAACAAAAAAACCCCAGAGCAGCTGGAAGATTTAAGAGGTGTAGTAGGGAAGAAAGCATTCATTAAAACAGCATTGACTTTTTAGTTTCTGTGGAAACCTTAGAGGCAATACAGGAGAGAGAAGCAGACAGGACTAAAGCATAGCAGCTCAAACATACTAGAAAGACTTCCCATGAATGGGTGGAACACACTGAAAGCTTTGGATTTGAAATGCATTTGATATGTTGATTTGATCACTTATAAAAAAATGACAGCAAATTCTCGCTTTTTTATCAGAAATGATGAAAAACGACAAAAAAGTCACAGACAATGTATTAGTGATGAATGGATCAACTGAACTTCAACTAATATGTCCTTCACTTTGAGATAATGGACTGCTGATTTCATGTCAGAATTTTTTTTAAGTCTTATCCAAAAAAGATCTTTACACTACCTTACTTTTAAAAATATTAGTGTAAAAATATTCTGCAGTAGTCAGACTTTTCAGTAACTGAGAATGATTTTTACAGGATTATTTCTAATACATGTACATGCACATTTTCTGATTATTACGAATGCTACAAGCAAGGCAGTAGTATTGTTCAGTGCCTTCATATTCTCTGTTCCTCAGAAAGCTGGTTTTCTAGATGGTCCACTTGCCATTGAATCTTCCTCCAACTTGCAAATGATTTATCCAATGGCCTCTAAAGAAGTTTGATTTGTTCAAGACTCTAATCTTTAAGAGTCCTGTCTATAGGCAGTTGTCTAAATAAGAGCCTAGAAATTTTGAAACCTTATGTGACAAGATAATTTTGCAACTTTTTATTCTGAAGGAGCCCAATTCTGAGATTTACTTTTGTGACACTTTATACAGACTTTAGTTTTTACACATAGGCTGCTTCTAAAACTGTTCCAAAATATTAATGAGGGGAAGCAACGAGAAGCAAATTTAAAGAAGTGAGTATTTACAGTTTATCTCAAACATACAATACAGCTGTGTAACCAACAAGTCTGCTGTGTACATTTTGTAAACAGAGGAACAGGCTTAGATACAGACCCCCCTCATTTCAGTGGGAGATTCACACATGCTTACATGTGAAATGCTTGCTTACACAAGGAAACAACTCTTTATTATGGCACAGATTAACTAACATGATGTTAAACACATTATAAAACAAGTCATTTCCTCCTGAGTAAACAAGCCTATAAAGCCAACAGGCACAGAAAAAGGAAATTTGATTCTGAAATCCATATACTTCAAAAGCAGATTCCTTTTATTTAGTCAATTTAGTTAAGAGGCTGCCTTATTTCTCCAGATCTCTGGTAACAGCAGAAAACACACTTGGAAATTACTGGCAAATGGACACGTTTTCACAACCTTTTCCCTTCATTTGAAATTATTCTCTTACTTCAAATATGGAGACCAGCCACAGGTCCAAGGCGAAAGAAATCTTAAAATGTCTCAATTCTTGGTTGAGACTGACTGCCCCCACTGCAGCCCAGATCCTGACTTGCCAGAAGAAACCACCATTTACAGGCAGTTTTCTTAGCAGTGCCCGAGGTAGGAACACTTTGCACCACCAGACTGACTAGCCAAAATGAACAGGGACGTGCCAGATTCAGACTGGCACCCAGGAATGTGTCTGCTTCTGAGTGAACAGAATACTGTTAAGACTCTTTAATGTGAGGTGAGGAGGGTGAGGGGACTTATCTGGATACATGACAGCGTAAACAGAAAGTAAAAGATGAAGGAATTTCTTGTTTTTCTATCAGGATAATTTTCTCCTAGGATCTTTTGGGAGAGTCTTTAGGGCTAAGGTTAGAAAGGGGCTTACATAGGCACAAGTCTTCTGAGGTGGCTGGAATCCTCTCAAAATCAGACCTGGAGTTACCAAGTGAACCTGCTACAACAGTCCCAAAATGGTTATGCCACAGACTTCACTGTAAGAACAGGATTGTTCCAATGTGCTTTTCAGTAAAGGGGAGCTCATCTGGGACAACTGGGGCTACATTCCTCCCAGTATGCACACCTCCATGGTGCTCCATGGACCAGAACTTCTGATTAGAAAACCATTCCCTATAAATGGCTTTGTTTCATGGCTGCCTGTATTTAAAAGCAGGATTGGAAAGGGGTCCTGGGAGGAATGATGGCAAAATTCAATTTAAGAAAAGGATGCCTGTTTGTCATATAAAGGTCATGACAGAAGGGTATGGCTGGAAGGAGAAGTCCTCTGCCTCTGTTCTCAGGATGGGAAGGCAAACAGCCAGCGTGCAGGTACCTGCTGGTGAAAGCCTTCACCTTAGAGCTGGAGTTGAGGAACCCAGAGCTCTGTAAAATGGTTTTAGGTGACACTTTCACTGCTTTCATGGCCTCATACATGATCTACATGAGAAATGACACCTTATCTAATGAAGAATCAACACTTCTAATTAGTAAGAGGGAACAAGCATTGTAATCTGTAAGTTATAATCAATGACTCCATCACAGAAAAACTGAACATCACATACATAAAATGTGTTTTTTATAACCACTGCGTATGTTCCCTACATCAAGATAAAACACCAACAACAGTTGAAATTGCCATTATAATTTCCTTGGCAACAACAACTTGGAATCCTTACTCACACAGATGTTTTTTGCATGACAAAAATTACATTTGTGTTGTTTTCCTTCCCATTTTCAGTTCCAGCTCATCTCCTTGGCTCAGCTGCTGGTGATACCTTCTCTCATCATTGTTTATTTACTCATAATATTACTGGTTGTCTGCACTAAGTGACAAACAGCTGGTCTTTGAGTCAGAGCTACCACCATAAGAAGAACCCCAGAACACTACACGACTCACACAGAAATTCACAATGCAAAATTAACATGTGGCTTAACCTATGAACGATAGAGTTATATTACTTATCTTTATCATACACTACTACTTATCTTTATTATCCTAATCATGCTTGCTTAAATCTTTCGTATTCAAAGCAAGCAGCTGGAGCATATGGCTAGGAGCTACAGAAGTGTTCATCCTGTGGTCTCTGGTTCAGCCCTAGCCTGGATGGCTCCTGCCCAAGTTGTGTGTATTTGGAGATCTTTGGTGGTCTGCATCTAATGAATAGGGTTTTTTTACAAATCCATCTCTCAGAGGACAAACATCCCAAGTCATAAGAGTATCATTGCTGATTCCAGCCTTGCTAGGAATGGATGGAGCAGGAAATACTCTGGCTACATGTGCCAGGGCTTGGTTGAGGCCCAGAAAATGCCATGGGAACACATGCCAGACAGCCGCCTGTCTTTACTGGTTATTCACCCATTAATTAGAGATGTGTCTGTACTAATTGCTGTAAGGATTGGTCAGGTACTCTTCACAAACACCATACTTGGTGTAAAAGCTTTAACACAAAAATGCCATGCTCTTTATTTTCTAACACAAAGGGAAGGTGTGGTGGAGAAAATTCAAGCCATATTACTGTTTAAAAAACTTGGATATGATCAAAGTCAGCAATGGTTCACCTGTATTGCTTGTGATAATTTTGTAGGAACCCAGCTGCCTGAGAAAGACTTAAAATTTACCACTTTACATATTAAGAGGAAAAAGTGTTCCTCTGTCAGATCATTCTGAATCACAACAATGTGCATATGTATTCTTGTCACAGTTTCTGCACTTTTACTGGTTTTGATGCCTTCAAAATAATCTTTTTTAAAATTAATGTATTTGCCAATGGTACATTCTGGAAGGGAGAGCAGCTGCTTCCTCACAACTGTATGCATAGCCTTTTGAAGAAAATTTTGTTTATTAATAGTAATCTGTTTTTCATAGCTTTGCAATTTCTTAGATAATAGGCTAAAACACAATCTTTCTTTCATGTTCTCTGCATACTGAAGAGACAGATGCAATTGCAAGAGACTACTTATGCTGAGGGCAAAACTTAGTACTGCTTAATGTGACTTAATGACTAAAAAATGTGTATCATTTATAGATGACATCTAGCACTCTGCTAAGTTGTTATTATTATGGTCAATGAGTATTCTTCCCTGCCGGTTAGTAAAAGGATTTGGAATTAAATCTGTTTTTATTTTACTTGTTCAAGCAGACACACTGAAAGCAACGGAGCAACCCACACAAGTAATGCAAATGGGATTTAGTCTTCATTCCCAATCTCTTTCTAAACAGAAGCTCAGATGTAACAATGTATTTATTAACTTGAAACACAGAAATGGGAGAAAAGAAAAAAAAACTCAGGACTGCAGAAAGGCTATTTTACAGCTACCCAGACGTGTAAACACCTCCAGGAACTTTGCTTAATAAGGCCAGCTACTTTCAGCTATCACTCCACCGCCCATGACAATCTTTGCATGAAAGATTTCTTTCTCCCCCAGGCAACACTATCAAGTTAGTGCAGTTCCCTTGAAATACATAAATGCTGTATTTAAAATTAAATGTATAGCATATGGAGGACTGGAGCAGTGCTCTGGAAAGCACTCCCCTCACCCACCCCAAAGGCACTCGGGTACACAAACAAACACCCCTGTGAAATGTGGTAAATGTGGCTGGAGAAAGGTCAGAACACAGGAACTTCCTGTAGATTTTAACTCAAATCCAGACACACTCTTGTGCAAAAGATACCACAGGGTCCACAACTGATCTTGAATAACCTCAAAACATGATGTACACAATGAAGAAGTCAACTCAGCAGTGTTTAATACATAAGCACTCTTCCCCTTATGGAATACACTACTCGGCTTTTCTTAATGATACTGAACTGATTAACATGTTAATTTACCAAACTAGGTGTATCCAACCCCAAAACAGAGTAGCTGAGAGTGACACACAACTTTCCTGGGAAATGAAGGCTCAGTTCTGTGTACTCATAGGGTTGCTCTGGGTTTCAGTGATGCCAGGGATAAAACTCCCACTGACTTCAATACAATGCACAAAAGAGAGCATTTATGAACCACTTATAAGGACGTAAAATGTGCGTGATGTTGCGCCAGTTAATTTTAAAATTACCTATTTTTAGCGAGTCTTACAGAAAAAAAAGGCTTGCGTGTATAATTGTACATTCAAATTTATGTTGACCTACTTTAAATTGTTTTCAGTTTATCATGTTAGAAAAATATTCTAAAACTGTAACCTCAAATGATCAAAAAACCCTCACCCCAAACCTTCAAAATCAAAAAGCAGTGTATGGTGGTTTGGTCCCTGAAACCACCAAGCTTTGATCAAGGTTTTTCTGTTACAGCAATATTTCAGAATCACACAAAAATATGAACCAAACTTGTCGGTTGACTTCCATTCCCATCACTTTAGAGGGAGTCTGTGTTTGTGCAGAATGATTCAAATACAGTTCTCTGACAATTAGAACTAAAATGTCTGTTCCTGTGTGAAATAAGAGAACTCAGTAACTTGAGAAGTCTATTAACTTGTTTCACAAATCTAGATGTATTATATTTTTGGTGTACATTTCTTCATAAACCAATACTATTTAAAGAATATTTCTATTTTCATTTGCATTTTTACACTTATTTTCAAGTACTTTTATCACTGATGAGATTATTGTTGGGTTCAGGACTCAAATCTTACTACAATATCAAAAAATGAAACACTTTCACATGAATACTTTCTCTGCAGAGGTAAAAGGTCAAACAGAGCAGCACTAGACAGGAGAAAATGAATTAGTCAACTGAAGGAAAGATAATCAGTCTGGTTTCAAGGTTAACTTTCTGTTCTTTATTGCAGTGAGGGTTTTTTTTCCCTTCTTTTTTTTAACTTCTAAGAGCATGCCAATTCCATGTTCCAGCTTGCTGTGCTACTGCAGCAGAAACTACACGAATAGACAAAATGTCTAAGAATCACACCATCTTACAGAAACACACCCCTGCCTCTCAGTCACTCCCTCTAAAAAAAATCTAGAGCAAAGAAATACCCTTTCTGTTGCAAATCAGAAAACTGAGGTCCTGGCAAGCTGACAGGTAAAGTATATTTATCTTCCCCAAAAACACGACTGTGTGAATAAGAGGTGCTTCCAAATGAGAGCAGTCAGCTGCCTCCCGGGTATGACTATAAATACTGTGTTTAAATACAGAATCATAATATTTACAAATAGAAATTACACACAGCATGTCCTTCAAAATCTGTCTGCCATTGTCTAGAGGTTTTTGTGGTAAACAAACTAGCATAAACAGTGGGTAGTAAAAGTGGTTTAAAAATAATTTTATTTTTTGCAAATGAAGCAGTATTAGCAACAGACATAGCTCTTGTGTTGAGACTGGCGTCTCATTTAATTCCTGACTTTGACTTCACAAACCAAATAAATACATTTTACTTCACAGATTGAGGAAAATCTGCAAATATAAATTTTTTTTTTCACTTTGCAAGCTTTGGAGAGCTTATCTAAAATGTCCCTACACCTTATTGTATGAATAACTTTATGTCTGAACTTAAATATATTTAAAAAAACTGACAGGAGATATTTAACGTGGCAAGTGCCTCAAATACAATTTAAATTCATGTCTTTCAACTTAGGCAAATTAGGATTCCCCAACAATGTTACTTAAAAGTTTTATATTCACATATCTCAAAAAAATCACGTCCTTTTTTTCCTCCCTTTTCATCTCTGTTTTCCCATAATAGCCTCAAGTATTTTTCATTTGTCAGCTATAAAACATTATAGTTATTTGTTACATATGGCCTTGGCATACTTGTTATAGCTACCTAGAGTACATTTCAATACCAGAATACATTTCTCAGTTTAATACACTACTAATGAATCAAATAAAATACAAGTGGTTTGGGGCTTCAGCTGACACTAACTTATTACCCCTGTAATCACATCATGAGCAGAAGTGGCTCTGTACCTTTTACTCCATGTTTGGGAAGTTGCAGTGAAACTCACAATATTCTTGCTCTGTGGTTTATAATTACCTCCAAATCTCAGAAAATATATTTACATGTACACTGGAAATTATTTTTTCAGGGGAGGTCATATTATTGTAGCCACTACAGATGCCCAAAAATCAACATCCAAAAAATGCACATTCAAATATACATCCACAATTATCTTTCTGGCACTTTAAACACAGTACTTTGCTTCATTAAAATACTTTACAGCAGTCCCCCTCACCAGAGACCGACCCAGAACCAGAAACTCCTGACTGAGCAGTGGGGGTGGGCAGCCGTTCCCTTGCCAAATATATTTTCAAATCCTTTACCAACCAACCCACGCTTAAGACATTCTTCATTCATCAACACCATTTCTTATACAGACACATGGAAGACAAAAGAGAAAGGTTGGGAGCAATGCCTAGTCCTTTGCCGTGGAAAAAGGAAAAAGACCTGGACTTGAGGGGTGAAGGAACAGTTTTACGAAGCTGTTTCTCTGCAGTCACACGTAGCACAGCTGGCAGTCACTGCTCTACAACAGTTAAAACTTAATAACACGTTGCTGTAAATACTTTCTACGGGGTGACGCCAATGAAAATAGTCACAGTAGTATAAAGAGGAGTCATTAATTATCTTCAGGTCTCACCAAATGTTAGGACCTAGTACTAAAAATACATATGGAGGTGAACAACAGTATTTTGTGCACATGAAGCTACTTAAGGACGTAAGATGCTCACTACCCACGCTTCCAAGAAGCAGCTTACTGTTTTTGACAGCAAAGTGAGGAGTTATATTCTAGGAATTGAAATAAATGTCTTTTACAGCATTATTTTTCAGCCAGTACAGTACCAGAAGGCACTAATAAGGAAGGCCCATTTAGTTCTCAATTACCCAAGGATGGCGTATTTCAGAACAAGCCTTAAGAGTTTAGTTCTGGATTTTCTGTGGGTATTTTTGCTTTTTGTGGTTACAGAGCATGCAATAAGTACCCACAGCAGGCACGGAATGCAGGACTTGTTATCAGCTCACGGGAGTGTTATAATCAGGTTTTCATCCGTTCAGCAGAAGTCCAAAACCAGGATGTCTCATGTTGAACATCTGTAGCTGCTGTACCACACGACAGTGGCAAACAGGTTTTAGAGCTTGAGGTGAAGAGACCCAACCTCCTCATACACCACCTTAGTGTGCAGGAGGCTGGCTGGCATAATTGACTGTTTTTAACTACAGAAGTAGGTTCAGCCTCACTGCAATACATCCTGCAGGGAAAGGAAAATGAGAAACCGACTGTGGTACCTCTAATGAGTAGAACACTTCAGCACATATTCAGATTCACTGTTTATAAGAAATCTATTTACTTTAAGATAGGCAAGCAAAATCTCTGTCAATGGGTAGAATAAACACTATTTAGAGTGGAACCATTTGTAACATACTTTAATTGGCAATTTTCCCTTGATGACTAATACAGCATCTTTCATATGAGGATTCTGCTGGTCTGTGATTTTCTGTCCCTCTATTAAGAGATACAAAAAACGATGAACAAAATACATTCTCTTAATAACAGAGCTTAGAATAATACATCCATTATCACAGGGATCACACTTGTTTTCTGTAACCAGATGAATGCAACCAGGGCAAGAAAGTAAGGTAAAATATCACAAAAAAAAAGGAGAAACCAGCATATTTGCCTCAGAACAGATGGCAATATGAAATTGTATTTAATTTCATTCTTTTTATTATAAAAAGGTTTTTCTATGCTCTGTTCTTCTTCCTTAAATTGGGCAGCACCTGTCCCTCAAGGGTCTGTACTGGGATACTATTTGATATTTAAAATACTATTTGACACCTACGATACTATTTGATACCTTCAGTAATGACACAGACAGCAAAATTGAGTGCACCCTCAGCAGGTCTGTGGAGGGCACCAAGCTGAGGGGTGCAGTTGATATGTTTGAGGGAAGAGATGCCATCCAGAGGGACCTTGACAGGCTCCTCCTTGACAGGCAATGCTTTAAACTGAAAGAGGATAAATATAGATGGGCTATAAGGAAGAATGCTTTTTAAGAGGGTGCTGAGACCCTGGAACAGGTTGTCCAGAGAAGTTGCCAATGCCCCATATCTGAAGTGCTCAAGGTCTGGTTGGATGAGGCACTGAGAAACCTCATCTGATGAAAGACAGCCCTGCCCATGCACCTGTTTGGACTAGATGATCTTTAAAGGTCCCTTTCAATGCGAGCTATTCTATGTTCTAGGAGTCTATCACATTGTATCATATTAAAAAATACACTGGACCATCATAATGCATCATACTCTATGAGGACACACATGTTTCCAAGATTTCATTTTCACTAGAACAAACACCTACTTTTCTTTATGTTCCCCAATGTGGTCTTATCAGAAAATAGACTCTTTCAAGAGTTTGTCAGCACCAACTGGAGCTGCTTGTAGCAAAATGAAAAAACACCCCCCTCTTCTAACACATGCATATGTAAAAAAACTCTAATAAATTAAAGTAATGGGACAAACATTGTCATGATACAATTCAGAGCTGTACTGGCTTAATGTGGATTAAACTTGGCTGAGGAAGATCATTAGGAAAACAAAAGCCTACAGAAATAATTGTTTTAAATCATGGAAGTGGATTGTAGAAGCTCACAATGGAGTAAAAATGTAAATAGCTGACTAAAGATAATTACACAAAACTCTCCAAGATCAGCACTGTCAATATGTGATCCAATGTAAAGAAACACACACTACCAGGGAAATAAAAGAATAAAATAAAAGTTCTCCCAGGTTCAATGCAAAAGACGTTTTCCCCTTAGAGAAAACTGCATAAAAAGCTTCCACTCTTCAGAGGAGGCAACAGAATGGAAGGGAATGAAAAGAGGCAGTAAAAGCTCTGCATTTCCAAACATTATTCAAGGTTAGAAAATGAAAATGTTTCATTACAAGGAAAACGACAAATCTGATCAAAGTCAGTCAACTCTCTTATTTGTATCTCAGCAAACACCCTGGGTCCGCATTTTGTCAATCTGTAGAAAGCAGAAGATTTTTCTGACCTCATAAATTGGCAAGAAATGGCTTGTGTACTCATCTACTCAGCTCAGCAGATACTTGGCACCACTTATCCTGGCTCTCACAGAACCAAGTACCCCTACCATAAGGGCGACTGCTATGGAGCTCCTCAAAGTCAAGAGGAAAAAGCCTCATTTAAGCCACTGGCATGTCACAGTGGTGTCATGCTTACCCTGGGCTGATTGCCTGACATGGCTGAAGATAGTTCCACTGAACACTACGAGCGTCACAACCCTGGACATGGCAGAGCTGGGGTATAGCAAGGCAGGACTTCTAAAAAATTGTCAGCAATGTCAGGCTAAAAAGTTACGGGGAGATGACACCTTGTTTACGGCCTGGAAGTTTCATTCAGCTTCCCAGTCATTTGATGTGCAGATGTCACCACCAAAAAGTTGCAATAGAGTGACATATTGGCGTGGAAACATCTAAGGGGAACAACGTGTCTAAACACACAGGAGGGACTGAATTTGATCTGTTAGTATATATTCACATTTACTTTCCTCGGGAATAACTTAGTATATGAATAGGAAATAAAGAGCATTCATCAGGCTAAAGGGTTTCACAGTATCATATTCATTCACTCAGCTAAGTATGAATGCTGGCAAGGTCTGCATATGGATTATATACTCGGACTAGACTGCAGACACTATTTACTATTTCTTAAATTATGCTAACTTCTTTAAAAATATATATCTTGTAGAAACCACTTTTAAAATTTTCATTCTAAAGTTTAAAACTGTGGAGTCTCTCTCTCATATTGGGACTGGGTCACACACACACTGATCCTGAAGCAAACATGTCAGACCTGTGGCTATGGCCATGTGGCTATGGAGAGAACTTCTCCCATGTATTGTTTCTAAAATCAGTACAACTATTTTGTATCATCCATATGCATTACCTCTTCAGGACACATCTAACCTCAGACTCCTTTTCAGATTAACTTGGTTTTCTGTATCCTGATGTTTTCCTTTAAATAAATATTATCATGGCCAATTGGCTCCACTTCATTACTGCAGCCTCTGGAGTGAGCAGGACAGGCCACTGAGCACACGCTGTGACAGCTACCCTTTTAAGCAAAAATAAAAGGCTGTCAGAGAAGATGCACCTGGCTTTTATTTAAGATTTCAAATTACCTCTTCAATTGTTTCTGCTTGCTGACAAGCAAATGCCTGACCCAGGAATCAGCAGCTAGAATTACCTATTTGCTGAAAGTGTGTATTTGCTGACTTAATGTGTTTATCATTTATCACATACACAAAGGAGTTGACAAATACAATCTTCTTGTCCTTAGTGATTTTGTGGAGCAAGAAATAACTTAGTTCATTCTTCTTCCTTACTTTACTTGTTCCTAACTATGGTACTGTGCCAAAGAAACAGCTCACAGTCATTTCCCTTCTCTAACATACAAAGTCAAAGTAAATTTCCAGCTGGCAAATGAAATGCAACGTTGATTAGGAATGCAATATATTTGAAATATTTGACCTTTAAAGCACAAAAATCTTGCATCTGAAATACAGTTTGTCACATATCCACAGAGCCATATCTAATCAGGAAACACAGTTGTTAAAGATGATTAATGATGACTTTGCAGTTCCATGATTTTTGTATAGATGTGTGATAGTCCTAACTTTGCAAAAGGAACACTGCCAAGTTCTTGATTTACAAATATGTTCTACTTTGAAACTACTATCCTCTTATGGAATTATGTCATATATATACCAATTATGTTTAACTAACACCTGGGATTTTACCTTCAAACTGATGAAGTGCATCAAAGAAAACAACTGAGAGCTTGACACTGAAATATACTCTAAATCTTTCTAGTTTCATGCTATTAATAATTGCAGTGTCACAAGTCATCAAACTCTGAATTTCCTTCACATTATTTAGAAACTCATCCCCTGAAATCCTAGTTCTAGATAGACCTGAAAATTCTTTTCCCATGCTGAAACAAACTGATTCGTGTACTCAGATATTCACTATCAGGTGTCTGACAATAAGAAGCACAAAAATCCTGAAACACGGGATATGAGAAAGCTTTAGTTATGAACAATTCTATCATGTAAATTCAACTCATTTCCTCATTCTTTGTAAGTGTGGAGTCAAATTCTACCCATATGGAGGAAGGCTTATTCAGACCTTATGTTACTGCAGCAGCTAGCTGTACCCAGGTCTTTCTGCATGGTTCTTGGGGGAAAAATAAAGCTGCGAAAAAGAGGAAAGACTACTGATATGCACAAGTTCTTCAGTTTTTCCCCTTGTGTTACGGGATATACATGAAATTACGGCTATGAGGGTGAAAAACAAAGCAGGCAAGTTTTTCTTACAAAGCCTATTATGCCAACAATAGGCTGAATATTATTCCCACTGAACATAGGCAAGTTGGTAGTAGAGGCTCCCAATAAACTGTATGATATTTGGAACATATTCTAGGATTCAGGTTCTCCCTCTTAGAGATTAAAAACATATACTTTTCATCCCAATCCTGCTTTAACAAGACTGGAAAGAACTTTGTGCTGATTCTAATAAAAAATAAGCTCCTTCTGAACCTAGTTTTGCATTTTGTTTAGTCGAATGCACAAAAACACTCGCCAGAAGAGGGCAGATAGCTCAACCATTTCTCGTGCTGGAGGGGGTTGCCACAATACGAAGGCGAGGGCAGTACGAAGATGAAGAGGTTGTGCAAATTTACATGCCTTTAGAAAGAGGAGCTGCAAGGGGAGAAAGAGCTTCTGGAAGGCACCAGGAAAAAGCAGTAGGAAAACAAACATTCATTTCAGGCTTTTAGCATTTTAATATAAGCCAACCAAAAGACAGAAAAAATCGCCAGTACTTTCAACTGATTTCAGACTAAAACATCTTCTGCTAAGTATTTTAGCTCAACAGTGTAAATATGCTACTTATTTTGAGTACAGAAATTCTGTGTGTCAAAGAATTCCAGGAATAGACCCAAGTATCATGTAATTCAATGAGTTTCAGCATTACAGCAAAATAAGATGTTGACGTTTTCTCCTTGAGAAATCATGGGCAAAAACCTTAATACCATTATGTGAGTCCAATCTAGTTGAACTGGAACTGTTGTATGACACTCTGCTATGTCCCCATTGGTAACAGTGAGTCCTGGTGAGGAAAATTCCCTCCCAAAAAAGGGAACACACCTCAAGGTCAGACAGGAGATGTGTTTTTCTGCTGCAGAATTCCTGGCTGCCATCAGACTGACTGCAACTAGCAAAAGGGAAATTTTTCAGATTTCCAAAAATATGCCTGAAGAATGTTGACAAGTATATGAGCTGTCATTGACAAGCAAGTTCAGGCTCAAACTACCACACCAATCTCTCATTTAAGAGGCTTGGGGTTTTGGGTAACTATATTAGACATTTTTATGTGAAGACCTCACAAATACCTTTGAGGCCAAGGTGTGGTTGCCCAGCACTTCCCAAATTAGACTCTTAGGTCATGATTCAAGAAACCTCTTTAATAAGTGCTTAATTACTAACCCGAATGCATATGTTATTCTGAGCTCCAAAGTCAGACTCCGGAAGCGGCGGCACCCAATGCAGGAAACCCTTTTTGAGTTTGTTCCAGCCCAAGAAGAGAAACAGGACTTGCAGAGCCCTGCCAGAAGGATCCTGGTCAGGTATGAATTCCGCCAAAGCTTTGTAACACTTCGGAGAAATACCCATCTTTCTCAGACTTCAACTCCACAGTAGTTTAAAATAAAATAAAAATGTTCTATGATATCCTAGAAAGTTAAAAGGCTTTGTTACGGACCAGAGCAGTTCATGTTTAAAAAGCAAAATACCCTGATGCTACATGTCAAACCATTCCTGTATTTTAAAAGTGAAATAAATTCCAGTATTGAGTCTTACAGTCCACGGCTTCAAATGGATTTAAAGAGGTGTAATTCAGGACTGCATTAGCTCTATTGTCAACACTCAGTTTGAATAAATAAAACCAGTATTATGTGGGCAACCATGCCCATCTGCTCAACTCACATAAAAGTAGGGGATTTATATACATAAATTCTGTGTAATATAGGCATCTATCAGTTAAAGATGCAAAGTGTACCTGTGCTACATAGTTCACTTTCTCTCTGTTAATGATATTCAAGGCAACCCCAAGAGGTGGCTCTTTGTTTCACAAGCCACACATGCATGTGACAATTGTCAACATGATCCAAATGTACTTAGAAATAATTTTGCCCATAGGAGAGGGTCTTTGCCCAGAATACACTGCACAGCCACTACTCAGCTAAAGGCCCCTAAGTCTGTTCTATCCTCAGAGAAACCAGAGGAAGAAAAAAGAGGGAGAAAGAAAGAAACAGGAGAAAATACTGCCGTAAAGAACGGAATTATTTATTTTCTTGTACTAGGCTAAACAGACACAAGTCCTCCCTGACAGTCTCTCTTAATCTCTCCAGTTGTTCCATTTTTCCTGTAATCTTTTGTAATTGCAATATTCTCAGATAGTCTTTTCCTCTAGTAAATTGCACCTTGCAGCTTACATGCAACCCAGAAGAGAGGGAAGAAAGACAAAGGCAGAGGGCCCCACTTCACCCAAAAAAAGTCACAAAATTTTCTGGACTTTATGTGTATTCATATTAATTTCTTTTCAAGTGCCAGGAGGCTAATTATATAATTAATGGAAAATACGGCATTAAATGAGTAATTTTGTTCTCCTCAGTGTGGGCAACATCTAAATCTGAAATTTCCTCTCAAATTGTTAATTAATTTTTCTAATACAAACCGTAATTCTCTCAAGTGAGGGAAATTGAAGGGAAACATATTTTGATCCCAGGAGCTGCACAGCCTAACAAACTTACAGGGTCAACACTGAATGGAGGAACACCTATTTCCTTTGTAATTAAAGCAATAGGGAGACCTGTGGCCAGTTTGCTGTAAAAGCTTTCCATGACAGTTTCTGGAAAAAGCTGGGGGTAATCTGTTCAAAGGATGTGTTGTGGCTTTAGGGTCTCTGGCTGTATTCATACCAGTCTGTATTGAAATCTGAGAGACCTGGGTTCAGTTCCTGACTGTCAGAGGCTCCTGGGTCATCAAACAGGGCAGAAGAGTCAATTAATTTCATTAGGTCTCATTTCCAGTTGTAACATGAAGATATAAAGCTCCTTTATGAGGGGGGGAGGAGAAGGAGAAAAATCACAAAAATATTTAAGAATGAATAACTGAAATCCTCCCCTAAGAATAAATTTAAAACAAAAAAAAAAGGCAAAAAGACCCCATTTTAATTAATTAGCAGAAAAAAGATATCATATACATACATTTACATATACATATATTTCCAGAAAAATAAACTGGTTTATTGGAAAAAATATTTTGAGTTAAAATGAAAATAAAGAAATGAATGGCAAATTTCACCCAGTTCTGCTCACTCAGGATTACTCACAAGTACAAGGATCTGAAAGAAATAAATCTGTAATTATACTGAGACTTTGTTTCACACACAGGCTGCAGTTCCCTGAATAACTTCACCTTATTTACCGCTACTGAGAGCAGGAGTCCTGCCCTCCCTGTTGTCCATGATTGTGTGCTCCAGCTCTCTTGTTTGTGCTGGCATCAGTGCTCGGGCAGCTGCGCAGCTGGACTGAAAATTAATCTGACTACAGAAAAAAAGGTTGTTTTTTTTTTTAGCTAAAGCGGCTCCCTGAACCGACAAGCTGTGTGCTGATACAGAGAGAGGCAGCAATGAATGGCTGACGGATAAAGGAGACTGAGGGACAAACTCTTTCGGTGACCCCAGGGACTTAAATAGGCTTAAATCCATCATGAAACCACTTCCTCAGCCTTATCCCCACTGGCCAGAGCATCCTTTTCTATCTTTGGTGGGGAAGAGCATCTTTGCACAGACAGAAGGCTCAGGAGTTACTTCCCACAGATACCGCCTGTGCACACATAGGAAATACAAAGATATTAAAGACAATTTTTCCTGGAGAAAACAAAGGTAAATGACACTTACCATGGGGCAGACTCTGGCCTTGGCCAGTCACCACCAGAGCATTGCATGTGCTTGGCTTATGTCCCTTTTGTATTATGCATTTTTATTTAGCAGGAAATAGACGGTAACTCAATATAGTAAATCCACAAGTAATGTCAGAAAAAGTTTTATTTTACTCAAATTAATGACATAAAAGGGATCATACATCCGCCTTAATGAGGAAAAAAAAAGTGGTTTTGGTCCATGAAAAGTAATTTGTCCAGGGAGGCATTCCAGAAGTAACAATCTAAATATTTCTACAAGGGATCCCCAGTATTACAATTATGGAACTTGTAACATTTCCTCCTCCTGTGTGTCTTGACCGTGTACTGATTTTAATACAATCTCATTTGAATAATCTCATACTTAATTCTGAAAAGGCTTACTTTCCTAAAATTTAATTTTGACAATAAATGTTCAGTTCTAGTAAAAAATTTTACTTCTCTGATTCAGGTGAGAACTTAAAAAAGGGTCCCTAGTGACACTGGCTGAATATTCCTTGCAGATTTATAAAAATATTTTGCAACAGAAGTGTTGTAGAAAGTAAAGTATCATTTTACTGAATGTCAAAACCTTACTCAGCAATATCCTTAATTTTTAATGATGCAAATACCACATTGATACTTCATCCTTGTCTTCATTACATTTCTAATACTCTTTAATGAGCAGCTTAAAAACAAGAGAGTAAGAACAATGTCTTTATGTGATTTAAAAGCACCAACAACTGAAATGAATCTTCTGTGTAGTCATGCTTAAATCGATTAAATAGATCCAGATCTTAGGAAAGTTCTGTAATTATACTTCAATTACTACCCAAGCTTTTAAAAAAATAAAGTAAGTGGAAAAAAAAGCTAGAAGTTATCAGATGCCTCATCTTCCTTGTTATTACATTAAATATGCAATTTTAAAAGACATAGTATGTTAAAAGACACCAATAAGGAGTTCTTCATTTATGCCAAGTGAGCTGATAATTTTCTAATGATGAAAGAATTTCTCTGAGCAGGAACACTTAAATAGAAATATTCACAATCTCCAGCTAATTAAAAGCACTCGGTCTGATTAAACGTAAGTCTGAACGATGTTTTCCATCCCTATCCTTCCCCATTCCATAATAAATCAGTGCTCTTGAGTGAGCTGAGGCTCTTGGTTTAAGTACTGACCCTAAACTAATTTTATTTTTACTGTTTTAAGAGTTCTTAAAAAATATTAGCTCAAGTGAAAAAAGAAGGCATGAAGTCTTTGCATGGAGGCCTAACAGAGGCTGCCAGCACAAGGTGTTAATGAATGACCACTCCAGAGGGAATGACCACTCCAGAGGGAAGCAGGTCACAGTCCGTGCTGCCTGTGCTGGCCACACAGGCCATCCCACACCTGGAAGGGAATGAGCTGCCTCCCCCTCCACGACATCTGTGCTCTTCCTAAACCTCACACAGTAGCTTGTCCTGTGGCTCAGGGAACCAGGGCAAGTTACAGGAGCTGGAACAGACCGACAGCAAACACTCCACACCTCTCAAGTCCCCCCAGGTTCCCCCTCTGCCAATGCCTGTCCAGTGGCTGGATGGCTGCTGTCACCTGGTGCTGGTGACTCCCTCCCGACACAGCCCTGGGTCAGATGGTGGTGGTGGCATGCAGAAGTTGGGCTCCCCACCCTGGCACCCCCGGGCTCAGCCTTGCCTCCTCCTCCTCCTCCCTTCTCTCCATCTCTAACCGCTGCGCCCAACAGCAGCTGGAAGGTTTTAGGAGCCCTCGTACAACTCTTCCCCGGCTCTTCATTTCTATGAATTGGGCTGGTAACCTGGCAGACCACAAGAAACTTGCCTGGAATGAAGGCTACCTGTAAGACTACACTATGGTCTAAAACACAGAAAATTACAGGATATTAAAAAAAAAAGAACAAAAGACATCGTCCCTCCTTTCCCCGCCCGGCAACCTCTCTGCTTCATGAGTACCAGGCTAGGGCTGAGGTGAACATGGTTGAATTAATATACTACCTACACTTTCCCCATTTTTATTAAATTAATTTACCTGCTTAACTTTTTTAGCTGTAAAAAAATTAACCAAGCCCTGCCACAAAGAACAGTACTGCTTTTTAAACTATCAATAAACAGAGCTCTTACAAACAGTTTTGTTTCAGATAATAGTGTTTGTAAACATATCTGAGTGCTGTAATTCATTCTCCTAATGCAAAAATAGAAATACTTGTAAATATATTGTTTTATTTTTTTTAATGTTACCACTGTAAATATTAAAGAACCCAGACTAAGACACCTTTTAGTACTTACAATACCATTTGCTGTTAAATTTTTAGTGTTATGAGAAACTTTTTTGTTCAAAAGCTAAGAATTATGCATGAACATAGTCCGTATGAACAAAACACCACACCACCAACCTAGCTCCCTGCAAAAATAGACGTCTAAAGATCATAGACTGCTAATGAAATCTTTTTTTAATTCTGCCTGTGGAGTTCCCATTCACATTATGCAGCCTGAGAGATGATTGAGACACAAGAAATATGATAATTATTACTTTTCATAAAAGACAGAAAGCATAGCTGTAAGATTACCTTCTAAAATGCCTCCAGCTATCTGAATTCAGAGTAGCACCTTAACAAGGGCAGAAGGTAACACCTCACAGTATCAGAGGCTGTGAGGGAAAGACAGGAGTTTAAAGGAAAATAGCACCTCCTCTTTCTTGAATTTGCAGCCTAAAAAGTTTGAGGTAATTGTACCATTAACAGACTATGTTTAATCTTTGAAAGTACATTTGACAGATCAAACACAGAGCTGTAAATTACCAGTAATGTCAGCGATCTTTCCATTTAACTATCAGTGTATCAAACCACAAACTCAAGGAACACAATAATAACTCGAAGATAGGAATCTAAGGAGACTCAGCCTGTGTATTTATTTGGTTCTCAAGTACATGGTTAAGCTGCAAGAAACAAATATGTTTGGTTTTCTCAGCAATAACAGGGATATAAAAAGAGGTTTATGGAAAAACTAGAACACTGAGTGCCAGAACAATTACATTTCCCAAACACTGCAGGTACAGAGCCAGATGCAAAAGAGCATTTTGAGCTGGAACACATGAAGGGAATGACTGAAGGTTATTTCAGTGCAGCTACTGAAAAAAGGGGGAGCAGCCCAGAGGCTGATCTCGCTTGTGCTCCAGTGCGCTCTGCCTGGCTGATCATGACCTTGAGGGAAGAATGGGACCATGTGAAGTATGGAGATGAGTAGTGCTGGAACACCTGGCAACATCTGGACTTCACAGAGCATCCATTGGTCTATTACTGGTATTAAAACCTTGGGATGTGAGCTTAATGCTTTTGAAAAGGTTTTGTGGAATCATTTGTAAGCCTGGGAGTCTGGCCTGATCTAAACCTGACAATTGCAATGAATTTACTCATATGTGCATTATTTTGGTACCAAGACATTTCTACTTGTGAAAGGCTTTATAAGGCTTTAATGATAACTGTAGCAGTGCAGTTATTTCATTTGCTAGAGGAAAAAAATACACGAACATAAGGAACCTCTGTATCAGACTAAATGAACTACATGATGACAACTGTTTTAAATACATATGTGGATTTAATTAAAGCGATAACATTTTATAACGTAAATAACACAAAAACAATCAATGATAACCAGCCATAATTTATGCTGTAACAAAAATAATAAAACCAGGCAGCAAAACCATGTGCTATTTCAATTACTACTACTTCTGGTTTTCCCGATGTTGAAGCACTTCATACAAGTACTGCATTTTCAGTGCTCAGTGTTAAAGTCTACACGGGAGAATAGAGACCATACAGGAGCTTGCTGTTATTCTTCCTTCTTTTTCTCTCCCATGAAGTCTCTTTGTGAAACACGATTCTCTGAAACTTTTTCTTATCAACCAGAGCCCATGGTTTCCAATCCAGACATCACACCCTGTGTAAGGCTGCTACTGCAACTTTGTTTACATTTTTCAAACCACACTACGCATCTACAAAGTCTACATTACTATCTAACCAAACACCACTTCCATTTTTAATGGACGGGAAAACATCTCTTTTGCCTGCTTTTCTCCTCACAGCAGAACAGTGCCACATACAACCTGAGGCATTGGATTATTTATTCCTGGATGACTGAGGATGCCTTCTGCAGCAGGAGATGAGCATGTTTGGCATTACACATACAAAGGGACATGGGTCCAGCAAAACAGAGGTCATTACTTCTCATCCTAAATGCCTGGAGTCCACACCAAGCCTCTCAGGGCTGGGTTAGGTGCCTGAGGTCCCTGCCCGTGGGAGAATAGGATGCCTCAGAAAGGAATCCAGAGCAGACAGTAAGGTTGAGCTGTGAGGTGTTGAAACTAGCCAAGAAAAACACTAAGGGAAGGGTGTGCCTCAAATTCTTCTCCTTTTGCAGCTTAGGTATCTATTTTTTATGGCCTGTAAGGCAGCTCTTATGTCAGCTGGGGTTTCAGAGCCCCAAATCCACCCTAACTTGTTCAGGTGCCACACTTCCTCCTTTTATAACCAAAACACAATAGGTGCCCACTCCTTAAATACTGCTGGAGGGTCAGAATACAGACAATGTGGAATTAATTCCTGCGTTAACTCCTTCTCTAGCTTGACACAGTTCAAACCCGCACTTCTCATTTCCCAGCAGAATGTTCCAACTCTACTATGCTGGGGAAAACCCAGGGGTGGGAGAGAGGAAGGGGTCACGGGCCCCTTTCTGCCTAAATTGTGTCAGTGCTGCAATGAAAGCAATTTACTTAGTTACAGCAAAAGGTAAAATACAGTAGTCTGTTGCTTTTTGGACTAAAGTTGGAATTCTATTGCTTTTTAAATTATATTTCCCATTACTCTCATATTGCTATTCTCTTGCTACAGTCTCTTGGGATTATTCACACTTCTATTTAAATTCCAGGGACACACTGCTTAGCAGCGACATTCAATTAGTTCTCCACTTAATAAATAACCGTATATAATTGAATATTTTTGCAAGTATTAAACATAGAACATATTCATTGTTAAAATTTAAAGTCTTTAGTTATACGCTTGGAGCCAGTGAATGACATTGTTCACATTGAAATAAAAGGAAAGGATTACAACATGGAATGCTTATGTTTAGAAATGGGTCGTTTGCAATTTCAGAAAATAGGTAATTTACAAAGTTTAAAATAAAATGCATGATTGCATTGTTCTAAGCATTGAAGGACTGAACAAAAGACTTCCGCTTTCTTATCAGCATCAATTATGGCATGAGTGTGAATAATATGAATTGTGATTGAATCATTACTACCCATTTTTGCATAATTTTCCACTTTCACTTCACCAATATAACATTTTTATAAAAGATGAAATTATATTTCTTCTAAGAGCCATAAAGAAAAACCACAGATCTTGATCTGTGACAATTATCAGGAAGATACAGATGATCTCTCCATCCCTAACAATAGTAGCTAATAGCACTTCGGTACTTTATTTTCTAGCCATCATCCCCCTCACACAAAGGTTTTCACCTCAGTTTTGATGAAGGTAGATTTGGGACAAAGTTTTTCTTCTGCAGACTCTTACGGTAGTCCTTCTCACGCTTTCAAGACTGTCAGAATTTGGGGATCAGGTCTGCCACACAAACTGTTTGCCAGCGATTTGCTTGCTCTTTAGAGAAGTCACGGTAGCTGTCGCAAGAGAAGCTGGCTTCCTTTGCCCTGTGCTGCAGGGTTATAGTCAGTTGCACAGAAAATTGGATAGCATCTGTTGGGAGGACAGAAACTGTGGCTCTACGTGTGTGAGAGACATAAGCAGGCTGGGCTCTGCAGCCTGCTAATGGAGGGGATGGGGGAAGAGTGATCAATCCTGTGTTAATTACGGAGCCGGCAGATCGTTCAGCAGCTAATATTTCTTTTGTCTGGAAGGTGACTTGAAACAGTGACAGCAAAGTATGATTACCATATAAACACTATACATTTCCATACCTTTCAAATATAAGCCTTAATTTGGACCAGGAAAAATATGAGATTAAAAGAAACTCGCACTTGAAGCATGTGATAATCAATCATCCAGAAAAAAATGTTTGATTATATGTATTGCGTTACTTAAGTGCTCTTTGAAGGCAGATGAGATGAAACGTATGTTTAAATACATCAAACATGTTCAAGCAGTATTTTAAACATCTATTGTACAATGAGGTAACTTAAGGTATGGGCTCATGGTAATGCAGACTTGGCCCTTCTTCCAGTGTGGAATAAACTGAGATGCCAGACTTCAGGTCACATAAATCAATCCACATATGCACATATGGGGACCAGGGACTAAAAGGAGTTGCTACATTTTCAAGTGAAAATATTGTTTTTTCCAAAAGTTATTTAACACAGCAAAAGAACCCACAGAATACACCAGGAAGAAATGGAACACTGTGTTTGACAGGGATTTCTCTCCATCTTTGTGCAGATACCTCTCCAATGATCCTATTTTGTGAGGTTTTCTTTAGGAATGCCTGGATTTGTAAAAAGGCTTTTAATTTTCATGTCCTGTGATATTTATAACTTCTGTCACATATCAAATTTATATTTGATCAAAAAATCACATTTATATGCACTACTGATGCATATAAATCATTACATAAAATTTAACGAAGGACAATGCAGATGTTTGACTGTAAACACCTGCTATAGATCTTTCAAGGAACCCTGGAAAGTAGAGGGCACTAAGATTTATCAGGTTCTTACTTGTGGAGGCATCTTCATTTGAATGAAACTAGGTGAAGCATAAAGTAAAGATCTGTGAGACAAAAAACCCACGTTAATAGTAGAAGAAGAGTTTTTTCTATCCCATAAAAAATGAGTGACAAGTGTAAGCCAGTTATGAAAAAAAAGAATGAAAAAAAAGTTGCATGGTTACTTAATCACCTTCCAAAAGACATTTTATATGAAGGCTCCAAATTTCTTTACATCACACAAGAGGACAAATAAAGCAGCCTAGGTGAACGTTCACACCTTTGGCACTCCTTCTAAACATTAAGTTAACTGTATTAAGATGAAACCAAAGCTCTGCCCTGCAATAATGCTTGAAGATGCTGCATAGTCAACTCCAACATACCAAAATAGAAAAAAAATCAGTCTCTAAGAAACTTGCAGAAGAAATTACATCCTGCTTTACAACTCAACAAGGATATTAGAAGGAATGCCTGATGATCAGAATAACTGCATAAGCCAATCCACTGATAATCAGTCAAGTTTACAGATAAATTAGCATGGCCTTCCTAGGGAATTTAATTGCTCCAAAAGCTCAAATTATGGCAGATGGCTGTAGCATGCTCTCCTTTACAGACCTGCGCTACCAAATGTACAGTTAAAATATAACTTAGCTATTCTGCACCCTTCTTTTAGGTGGATCTGTTGTAGGAGTTGGGCAGATTACCCCTGAACCTCCAGAGAGTGACACGGGGTCTTACAGCCCAGAGTGCTGCCCCCCATCTCTGGGCTCTGTGCTATTATTCCAGTGAAACTCAAATATATCCTTTCCTATCCTTCCCCATGCTTAGTTGTTCAAGTTTAGCACTTGACTCTGAGCATTGCTTCCCTGCTGTCTTAGCATGCTCCTGTGGTTTTATGAAGACCTGCCCATCTGCAGTGTGGTGCTCTTGTAGAACATTTTTCACAGGCCGGGATGAATGGCTGTCACACAAATTGGAAGGCTTTTTATGGAGGACACCCCTTGTGACACTGCTTCCCACTACTGTCTGTGCACACATCTGATACCACAACCAAGACATGTAATTCTGTATTCAGAAGCTACGTGAGAAGCTTTTTTCAGCTGTAAGGAGTCACCCATTCCTTGAACTTGTAAGAGTATTTGTTTCTCTAAACCACATTTCTTGCAAACAATTACTTAAGGCAGACACTTTAGATATTGCTGTGACCATTATTAAACCTTTGCTTGAAGATGCTGGCCAACAGCTTCATCCCACTACCAACCCCACTAGCACGTGCAGCCAGAAACACCTAACTACATAAAGACACCTACAATATCAGTAGTCCATGAAGATCTCTCTCTCTCTATGGTGCCAAATATTGTCATCACCCTCACAGGACTTGGGATGGGGAAAGCATTTATGTGCCATGACCCTCCATCCTCCATATTGCCAAACAGGGAATCCAGGGAGGCACAGTACAGGGAAGTGAGCTCATGAGGTCACTTGGTCTGTTCAGCCTGGAGAAGAGGAGACTGAGGGGAGACCTCACTGCAGTTACAACTTCCTCTCAAAGGGAAGTGGAAGGGCAGGCACTGATCTCTTCTCTGTGGTGACCAGTGACAGGACCTGAGGAAATGGCATGAAGCTGCATCAGGGGAGGTTTCGATTGAATATTAGGAAAAGTCTTTTCACCCAGAGGGTGGTTTAGCACAGGAGCAGGCTCCACAGGGACACAGTCACAAGCCTGACAGAGTCCAAAAAGCACATGGACAGCACTCTCGGATACATGGTGTGATTCTTGTGATATCCTGTGCAGCACCAGGAGTTGAATTTGATGATGCTCGTGGATCCATTCCTACTCAGCATATTCTATCATTCTACAAAAAGTAGTGCAAAAACCATGCCATATGTATGTAATATTTCTTTTGGAATAGCCTTTGATAATCTTAAAACAACTGCCCCAAACTTCCTCATCACTGTTTTCTTTTATGGACACCATGCCATACCAGGATGTAATGTGGGTTTTCTTAATATCCATTTTTTCCCATAAGTTTTTAACTGTAATGCTCAGTAAATATTCAAGTGCCAGCATGGAGTGGATTATTACTAACATGCTGCAGGAAAATTGCACAGTGCTAAAGCTTGCAATAAAAATAAGCAGAACGCCCACTGTTAATACACTGTAGTTAAGTGTGTTAGCTGTTTTCAAAAGCATTAACTCCCACACAAATAGCAATGCTATTTTGTCCAATATATTATTATCAGACAGTGAAAATCAGTTGGGGACTATCTAAAGCCTTTATGCCCACATGTGTTAAAATAAAATTGCTTCACAAAATTAGGAAATTGTGTGGGGACAGCACTTAAGATTTTACCAGGTGTAAACAAAATAATAATAATAATAAAAAATTATGAAATTACACACTACTTGTACAAACGACTCTTCCCTTTCCCCACCTGATATTCAGAATCATTGAAAAGAAAATAATTGTTTCTCCATCTCTCATTTTTTATTTTATTTTCTATCTCATCAGCTGATATGATTTCATAATTTTTGAGCTCCTGTACTTTTCACTTCACCAGGGTGGGAAAACTAATATTGGATAATAATGATACACAAGAAAAAGCAATTGTTAATGATCCTAATGCGGCAGTGTAAGCTCTTCACAAATCTACTGATTATCCTTTTGTTTCTACTTCCTGTTCATCTGTCTCAGCAGTGACATCATGAAAATAGTAATAATTTGCACCCAGATTCTCAAAGTGGTTTGCAAATATTAATTAATCGCAAACCTAATTATGCCTCTGAGACAGATTTTATGTTCCTATTGTTCTCTGGAGACCCACGTGCCTCTTTCCTTGAAGCATATTTCTTCTCCTTACAGGGCCATTCAAACCCCCCTGAAATTAAGGGGAGAAAAAAGAAAAAAAAAATATTGGGCAGTATAGGGGAGGGAGAGGAGAGGATAGCAGGGGAGGGAGAGAGAAGAGAGATGAAACAAAGCCCTCATATTTTACTCTGTGCTCTACCTACCTGAATCTGGGGAAAATGATGTGTTTTCATGGCATTTTCTGTTAGCAGTAATATTAAAGATAACTAAATTTTCTCCTGAGGTACTGTTATGTGGCAAAAAGTATAAATATGACTAAAATGGCAAAAAAGGCTGTGTTTCAATTTTACACATTGTTAGATGACGACAGTCATCTGGCACCCAGCAAGCTCTGCTTCACACGTGGCCGTGGGTTTGGGCTGAGCTTCAGGTGCACTGTCACACCCTTGGGGTGCTGTCACAGAACAGGTGTAAACACTGCTGCCACGTCCCTTTTCTGGGGTCTTACTGCCACAAGCTCACAGAACAAGTTTTCCACAGCAACCGGAAAACATTTGACAATGCACTTTCTAGGGAAGCTACTTTTTCTTCCTTTTTGGGAAGCTTACTTTGGTGTAAAGCTAGGATGTCTCCCCCTTGGAATAAATATTACAAGAAAGGCTTTTTCACACCTCATTTCACTATGGTGGTCTTATTTCTTTCTCAGAAAATCATTTGTCACTCTGAGGGATAAAAATATAGAAAATACTGTGGGTTACCATTTTCCTCACTTTAACATCATAGATAGTCAACCAGGTAATTCTTCCCTGCAAGCACTATTCTTTTGACTTCAAAAATTAGGAAAGAATTATGTCAGTCCTAAAAAAAGCTGCCATTTAAGTCTCATCCCCTTAGAATAAGAGCAAGTAGGAGAACAGGCCAATTAGAGCCAATGAAATAATAATAATAATAATAATAATAATAATAATAATAATAATAATAATAATAATAATATGATGTTTGTCACCAAAGTTATCTATTTGCCCTAATGGAAATGTACATGCTTCCATAATATAGGGGGTTTACCAAAGTAATAAAAATACTGTGCAGTTCTCCAAATGCCTTATCAAAATTAAATGTTTCTCCTGTAAAAAGCACGCAGGCTGATGAAGAGCAACACAACAACTGGAGCTCAAGTGATGTTCAGGACATTGCAGGAGTGCATCTGGGACGACAAGTTTAAGATTTTTTTTTTTTAAATTCAAGTAATTAAAAATGTTTGGAATCACCTGACCCGACTAGCAGAATGCAAATACAAGAATGTCCTTTGAAAACCACAATATTACTTTTTCTTTTCTGCATCTAATAGCCTTAAAGAGCACTGCATAGAGACCAAAAAGATTTACAAATAATTTATTAAATTAATTCTATCAAAAAGTGCACTCTATAATGAGTATCTGACTTTTAAAATGAAAGCAACATCTTGGAAATTTTGGTCAAATTTAGTACTTTGGTTTACTCATTTTGTTTCTGAGAAAAGTAATTGAGAAGATGACAGTGGTTTTGTTCCTCCTAGCATTTCTGCATTTTAGAATACAAAACTATGGATGTTTAAGAGGTGAAATTCTTATAAGAGGAAACAGTTGAGTGCATTGAAGGATTCAATAAAATAAGAAGATAAAACAAAAGAACTTGTAGCTTTCTCACTCAATTATTCTATATATCTTCAAGATCTTTTTTAAAATAAAAAACAACCTACAGACTTATAATGTAATTAGAATGTAATACTTAGACTGTAATTCTAAGAAACTGAAAGCCTGAGATTTGAAGCTGTAGGATTGCTGCAGAAAGGGAACTGTAATATGCTGGCAATGATCTCTGGAGCAGCAGATGGCAGGAGAAACTCTGTCTCTTACCTTTATTCACCATATGCCATTTGACTGATTAAAATGTATTTATGTATCAAAAAATATTATAAAACAACACACATAACTATAGCTCTTTAGTGCACATCATCCCACTCATTTTTTTGATGTTCTGGTAATCCATCTGCAAACTTCACGCATTTTTGTCCAGGTTTCCTCCTCCCTGCGTGCAGTTACTTTATGTTTCCCTACAAAATAACATGCACCCCAAACTGTTAAAGCTGTGATCTTCCTACCTGCCTGAGTAAAATCAGCTGATACTAGAAGACGAGAAAAGACCTCAGGATTGGGGCACTTGGTAATTCAACAGGTGGCAAATTTCTCTCTCAGCAAGAACTGGTGCTGTCAGACAGTGCCTTTTCTTTTGAGTTTCTTCTATTTTGCTGGATTTTGTCACCACAATAACCAGTCAGGTGAGCACCAGATCAGCTCTCCATGCACCTTACACATCCTTGTGCAACAGCTTTTCCCTTGCACCAGTACCCGACTCTTCCTGCCCCAGCCCTCCAGGACACCACAGCACTTGTCAATAAGACAAGAGACAAGTGGATGTGAGTCACTGCTTTGGGTTAACCCTGCTGGTGATGTGCTCTAACTTGCCTTAACCAACATGCAGCCACTCATTTACCCAAACTCTGCAGAGCCTCACAGCAGCACATGCCTGTGGCTGCTGCTTTCAAGCTTGGTCCTGGCACATGGGCTGGGCACTGTGTCCCCTCTGGAGCTCTCCCTGCTAGGTCTTCTATTCACAGAAATAGCAACATCTGTAAGAAAACTGTGGATGGCCTGCAGATCGGAGTTCAAGTTCAGCCTGTTTCACTCTGACCTGATTTTGTCATTTTCCCGAGCAGGGCAAGGATCATTGCCACCTTGCTGATGGAGGCTCTGCTGGTGCCAGGAACAGCCTGGAGTCAGCTGGGCCAGGCTCGGTAGGTACAAGTGAATGTGGGAAGGCTGACTGAAAACCAGAGCCCATCAGGAGTAACACAGGAGGAAGGCAGCGAGGCCACAGGAGGAGTGTGAGAGTGACATCAGCCATCCGTACAGCTGGTTTTATTTAAATTAGGCAAAACCTCACTCTGAAATAAGTGAGCTAAGACCTCTCTGCAAATGACAGAATCAGCAAACTGGGAATGACTGGTTCCAGTGACTGCACTGACGGAGAACTCCTCGGTCTGACTTGAGTGGGGATTTACCATCTGCACCAGTCGACAACTGTAGCCCATTGTTAAAAACTGTTTCTAATAGCTTTAGGCCGTTATTCTTTATCTTGATATCTTCCCAGACTGGGAATAATTCCTTCCTTCATCTACACAGTTACTCTGAAAGTATTTACAGATGATAATTAGGTCTCTTCCTTCCACCCTACTGAGTTTCCTCTCGGCTGTAGGACTGACTTACCACTCGGTATATTATCCTAGCCTTCAATCCTACTCCAATTTAGAATAAAAAAGCAGCTTCAGACATAGAGACAACCAGAACCACTTCTAATGTTGCAGGATCATTTATAAACAATGGAAAATAAAGTCTAAAAAGAGAAAGTGATGTAAAGTAGCTCCTTCTCTACATTCAAAAGATTCTCTTGATGGGATCTGTGCATATTCATTATACAACTTGAGATTTTTTTAGTTAACATCAGTGAAATACACGTAAAAAAAATATAAGGGTTTTAATAACATTCAGCAATGAGCTCAGTGAAGCTTCTGCTCATAATTAAATCAGCTGTGGACTTTAAAAAAAAAATCCAAATTACTTAAGCCATACAATTGAAATGGTGAATCATAATGTCTTGCTAAAATGTCTTGAAGGATACAGATAATTTCAAATACACACAGATCTTGTTTCCTAATTCCAGTGTTATTAATTCTCCTTCCTCTACGACTGCAAGTAATAAACCAGATTCTTATTTTACCTAGCTCTGGATTAAAAGTGGAGCATTCTCCTTGAAAATCACAATGCTAAAAGATGGCCTAAAATATCCTGATTGAAGTATTTCCAGGAGTACCATTTTATGGGGTTTTTTTAGGGATTTGGAATCAAATAAAATTTTGACATCATACATAACGCTAACAAAAATTTGAAAGAGGTGTACTAATCTGAAACAGATACTTTAAAGCTGGATCAAAATTTCCCTGGTACACAGAAACTAACACAAAGTAGCAAAGCTAATTAGACTGTCCCTATAAAAAGTTCCTAGTTTTTATTTAACACTGCCAATTTTCAGGCTATTCATAAACTATTTTTACCCTCCCTATTCCAACAAATGAAATTAGACCTCTTTTCATGCTGTCTTCAAGTTAATTTGTTGATAAATTATTAACTATCTTCAAAAGTAGAAAACACTATTTTATTTGCACACATCTGGTAATGATATTCCTGGGTCTAGACAAATGAAATGAGAGTTAAACAAGGTATGTTAGTGAACTGAGTTCTATATTTACAAATAATATTAAGCTAAAACTGGAGAAAAGTGTTATTTCATTACAGTTACAAAAAAATCAGAAGTGTTACTAAAATGTTTTATTCAACCCTTTGGAAACCCTTTGGAAGTAGGGATTCTTGTGATCTCTAGTGATACAATAAAATAGTATCAAATTAGGCATTAAACTGAAACAACAAACCCATTCTAGTTGAATGAAGGTAAATAATGAAAAATCTGTTTTGTTACAAACACATGGAAAAAACCCTCATTATCCTCCTTTTCTTAGATCTAGCAAATATAACACCCTGCATTCAGGTTTGTTTCCCCAGCTCCATGTTATGAGACATGAGATTATTTCAGTGAGATTTACCCTGGACAAATCACAGACAGATTCCCAACCCACTTAAACTATTAACTCCATGGATTACATCTGTTATGTGAAAATGAAAAAAACCAAAACTGAGTCCTCCTGTACGTAAATATAGTATTATTTTTAAAAGCCTCAGATAGTTCTATCAAGTGGGAGAAGAATAAGTCTCAGAGTAGATCAGTTTTGGACATAAGGGTCTTTATTCCATATAATAACAAATATATTGGAGTAAGGGAGTATTATATGTCTTCTCCTTTCTAAAAATTATTAACAGTTTGTTTTTATAACTCTTGTAAATCAACCAACTATCAAACTGAGACTCTCCTCTTAGCTATCACAGTTTGGAATCCTTATCTATTAGGTTTTGATGACCTGAACAACACTTAATTGATTTCCTTATTTTATGCACACATATTATATAGTTGTACCATAACACATGCCGTAAGTCTACTTATCTATATGACTTATTTGTGAATTTAAGAGTAATTGAACTATATCCAATGTAATTATAATGCAAATTGCTAATTTGATAGCAAATTTATATAACATCCTAACTGCACTGAAGTCAGGTAAATACTACTTAATTCCTCCTGTGACAGCAAAAACAGTGCAAAGACTCATCCGATGTAAGTCTGTTACCACCAGTTTCAAGTAGGTCACCTGAATAAAGCCCATTTCTTAGGATTTGCAAAGGCAACGAGGATTTTATCATAATATTTAGAATTAAACGGATTATCTTTAGAAATCTCTCCAAATCCTCCGAGCTAGTTACATGAGAATGTTGTTACATTGTCTTTCCTCCAAGGAGGACCAGAATAACTTGTTTCTGGGTTTTTTTCACAGCTTAGAAAAACCTACAGTGTTTTAGTTAGTTTACTTTGCTTGTGATGTTTTAAATGAAACACTGCCTTGGGCTAAGGAACTTCTATTCGTGACAATGCAAGGGTACAAAAATTAGTACTCCAGATAGTAGAAACCAGATTAAGCCTGTGTTAATCTAAATACTAGACCCCAGATTTCCACCATCACACATTTCTTTATGTATTTATCCCAGTGAAAACAAATTATTATCTTTATCAATCATTTCCATTTTTCCTGGGGAACAGACGACACTCAGTGTAATCAACCCAAACTCGTTATTCACACAAATCCTCCAAGAACAATGACAACACTGTCACCTCAAGTACAACAGAAACAGCATTATTTATGTGTCCTGAACTGAGTTTTAACCACCAGGCAAGCACAGAGAATGTTCCTGAGAAGTTTGCATCCCAGTGGAGACCAGCTGTGAAGGCAGAGGGTGGAGCTCTAGCCTGTGTGAGGTTACTGAGGAGGGGTCTGCAGTCACTGAACGGGGCCAGGATATGGGAGAGGGGAGGAAGGTGAAGGGAAAACCAGGGAGGATAGCTATTCCTCTGAAGGAATCTGGCTAGGAACTTGTGTAACTTGGATCATACGAGGCTCAAACATACCTGGATTCAGTGAACAGCAAACAAAGTGGCTCAGATAAACAAAAAAGATAGCAGTTTATTTGTCTGTAAAACTGAAATTTCAACACTAAGGTTCTAGACTCTTGCAACTGAAAATTGTGTAAAATTATCATTCCTAAGCCCAAAAGACTGATTTGTAATAAACTGTGTATGTTTTATATAAGTTTTATGGAAGATTTTCATATAAGCTTTCATGTGTAGATCTACTGCTTCTCTTTATTATATTAATATAGAATTATAATTACTGAAAACCAAGTAACTAAAAACTGTGCCTGAGAAGTGTCTTATTTGCATCTCGTTTTTATCCTGTTTCAGTCTATTTGTTGGCTGTTTTTTCCTAGCTTATACCCTTTATTTGTCCCCAAAATATTTAAAATAACTAGGAAGAAACAAACAACAGAAAACTACATGGAAAAAAAGATGGACATTAAAAAAAAAGAAATAGACTCATCATCAGCTAAGAGCTGGGAAATTTCAAGCACTCAACAAACTTTTGCAGCAAGAGGTACATTGCTTAAGTTTGACTGAAGGCTACTCTTTGCCATCAACCACTTGATCTAGGTCTCCTTTATAATTTCTGGCCTGAGTAAACAATCTTTTGAGGTATGAAATTAATTTTTCATGCAACAAAACAGGTCTCAATATTTAAGTTATACAGTGTCACTTTCTTAAATGAATCAGCTTTAGTTTCTTCCTTCAACTAGTAGACCATTAAAAAATCCTACTTCTTCCTACATGAAGATAATGTTTTTATGTAGTACCAGGGACATCAGACCAAAGGAAATATTCTGCTGCCTGATGATTATCTCTCCCTAAAAGATTAAATTATTTATTTGTGCCTTCTATGATATCCTGCATTTTTTCTCCTAAATACTTTAGGATCACCTAAAAAAGAAGCAATTTAAACTTATTGTGGTTATTCTCATTTGTGGTACAAACATGCAACTATTTTAGAGGTAGGTATTTAAATTTCCTTTTTGGCTATTTCAGTGGTATCACAAAAATAAAAAGCAGCTGACTTCTGTATTACTGTAATTGTGACTAATTTCTTGTAATGCCAAGTTACCAAATTGGTTGTGGTTAGTCTGAATGAGTGACAGTGTTTCCTTCCGATGACTCTGTACTAGAATTTGTTATGAAACATTTGTATTTTTTTCTCATTCTTAATTTATATAAGTGGAAAGGCAACAACTGTAATTAAACCGATCATGGTATCTTCCATATGTGTGTATTCCTATGCTAATAAGTTTTACATCCACCAATGCAGCAAGCATGAGGAGAACTACTAATTTCTTTAGTGATCAAAAGTGATAAAAATGCATTGTAATCTCAAAAATGAAACATACCTTTGAAGGTAAATTTTCCTAACAAAACATTAGGTTACATGAAGCCTTGTTTCTGCAAGTATGTGGATTATGAGCTCATGATATCAAGGCCCAAACAACACAGATATTGTGAAATTAAGATCTGTCTCTAGACAGGTGCTAACTCTTTCATCTCATTGGTATCTTGCTGAGTGTCTTTTAACAATTAAAGCAGCATTTGCAAAGTAATACCAAGTATTGATTTGAGTATGGCCAAATCTGGCACTTGGAAACATTAACAGTAATTATAATGTTATACAACTTTATGTTTGCTTTAAAAAATTAGCATAAGCTTGCTTTTCACTACAGTGGGGCCTAAAAAGCCTTTCTTAGTGCATCACTCAGTACTGAAGCAGGCATGGGTAGGGTACCCTAGGTAGGACCCTGAATGCATCTCCATCAGACACAGTCAAAGAACTCAGAAGATAACTAACAGGGCTGGATATTTAACCCATGGGACGTTAGGCAAAAATATATTCTGTTCCCTCAAATGGCAGCTATACTCTTGAAAATACTAAATCAGCGTAAAGATTGAAATAGCCATTAACTACTGAAGCCACATTAACTTTTATTTTGTTTGCACTTAATTGGGCAATAATTTTGAAGATTTCATTTTATTAAGTATCTTGGGAAATGGTCTTTATCTTTCTCTGTAATGATGGGAATATAATCAAACATAGTAAAAAAATACATCTAAGAAATTTAAATTTTTTCTGCAATATCTAACTGCAACAACTGAAATACTTCTGGTGTGAGAAACCAAAGCAGTCACTGTTCACAGAATGAAACACAGAGCTCTAGGTACATGTTTCTTATTGCATTTAGCACTTCTGGGTAAATGCATTCAGTTAAATGAATCAGAAATGCAGAGCTCAGTATCAATTTATTCTCTTCAAAAATGATTTATTTCAGTCATTCTCCATATACTTCCTGCTTACTTCTGAAAACACATCATCTTTAACTCTCCTGACATTTAGAAACTTCTTTACATTGTGATCCTTGTAAAATTAAAGTTATATTACAGATTTTCCTGCAAAAAGAAGATTTATTAAATAAAATTGCTTCAAAATACCAGTGTGCCAGAAACGTAAAACTCTGTTTTGTGAAATTTAGATACTTCACATCCTACTGATGAAGCCAGTAGCTTCCTGAAGCTTTTAGTAGTAGTTGCAACTGAAGTAGAGCTTGCAGAGCAAAGTTTTCAGGCTATTGAAGCAATAGGGCTCTTTGGTGAGAATTTTTTAAGATATTCAGGCATTGATGCCAACATAATTTCAGTAACAATACTTTGTTTTCAAAAATGAAACATGCAGAAATGAGAAAGTTGTAAAAAATGACACAAGCCCAACCTCACTGAACACTACAATCCTTTGCTGCTAAAATACTGTGTAAAAAATTAGCAAGGTTAAAAAACAGCAGGACTACAGATTTTTAGAACATGACATCTCACTTCAGAGAAGGGATTACAGTATCTGGACAGCAGAGTTCAGTTCAGTATGGCTTAAGAAACTGTGTAGCCACAACAAGGAACAAGACAACTCCACAAAATAAAAACCTCTGCATGCCTAGACATGGAGGCAAATAACTGTGTTTGAGTTGCCTAGATTTAGTGCCTATGTCTCCCAGTCTGCTTGATAATTTCTTTTTTATTGTTTTTTTAAATCTTTTTTTCAATACTTCTTAATGAACATAGGTGTTATGGAAGTCATAATTGCGATCTGATTATGTATTTTACCTTCTCACTGTAGGCAAGCACACAAAGCTACAGATATGGGTGTCTTTGTGGTCCTTGGGAGTTCTCGTTCCCCTCAGCTTCCAAAATCTGTGCTGCTGAGAATGATTTTTTCTCATGCATCCGACTAAGTAGGGTTGATGGACATCTTCACAATTCTAACTCCAAATATTTATATGACATATATCCTCTTGCTAACACCAACTTAGCACAGGGTAGTCAAATAGGTTTAGTACCTCATCTGTCCAGTAACTAGAGCTAAACACACTGATCTCACCAAATCCATGAGAGCTGCTTATTACTTTTCATAGGCAATGGCAAGAGATCGAAATCAAAGACCAAGGTTCCTTTAAGTAATACAGATAATTGCATTTAATGAAAACGTGGTCCCAGTCAAAAAAAAGTAACACAGTATTTTTCTAAACAAGCAAGTAGTGAATCAAACTAATCTGAACAAATGATGAAGTTTCAAGATTGCTCCCACAATCTTTGAAAAATCTTACCCACTACACACATCATCCATAGAGGAAACACAATGATATACATATCAAAGGAACTAGTTTTTCCTGACCATATTGTATTTCTCATAAACAACAGTTACTCCTGTGCCCCTAAGGCCCCCATTATGGTAATTTCTTCCCTTTGGTAAAGAAGCGACAGGTCCTGGCAAACAGATGAAACATTACATTGCTGCTTTAATTGAAACTATCAATTCTGATATGACTATGATTTTCTTTTCCCAGTATATAACTGAAATTCAGGATCATAGGCATGGACCTTTTTCTCAAAATTTGAAGAACTGGACTTTTTGGGGTTTCCCTTGACCATGCAGTAGAATTTGAGTAGGTACAAATAGCTACCCCAAAATGTATTTTTATGAGTCCATGAAATGATGAAAGTATTCCTCAGCCTGCTTAATGAAACAAGTGTTAACCAGCAGAAGAAGATAGTTGTTACGACACCACTGTGGTTGGAAAAATGACTAAGCCAAAACAATAGTTTTTCTCATGAGTTTTACTCTCGGAAGGAGTTCACAATCAATTGAGTTTTGCAGCAAGACTGCAATCTTTTTACCACACTTTATTTATTGGCACTGCAGCATCAGCACAGGTGTAAGAGAGCAGGAGCTCAACTATTATCACCTCACATTTTAACAAGTAGGTGGAAACCATCCCCCAATATGGCTTTGAACTAAGCAACATGAAGATGAGGAGAATGCTTTAAAGTGTTATTATCATCTCTGCTACATCCCACAGAAACAGTTCAGATGAAATGAGAATCTCTCTGGGAAGGGTGTAGTAAATAAAAGACTTGTTTATAAACTGACTACACTATTTCCTAAGTAAGTAAAAGTTGGCCATTCTCTATTTTATAAATTAACTGGTTATTATACATTTACAAACAATACTCTTGCCTCATTCCTTTACTGCCTTTCCAAACTTTATTTTATTACGCTCTCTTCAATTGTCTTCTTCTTTTGGCCATCGAGACAGAGTGGTAGTGTAAACCTGGAAAATGTTCAAGCTGCATGGGTAAGCTTTTAAAGCTTAAGTTCTATAATAACTTTTAGAAGTTATAAGAACTGAATTTTTATAAATGACCTAGGAACATCCAACGTAAGGAAAAATGACAACACAAAAATGGCAGATAAATGCCACATTTATTTTTTACGCAAGAATTAACTTGCAGATCTGTTCTTTGGAGATCAAGGAAGTTAATGTTTTACAAGCTTAAAAAAGTAGATGCACAGAGAAGAAGGAAAACATGATTCATCTGATACTCTTCTTCTGCCTTTTTTCATTCATCTTTCAATGCAAAGCACTGTCCTCCTAGTATGGCTGTTTATTTGTTTTCTAAATATGTAGGACTAGATATCCAGAATAAGTGCCCTTAAATGTTTGAAATAATACTGCGACAGAGAAGGGCTCACCAAGTTTAAAAATCTGAATTATTTTCACTCAGCTTTTTACTGTGTGATGATATCTACAGATTAACTTGGAAATCCACCATGGCAGATGCTAGGCACACAAGTAAGATGAATTGCTTCATCTTCCAGGGTTTATGGTTCATTTTGAAGTTAATGGTTGGTCTTCCTGGTCCTTATGAAAAAAGTCAAAGCTCAAATGAAATAGGCATTAAAGTTTCAGGAGCTATGAAAATGAAAACATTCCTCCATAATATTTACTGTCATTGCTATATTACTTAAATATTTTGCTTATAACTTGATTGGACTTCTAAGGCTTTACTGATTCTCTCAGGGTTAAGAACTACACACATTTTCTCCCAAGAGTTTGGGCTCAAATCATTATGTTCCACCTGTCCATATGAATATTACATATCCATATGTGATTTTCTTTCCTTCATTTCTATTTCCCTCTATCCCTTGGGGCAGATAATCTTAAATAAATCTGGATAGAAAACTGAGAATGAATAACAGTACTTCTCTTGAGTAGAGTAAGACTTCCTTGAAAAAAAGCAAAACAAACCGCTCCCAGTATTTTTTTCATGTTGCTGTGCAGTGCAGTTTAGACAAGGTCACCCTGGGATTTCTCCCTCTGCAAAGTGACAGCAATAAGGTAATGACAGGAATAAAGAAAACATCAATAAAGCAGCCATCCAGCTTTCTGGATTTTAGACGATCTGCCTACCCTGGCAGGACAGATCTTTCTCTTTTCTGCAGCTGCACCAATCTAAACCAAGTATATGAGGCATACATCTGAATATGGAAAGGGCAATTTCTGTATACAGTTGTAAAAAAAATATTAGCCAAATGCCTGTAAAAGCATCAGGTGAGCTCAGTGTGTTTAAAGATGATACAGTATCTGCAGTTTATAGCACCCTAAAATCCAGTTCTTAAACTATGAAATATTTAGTCTTCTAATAAGATCTCAAGGCCATAGTTATCTATTAATTAATCCATTTTAATACCTTGATTTGTGAGATAAGGAAAAAACCCCACTGCTTGCTTGTGTCATGTGATGCCACAAGCTTAATTAAAGCTGTTCAAAAATAAAATCCATTAGATGCCATAAAAGTGCCAGGTGTACAAGTCATTATCTCAGGAGGGAAAACCACATTTCGCTGGCCATAAAAGTGAAATTTTTCTAATACCAGCACCAATAAACCTTTCAGTTAATCTGAAAATGCAGAGTGCTTGTAAAAGGTAAGCACCATGAAAGTATTATCTCGGACAGTGTTTCTTCTAATGAACAAAAATGTAAAATGAACTGCAAGGGACCTCCCAGCATTGACTGAGCATAAACAACTGGAAAATGTGGTTACTGCGTAGGTCTGTACTTTGTGGAGAGTCAGTTTAAATAACCCACCCCTTTATCAGTTCTTCCACAGCAATCTTACACACTTAACATCTATTAAGGGAAAAATAGCAGTATTCCAGCCCTTTCCCTAAAAAGCAACTTGGGATACTCAGTGAAGAATGATGGTAGGAACTCAAAGTCTGTTAGTATAGGTAATAAGTCTAAAGCAATTACTACTTGCTACGGAAACACTCTATTGATTTGGCCACTTAAGTTTGATAAATGGGTATCATATAGCAGAAACCATAAGAAGGAAGAAGCTCATAATCCTGGCACTGAATCTTAATTTATTGCAAGAATGTCAAAGTCAATATTTAAAAAAACCCCCAACCCTGGTATTTGTGATAATTCAGGCTGCTTTCAAATGACACCCTCTTCCCCCAGCATGGCAAAATGTCACAAGCATTAATGTTTCATTATAAACTGCTTTTTCCATCAGCAAAGTTGCACTATACACCACACAACTGTCTGCAATCTGGAACACAAGAGTAATACTTTTTATACTTATCAATTAAGATAATTTTAGAATCTTTCATATCATCTGCTGGCAGCAGCCACATCCATGTGCCATTAGTATTTTCATATCATCAGTTTACTTGTCCCTCTGTGATTTATTATATAGGATTCACATGGCTAAAGGACTGCACCACAGAAATGATGATGAAAATGCTCTGTATGTAGTAGAAACTTGTTTCAAACTTTAACATCCTGTTGAAATACTCTGCCTTACTATTGGTTTAAGTAGTTAATACCTGTAAAAAACATTCTAAAATGTATATACTCAAATCACTATTGGATGCAGTTTCATACTTAAAGAATTCCCACAAATTCTGTGGAGAACTTTTAGGACAGCAGTATGTAAAACCAGAATAAATGAAGAATTCCTAAACCCTTCTGAAAAAAAGAGATTTATTCCCCCAAAAGGCACTAGACAGTTTCTAGATCATGAGTAGACAAGCTCAGGATGGAAATGATGTGAAAGTGCACTGAAACAGAACATTTGAATGAACTGGCTAAAGGTATGGCTCCTACATCTGTGCAAACTTCTGGTTCAGTTGTTAATTTAACAACATCCCAAAATTTCCACCAATGGTTTCGCATTCACATAATGGTCATGACTGAGGAATATATATTTATGATTTAAATAGGTGTTTCCAATACTCTCTTCCACGAATCAGCCCTAGAATCAATATCATTCAGTAACATTCATTACCAAGCTGAAAGGTGATTTCTGGTAAAACCACAGAATGCCTCAAAGACTGGTGAAAAGTAAAATGTTTAGAGGAATTTGCAGTCAACAGGGCTTGTCCATAAGGCTTAGTGATAGTAAGAGAGGAACTCAAAGCTCATGAAAACCTATGGGAATCAGTAAGCATTCGCAGCACACTGCAGTGCATTTACAAGAGATACTGGAAAATGTCGAGAGCTGTAAGGAGAAGAAACAGAGAGTCAAGGCCTGGAAAGTCATGAAAGAGATAAACTGCTGAATACTGGACTCTAAAGAGAGCTTATTTAGCAAATCAAATTGCAGTATGTCTGCAACAGCTAAAGCCAGATGAATTAAAATCAGAAATCAACAATGAATTTTTAGTAGTGAAACTGATAATTCATTTGAATCAGTTGCAAGATGAAGTGGCAGATTCTTTTTCATGTCTTTCAGTCATGAAAAGATACCTTTCTGGAGGACCAAGTGTGAGATCAGTCCTGTGGTAAAGGTAGAAATGAGGGGCTGTGATAGACCAGAGGTTACTCTGGCTCTCAGTGTCCTCTGTCATAAACCCTATGAATCTAAAAAAGTGAAAACCAGACAGCAACAGCATAATATTCTCCTGTATCCTTTCATTTCATAGTTATAATTTAAGGTATTGACCCTATTTTCCTCTGGAGAGAAATGGATCAATAGAACAGGCTCACAAAAAGAAAATGAAGTTTGGTTCTAAAATTGCTAAGTACATCTTCTAAAAGTAACAACCTGGATTCTGTGTTCTGACTGAGAATGTACTCTACAAACAGCTGTAAAGTTTGATAAATCAGGAAGAGATATGAAACTTAGTGCCTGATATTTTTAGGTAACCTGATACAAACTCAGGGGACTTTAAGACCTATCATTAATGCAGTGAAACTATTGTATGCAGCATTTACACTTGCTAGATCAGCAAAAAAGAACCTAACTTCAAACTGGCCATTGAGCCAGGGAATTATTACAGAGTGGTTGTGACCTCCTTAACCAAACCAGCAACACCTTGGTACAGGCTCCAAAGGAGGCAAATGTCTGAGCCACAGGCAGGCCAAGAATTCCTGCAGGACACCCAGAGAGAAGCAGAGTGAGGCAGTGAGCATACTCACTGGAGCTTGGAACATAGGAGCTTGGAACACCCATTGTGGGATCAACGCATCAACAGCGTGTGGCTTTTCCAACATTCATTTGTCAAGGAACAAATAAAGACCACATTGTTCAAAGTACCACGGATCTTTAATTGGAGTTCTCCCCTGCACTGCAACTGGACTGTGTGCCAGGGGACTCTCCTCGAGCTGGGACACCTCTCAAGGTATGAGATTCCTTTCCTGAGACTAAGAGATCCTTCCTCACCCAAGGCAGCGAGACCTTCTGTTCCAAGAGTTCCTCAGTAACTGACTAATAGCATGCTGGATTAATGGAACACATGTAGTTAAATCCATCAGATATAAACTGTTGTCCAAGTCTGAGACTAAGACTGGAAATCAGTGCTCCCAAACCCCAGCAGGAGTTTAGAAAGTCAGGGGGCATATTCTGAACCCCCTGACTTGTTGAGAGGGGGGTTATCCTTTTGCATTTCTCGTCTCCATGAAAATAATTCTACCTCAATTCTAACTCGTTTTTCCTTTGTATGTTTCATCAATGTAACAGAGTGCGCCTTGCCATCAAACCTTGCTAAGCTGCACTTTTAAACCATCATATTAAAACCACTTTTACTAATACCTTTAATGATGATTCTTTAGGCGATCTAAATTGCTCAGTTGTGACAATGGTGCTTAACATGAAGTTGCCCTAAGAACTGGTAAACAAGTACTCAAAATGAGAGAGAGGAAGAACGGCCAGATACAGCAGTGAGGTATTTTTTCCACCACTAGTCAAAGGTCAGTAATTACACAGAAAATCTGTAAGCAATGTCACACAGCAGGTGAGGGAGGAAATGCAATATGATTGAGAGTTCTATTTAGGCACACTGTTTGAAAGGCCTGTCTGTTTGTCACTTCAGATAAAGTTGTTGAGGATATCACACTACAGAAAGGTCCTTTCAGAAAAGCATTCTTCTGATTTGTATCTAAAGATTAGTGTTCCATATGCCTGTACTGAGAACATGATCATTAGAATTTCGGTCACATTAATGAGTCTTGTAAACTCATCACCTCATGCATCAATTTTACTGCTGCTCTTCCACATGGACTAGCAGGAGGGAGAGCACTGCACGAGAGACTTCAGATGCAAAGTGCCATTTTGACCAAGCCAGTGGAGGGCACTGAGGCAGCCACTGCTCTGTGACATCTCAGGCCAGCCAGAGGAGTAAGTGGAACTCAAAGCTATGCCCAAACAACAGTCCCATTTCTTCCCAGGAGGGCATAAAACTCCGCATCAAGCTGCTTGAACAATCCTTATAATTATATATACGTCCACAGCGAGATGTGCAGTGCATGTACCTTACCCTAAAGGTATGCATGCTGATTTGTGTGTCAGAAATGCTGATGTTCCCCTAAAAGTACCTTATCTATAAGCGAAGGCACCAGATTAACAAAAATTTAGATGGGACTTTTTTACTGAAAGGGATATGAATTTCCATACTCATCTCAGGACCTGAAAAAAAAATTCCACTTTTAAAAAGAAAAGAAATCCCACAACACTTTTATGAAATTTCTGTGGATTTTTTTTCTTACTAGCATAACATTGAATAGATTCTTCCATTAAAGTGCTTTAGTAAAGGAAAAAATGGACTGACGTTTGCCTAAATTGTTCATATTTTCAAATGGTTTTCCTAGCAGGCTGATCTAAGGCTCACTGGAGCTCATCAGATTCTTTCCTGTTCAGTACAAGGCAGTTTGAATCCAGCCTTTCTCAATTTTGTTGGGTACTTTTGTCCTGTAACATTCTTAACCAGAACACAAAGCATTATTTAATTGTAATTTACATGATTTTCTTGATAACACTCTGCCTTTTATATTGAATATATTCTGGTGTTTGGTGCAACTGATACACTCTACGATATTTAAAGGATATTTTAAAAGTTTGTTGGATGATTTCCTCATTCAGATGTTTCGCTTAGGATCTTCCTCTTTCTACAGGACAAAGTAGATAATATTCTTCATGGGAATTCCTTTACTTCCATTCCCTCTTATGTCAGCAGTAGCTTTCAAAAATTATTTTTACATGACTGCAGCTTCTCTCTTTAAATGTATGATTTTCACTGTCGAATGGGAAAGGTGACTGAAATAGTACAGACTTATTCTCATGGCTATTATGCTATTTTTTCATGGTTGGAAGTGTTGTAATGTTCAAGGGAGCAATTAAAATTGTTCTGCTGTGTTGTAATAAAAAATATTATTCTCAATTCAAGTGTCAGCCAAGAAGGTTTTACAAACTAAGAGAACACTGAATGTCTCGGTTTTAATATGCTATGCAGATATTTACTCTGAAAATAAACTTCATTATAGTTTCAAAATTCTAGCAAAGAAAGTTAAAATAATTTAAACTTAGAAGGCAAAATATTTGAGCAATAAGATTAAAAATCTATAAATATAAATAATGTTGTTCTACAACTGATAAACATTTTGTTTCTGGAATATTTTAATTTTCTATCGTATACCATAAAATATATTTGGTTTCAATGGCTTCACCAACCTCTTCAACACTACATTTTTCTACTTAGAGAAACAAATTTAATCCTATTTCTCCTATTATATATTTATGTTTACAAAAATATTGAACTCATGAGAGTTATATTTCTAGGATTCAATTTCAGTACTTGAAACAGCACTGATTCAAAGGCTTTTATAGAAATAATATGTGAAAGCACTTCGATGAAACATAACTGCTTTAGGTTTTCCCTTCAGTCCCTTCATGACACACTTAACAGTGTTTCTCACACTTTCAAAGACATCTGGTCTCCTAAGGAAAATATAGACAAAAACTGTAAAAACAAAGAATTTTGACAGGTATCAAAGAAAAGTGCAGTAACGTTAACACATGGCAAATGGTACCTCTTTACTATGCACAAATCCTTTTGCAAGAAATGTGGTTAAGAGGTTAATATAACTTGTAACACCATCCTTTCCTTTTCGCCTTTTAATTATTCCCAAGCTCTCAATTTTATACAACTGCTAAGCAAACGTCTCTCCAGTTTGGCATTACCTGCACACCTGGGACCAGGTATTCCAGAAAACTACTCTGGGCAGAGCCAGCAGGGCTGCAGACCTTTATTCTGAACCATGCAACTCACACACATTAAACTCAAAACCAACTGCAATGTCAATGAGATGAAAGACGCCAGTGGACACAGATAACAGGGAAGTTAAGGATAAATCAAAAGCTGCAGTGGCATTAACTGGTGTAGTATGGTTGAGCTGCATCATATTTCTCCAGTAAGAGTCTGTCTGTCTCCTGCTTTACATGTATGTTGTAATGACTTGCAAGTTATAGTTTCCTACCCATAAAACTAGAAACATACCAAGAACACTGCTAGTATAAGTCAGACTCGACATAAAATCAACACAGGCTACCCTGGAACCACTGAGTCTAATAAGTCACATATCACATTTTGCTCTGAAGAGATGAAGCAGCACTGTTCAGAGTTATCTCATTTAATTAAATCCTCCACCATTCTAATTTTGTCAGTTTTATAAAAGTAATTCTGTTCTTCGATGTGTCTCAGAAGGAGCAGAGTGGGCACAGAGCACACTGACACTGGGATCCTGGATCATTTTTCTTATGCTAGATACTCCTTCAGCAAGGCACTCAACATATGCCTTTATATAAATAAGCAAATCCTCCAACATATGCTGAACATCTATAGAGTTAATCTATGCATCCTGCTCAAAGCACCCCCTGCCTGGAGCTGGCAGAGAGATCCAAATCTCAGGCACCTCCACAGAACTGTACATACTTGAACTGCTCTCTCCCGCTGTGGTGATGGAGAAGAAAAGGGGATGGCCCAAGGAAGGCCACTGGTTGCTTTGCTCTGTTGTGTTTAAATCTGTGGAGCAAGAATCCCTTGCAGTGAGTGTGCACTGAAATATGCAAACAGATGAAGAGATATATTAGACACTAAAGAAAAAACTTGAGGCAATTTTCTTTCTGGTATTTCAGTACTTTTATGCTTTGTTATAATGTTATGTAAATGAGACTTCTGGAGAAGTGTCTTTCCATGTAAATAACAGGTAGTATCCTGAAGAGATTCATTCCTATTAAAAATTTTAAAAATATATATGAGGGTATCAACAAAGGTCTAAAGACAGCCATAGCCATGCTGACAGTACATATAAACTACTACTACAGAGTCAGCACACTGCATTGAAGCTTTGGCAGAGAGCTCAGAATTCCTGAACCCTGGCCCAGGGGATCAAAAGGTGAAGGTCTGAACATCTGGCTGATGGTGGGAGAGAAGACAGTTTAAGTTTCCATTCTCTTCAAGCTGGCTAATATGTCAAGCTGCATTTTCAGCACAGTAATTGATCTCTTGATTAAAACAAAGTGTTCCAGATTTCAAGAGGAAAAAAAAAGCTCAGCCCTCCACATATGAAAAAGGAGACTATTTTTAAAAAGCTTGGAACTCTCATGGTATACAAATCTTCTATGTTTAACCACACTCCATTTGAAAATTAAAATGAACTTTTCTGAGGTTGTGTATATTTTTTTTATTTAAGCAAATGAGGTAAATTTTATTGGTATTCTTCACTTCAAAATCATTCAAGAATCATATTATTTCTGCATAATAAAGTATTTATATAGTAAATTGTTTAGTGTTCACAAACGGCAAAGAGCAAACTCAAACTGAATGTACAGTAGGGCAATTTCACACTATCTTTTATCAATTTTTCAGTGGGTCAATTTAACAGTGGGGGAGCAAGTAACACCTATAATGAAAAAATCAAATGGTAATGAAATAACCAGAGTCTTTCATGTTTTCCTTTATAATATGTAGTGTGTGTATACAGAAAGTGTTACTCTGTCATTTGGGAAATAACTGCAAGACAGAGGTGTCAAAATAGACACTGCCTAAACCAAAATAATACCTAATTTTCCTTCAAGCAAAACAGACAAGAGATGTATGAAATATAATATCCTGTGCTGTGGATGAAGGCTAAAATGGGATGGGGAAAACAAAGTATTTAAAAATCTTTAATGATATAAAAAGAATTAAAAATAGAAGAGAGTTGGCATGCAAATGAAATCCAAGTGCTAGACCAAAAACCCAACTGGAACAGCAAGGACAACAAAGATCTGTGTCTCTGAAATTCTTCATAAAGCAACATTGTCTAAAATGTTTTATCCAAGGATCCCATGCTTTCTGAGAGATGCCTTACCATTATGCAGAGGGCAACCAAAGCAGTACAAGGTCCTTTGACTTCTCTAAGGTCATGTATCCAACCAGCTTAAGAAAAGAAAAATCTGTCCCATCTCTCTTCTTGCCTGCTCCTGTGCTCCCAGGCTGTGCACCACCCTACTCCACCTTTCAACTCATTTCAGTTTGCTTAAACTCCTCTGTCAAGGCAGCCAGAGTGAGCCCTTTGGAGTACAGAGCTACTGAAAGTGAGCTTCAGAGCCTCAAACACATTTAAGCAGTTAAAGACAGGGTAAGTAATGCAGAAAAGTGAAAACAACAAAATAAATCCTAAATAATGGGCTAGATTAGGTACTGCTGCTGGAATTTTGAGCCTTCTTGGACTCTTTCCTCACTGGCTGTTTCAGAGTTGATGGAACTCTTCCAAAGTCTACATTAATTTCCCACACTTACCAAAGCCAAAGAAACACAGCAATGAGAAGGAAATGATATTCTCTTAAAAACTGCACTATTCAAATGGCATAGCAAATGCAAGCGAATTGGCTCTGCACTTCTCAGGCTTACTCAGGCTGGCAGCAGGGAAAGTTTCAAACCGGGGATCAAAGGGATGATTTCATCTGGAATGTGACAAAATGTAGACAAGGGAACACCTACTGAAAGAAATATTTTGGTTTTGTGTGCACTGTTCTGGTCTCGGGGTGTCTTTGTTTTTGTTGGGTTTTTATTTTTAAGAAAGTAAAGCTTGCATTCAGAGAGATGTGCTCTTACAGAGGTTTTTTTTCCAAGGGATAATGGTGATAAGAGGGCTTTCCATTTTCTAGATATTACTAAGATCTCATGGTTTCATTTATTCAGCTCTTTTATTCTAACCTTCAAATGATTTCTGCAGTCTCTTTTGCACAGTGTCAATACAAGAAATGGAAAGCCTCACAAATAAGAACAAACTGTCACAAGATGAAACTGAAAATTTGGAACTCAAGTTTCTTGGCCTGTAAATGGCATGAAAACTCAGCCTTCCTTATCCTTGGAGACTCATTTGTATAGCTACAAATCACAGGAAAAATCTTTCAAGATGAAATATGAAAACTTATAACAGAAAAAAATTGCTTAACACATGCATAAGAGTATGACCTGAACAGTAATGCTGTGATTTTATTACATTTACCACATTTTTATTACATTTACCACCTGAGTAAGAGCTTGTCTTTGAGGAAAATATATTCTCTCAAAAGACATAGCTAAAATTACAACCCCTTTGAAATGAATGTTATACAAGTCCTTAGAAAGCTTTACACACAGCTGAACAATTTCTTCAGCTAATATACAACAGCGCCTGTAGCCCCCTGGTACACACTGCATCAAAACATGAATTCCATGTTGCATCTCCTCGTGAATTTCTCTTAAAATTCGGTATCTTCCTCAGAATGAATCCTGTCTTTACTTTGTTCTTTCTACATGCATACTAGGTGTACTACTAGGGAGAGGGGAAGGTGGGTGGATATCCTTGGAGTATATGAACACTTGTTATCTATAGCTTTGTTAAAACTTCTGTAATAGATGATTTTAGTTAGGTGAAAAAGTTTGCATCACTCTATCCTGCCTGTGCAAACATGTCTTGGCAACTGATCTTTCCCTACAGACTGCTACCCTTCCGTATTTTTAGTTAACTCTGAGCAGGATGCCCTCAGGAGCCGCGAACTCCAGCTATAATTGCAGCTACAGTTTTGAATGCATCTCCTCATCTGTACAATGGATCATCAAACAAAAGATATAAACTGAGATTTCTCATATGCTTCAAGAGAGCACTGTGACCTCCATAGGGAGCAAGTCCAGAGGAAGGCCTGGAGCACCTCTCCTATGGAGACTGACTGAGAGAGCTGGGATTGTTCAGACTGGAGAAGTGAAGGCTCTGGGGAGACCTTAGAGCACCTTCCAGTACCTAAAGCGGCTGGAAGAGAGCTGGAGAGAGACTTATCACAAGGGTAGGGGGTGGTAAGACAAGGGACGATGGCTTTAAACTAGAAGGTGGCAGATTTAGATTAGATATTGGGAGGAAATTCTTTACTATGAGCATGGTGAGGCACTGGAACAGGCTGCCCAGGAAAGCCGTGGATACTTCATCTCTGGAAGTCATCCAGGCCAGGCTGGCTGGGGCTTTCACTTGGTCTAGCGGAAGGTGTCTCTGTTCATGGCAGGGAGAAATAGACAGCCTTTAAGGTCCCTTCCAACCCAAACCACTCTATGTTCATTCCATCCTTATTGTTGGCTTTGCTTTTTCTTTATCTAGTACTGTCCATCTGCCTGGAAGATGCATGTCCTCACATAATCCTTGTCTGCCTTTGGGGAGCCCACCACCTCTTCCAATCTTTCCCACTGAGTACCTACCTACTCCTTCTACAGGCGGCTGCAAAACACTGGATTCTTGGCAGATGTGGCAAGAATTTGTTTTTACATTATATAATGATCTAAAAATGTATCTTACTGGTTGCTACAAATCAGCTGATGCTTCACAAAATAAATTGTGTGGGCTATGCTGTGGGGAGTCTTGAAGAAAACAGCACTATTTCCTGATAAATGCAGAGATAAGTTGCAGTACTTCAGGTTTTTAAATACTTTTTGGGATTTTCAGTCTCCTCTCCCATCATGTAAGTTTTTCATTAAACTGTAAGTATTTTTTCAGTTCATAAAAAATTATCACATTAAGCACGTGCACTTCTATTTTACACATGTAGAAATCTTTGCTATATTGATTTATAGGTCGTTATCAGTGTTTTATGGCACCCAGACTATTGCAAACCCTGAGAGGAGAATTGGTGCTTTCTGAAAAGACATTGTGGTCCAACCTGGACAGACCCTTGTGACACATAGTCAGGATCTGCCACTTCTCCTGCACATGGACAAAATCTCTCACGTCCTTCTTTAATCCTGACATGTACTTGTAAAGAAACCACTCCCATTAATGAAATGCGGATAAAATGCAGAAGTGAAGCATATAATAAGTATAAAATCAAAACTACTTCAAGTAAAATATTCCCAAATCTAAATGAAATCCAAGCTCTTTAGAGAAGCTACACACACACTGCACTCTCTTTTACACCCTTCATGTGGACCACACAGAGTATTTCAGTAAGAAAGTTCCTATCTGAATCAGATGCCTCCTCCTCTACAGATTTGGGAAAAATCAAGCCTTGGTTACACCTTCAGAGGGAGCATTCTTCATCCTTTTCAGCCCCAGTTTCTGTAGTCACCTTATGCATGCTATAAGAAGAAATCACTGGGTAAGTACGACCACGGTGGGACAATGTGTGCACCAGCGAGTTGTGCAGCACCGGCCAAGGCAGATAAATCACTCGCTCCAGGTGGACACAAGTATTTGCACGACAGCCCCAAATGAAGGTAGCTAATGTGCAGGCTTGTACACTTGATGATTCTGAGCATAAGCCCGTTCCTAGCTCCTACTACGTTGATTTATTTTCCAAATTTGCCTGCCACAGTTTCCTAGGACTTTCTTTCAGAGGGCACAGTTGGAGACTAAGGAAAATGCCCACGAAGCAGGACCCAACATGATTAATTAATTCTAATTTCAGTCCCAGCTGGAAAATGGTAATTTGATTGATTTGGGGTTAAAGTCAAAATCAGAAGTATCTCTGACCTCTGAAATGTTACATGAACTATTTTTGCTAAATTAGGACTCAAATCTCCATGAATTGGACACACATGTTGTGTGACAGATACATCTCACAACCGATGCATTACTTAAAACACATGCAGTAAAAAAATACAGTTAAGTATTTCAGTAAAGTTGAAAAAACAACCACAAAACACCAGAAAAATACTGTAAAATACTCGTAAGGTATATTATCTGGTTCAAATAACAGAAACAAGAAATGAAGGTTGAGGCTTGGAACTACCAGAAAATCCCTTAAAGCCACATGAATTTTAGAGGATTAAAATATGGTTCCAGGCTAAACTTTGAATTTGGGAGCATCTATCACGATGAAACATGTCATTAACAGTATTTAATGCTAATCACATGTGAAGGTGTTGATGTTTTCAGTTGCACAACATCACATAAACAAAACCGACCGCGAGTAAATCTGATGTTTTAATTCACGAAATGGCAACTGGAAATCCCTCTTTGCTCATGCACCTGACCTTGCTACGCTTGCGCTGCCTCTCTGCAAAACTGCTGAATGCTAATTTTTTTAGCATGTTGTCCTTCAAGTGCTGCTCTAAGCCCCCCTGCTCCAGGAAGCAGATGAAGCGAGCTGCCGGCAAGCTGCAGCGCCGGGAACCCACACAATGTGGTTAACAAACAGCCTTCTGTGAAACCACAAAGCCCAGCTAAGTCTCTGATTAAGTCAAGCGAAATCAGTATTGTTACGCCGGGATTACATCTATATCCAACTTAAGTTTCAGGCGTCTCTATCTATTGAAACACAGATGTCTCGAAAAAAAATTTCTGTTCTCCCTATGAAAATATTAGACAAAGCTAAGACTGGCGTTGGATAGAATTTGTAGAAGGGGAACAAAGCAGCAATTAACCACCAGGACTTGCAATTTCTTGCATTTTCTCCCTTTCCACTGCTGACTTTGAAAATCCTCCTGTTATTAAAGGAATGACAAAGTTTCTAGTCCATTAACCACCAGCTTGCGGACACCAAGAGGAAGACAGGAGAAGGGGCATTAAAATTAGGTTTTGTTCGGGAAAGAAAAAATAGAAAAGTATGTAACTGTACAGAAAGGAAACTGATATCAGATCAACTCATAATCTGAAGCTTTTAGAAGTATTTAAATATCTTTAGCTTTACAAGACTTGGGCTTTGGAGACTTCTTGTTAACCAAGACTTCTTTCTGCAGTATTTCTTCCTTTTTTAGCCCAACAAGATAAAACATATTATTTGAAATATTTGAAAAATAATTTAGAACCATTTCTTAATATCTGTTATAATAAAGCTGATAAAGCGAGCTGTACTGAATTTTATAATTTAAATGTTATTCTAACACTTTACTGATTCAGTGTGGAACATGATGTATCTATTGATACTAAATTTTACTATCAGATGCAGTAGAATATTTAATTTGCAAAAATGCTGTTCCTTTGCATGGCTTTATCTTATATATTTAATTGAGCTTTCTATGTTGTAAAATACATTCTTAAGGGACAACATCTTACAAATAATCAGATTAATGCTCTACCAATTTAATATGCTCACTAAGAACAGTAGTTTTCATAACAATCAACTAGCTCCTTGAATCCTCTTTGAGAAGTTAAAAAGACATTATTTCCATTCCTAAGATCTTTGCTATTACTCTCTCCAGACATAGACTTACTCATAATATTAGCTATCAGGAGATTAACATAATGTGCTATAAGGCTAATAAAATCTTTTACATGTTTTGTATTTATTATTTGAGAATTTTTACTTTCTCTCTTTATCAACAGAGTGCTGTGACAAAGATTTGGAGAGGCTCTATGAATTGTCTTAAATTTGCAATGAAATATTAAATGAGATCTGTATTCAGTTATAATCTGACACCAAAGAATCTTCTTCTTGAGCTCCCGGTGTGGAAATAGAAATTCCTGTGATGTAATAAAGTTCCTGATGTCTGATGGAGGAGAGAGGGAGAGAACAAGAATTGCTCTTCTGCCCCTCAAGCCAATTCACACAAGCACAGCCATGAAATGCCCAAGCTCCATTTCCTGCTCCAATCAAGGAGTGATTATTTATACAAATTCAAGCAGTTCCCCAAGGACACAGCAAGAGTGTACCTCCCTGGAATATGCACAGGATTTCCCCAGACATCTTCACAGGAAAAGGAAAGTGCAGATTCAAGCCTACTCAGGCCACAAAGGAAACTGCATGAGGCCTTCCTGCATCTGGATGCATTTCTCCCTCTTAAGGGATGCAAATAATATCAGTTCTTTTTACTCTTTTATACATATGCTCCTTCATTTTTTTGCTTTTCTTACAAATTCATGAGGGCAATTTTGAAAATGTTTGAAATTTCTAGAGAAAAAATGAAAGGAAATAAAAAGAACATGAAAGAATCTGAAAACTTGCATTTCAAGCTTCTCCCTCTCTGCCTTCCCAAACTCTTCTCCAACTAACATTTTTTGTTTGGGTGTGAAACTACAGATTCCCAATGAGATTTCCCACTGTATTAACTTCTGCATCAAACATGCTTGAGTGGCTGCATTCCCTGCATGACAGAGTATAAACACTACAAGCCTCATCCTAAAGTTCATGTTTAGGACTATTTTCATGTGTATGACCAAATATGGTTTCGTCCCTCATTTACAAGGAAGCTGCATTCCATGCACTTACATTTACACATATCTGCAAAAAGCCCAAGACTACAGCTCTCTGGATGCTAATTCCAAAGCTCCATGCTTTAGAGAATCCAAAGAGAGCACAAGCACAGGGCCTTAGAAGAGCCAGGAGATCAAATTCAAAAAACCCTATTACCTGGAGATAAGTTTCAACTACTAAGTTGGCTTTTTCATTATTTCCTTTGCAGATTAACTGCTTAAGGAAGTCTGCTTTTTCCAAGAAGAGCAGACTATTGCTCTATCAGATGCAAAGACATCCTTGGCCACTCTCCCTGCCTTAGACATCAGGAGTCTCACAGCAGCTCTTGCATGATTAACGGAGCCATAAGCAATTGCTGGTTTTCAGACTGCCTTAATTAACCTGACTCCCCTTGCTGCATCTTTTACCTCTACGATCCACAGATGTGAGAAAGCACTTCCAATCCCCTTCCACACCTTCAGAAGAACCTTTAAAAGGTGGAGGCTGCCAGTGTCATTCTCCTCAAATTAATCTAAGTAGCTTCACGGGGATATATACATTGCTTGGTCTTACGATGCCAGTGGTCTATTACTCCAGGACTGAAATTCCCACACCAAAATGCAATTTTAGGAGGAACAACCCTCAACCTCTGCAGCATCTTTCTTTCACAAGGACACAAAGCTACCCAAGATGGAGAGAATCACCTTCTCCCTCACTACTCTTTGCAGTAGTTGCTCAAATAGGATAAAGCTCACAGATCTCTTCCCCCTTCTCTTTATGAAAGCAGATTAGAGCAGGACACATTTTTTGCTCCTTGCACATAGTTTAATAGAGGAAAAACCATCAGCTGGACCCAAGCTTGTTTTTCTCCATGTGAGACAAGCACAACCTGGCAGATTAATATTCAGACAATACTTATCCAGTGAAGCTACAGACCAAGGGGCACTTATCTAACAACTTCTCCTCTTGCATCAATAAACATCTGAAGTTGTACATCCACAGAGCAGACAGATTTTTTTCCATGAAAAGATTAATGTTACTAATTTAGCCACACGTTTCTTCAACTTGTTAAATTCTACAAGGCACTTACACAGATGCATACAAATATGCCATTTACACATCAACAAAGGACTGAAGCAATTACAGAGCATTTTTAAGTGTTACGGCACATACTGTATTAGGCAAGTGAGGAACAATATATCAATCTCACTGTTCTACTAGCTGAATATAAATGCAATATGTGTATAATTCGGCCATTCATATCTCAGGCAAATACTGTAGTTACTCACTTTGCTTATGTTGCTCTGCAATATCCTACAGCAGGATGGTATCCCTTACAACAAATGCCAAGCTATAGGCATTTATAAACACCAGCCTTGAAATATGTACATATAGCATGGTTTGAGGAACAATTCTTAACTTAAACTGCAGGACATGTATGGGAAGATCCCCTGCCAGATTATTACAGAGGAAAAAGAGCCTGGAATACTGCAGATCATTAGATATGACATACTCATCACCACTGTGGCTGTGAAGAAATAAGGGAAGTGGAACTGCCACAGGAGATGCCATTAAAGAACTCAGTAACAGTATAATATATAGGCAAAAGTAAACAAAAAAAGAACCACCCAGCGTTCAAAGAATCCTAATTAAGTTAAAAAACCAAGTGCTTGGAAGATCATGAATGTCAGTTTTACCGTTTTCTGTGCACTTGTGTTTTCTACCCATTGTGCAGTTGTCTTCTGTACTTCATAAAGACAAATTACCTGTCTCACCACTTTATTTACACAAACACACAAAAGAATTATCCCAAGTACTTCTTTGTTCACATTTTCAGTTTATGATTATCTGAATTTATTCTGCATTTACCATCAACTGACATGAATGTCTCATATTCATGAGACTTAATAATCTAAGGACTTTTAGAAATAAGGGCAGGGAAGAAACAAACATAAAAAATACATGTACAACCCCAGAAGCATTTCTCACTTTCTATTTTCTTTTGTCCCTTGAGTGGATTGGAATTGAAGTAGAGTAAGGATTTACTAAAGACACTCACTGTTCTGCTAAGATGAATCATTTCACCTCACTCTCAAACCTAATTAGCAATATGTTAGCGGGTGGAGAGAACAGATAACAGGCATCTAATCTGCCAAATGCTGCATCCACAGAGGCCCATTTATCTAACCTGTGTGGTGTTTGGTGAAAATCTGGACAGATTGCTGGGCCCTTAGAGAAGATGGCCTTTGTATCAGACGTGACCTTGCAATTTCTGAAACACCAGGTTTTAAGTTTCAAGTAGTGAGTATTTGGATATAAAACACTGAGCTCTGAGGTAACATGAAAAACTGATTTACAGCAATGCATATTGTATCTATTAAAAAAAAAAATAAATCACCATTTAGGAGCCACTTACTACCATCACCTCATGAAAGTGACTAAGCTCACCCAAAAATACTGGGTTTATAGTTTGGGACTTGCTTTATTTAATGTTCTAGGTAATGACCTTAAGATAAAAATAAAGATGCACTAATACATTTTCTTGAGGATACAAAGTCATTAGGTAGAGTCTTCCTAGAAAAGGAGGATTTGAACGTGCTGTGGGAAGAAATGCATGATCTTGAAGACCCCAGAAACAGAAGTGGGTTCAAAGTGACAGTCCAAAGGGCACGTGGGACTAATAACAAGAATTCCTGGTGTATACCGGGAGCTCATTAGTTGGAAACAGTAGCCTATTTTAGTTAGTCACAGGATGACTGTGAGCGACTCAATTGAATCTGACCATGAAAAGGGCAAGGCAAGGTGTTTCCATAAAGAAGAGGGAGTATTCATACCATTGTACAGGCTGTACTGAGACCTCATCTGAGGTATTTTGTATCATTTCAGCTACCCATGTTCAAAAAAAAGACTTCAAATTCGAATAGGTGCTGAACAGGACTGTTAAGAGATCAAACATAAACCTATCTTATAGGAAGACACTGAAAGGGCTTGTTTTTTTCATGCTGAAATATGCAGCCCAGGGAGAAAGATGACTGCTTTCAGCAAAAGCACTGGGGACAAAAGATTTGCTAAATCTATGAGAGAATGTTTGTGTTACAACAAATGGATAGAAACTGGTTATGAATAAATTAAGGATGGAAACTCAGAGGAGGTTTGTCATTATCATTTACAGGAATGTTGCCCTACAACAACCTTCTGAAAGAAGAGACTTGGTTAGAAAAATCTGTGTGGAAATGGGTGAAACCTAATCAGTCTATGAAAAAAACTGTATGATGTCGCACACCATAACCTCTAAAGTTACTTAAAATCCAGTGTTTGTGTGGGCTTAGCTGAAAGACCCTCATGTCTAAAGAGCTGACTGCAGATACAAGCAGCACAGCCCATACAGAGATTGAATTTATTTCAAACAGCATTTTTCATTCTGAACTAGATTTATCCTTCAAAACAGCCAACTGTAAAACCTTAATGAGGCACAATTGCCCAGTCATATTTTCAGTACCCACAGCAGAATTATGGTGATGCAGTTCAAGATCCCATTCAGTGTCACAAGCTATCTGTGTCTAAGGAGAACAAGTTGGAAGTGCTCTGCATCTAGTGGGCATGTTTGGCTTTTAAATCTGATACCTTGTTTGAAGCAGTCAGCCCATCTCAGGAAAAATGAAGACCATAAAAAAGAAGTCATCTTAACCTGTACAACAGAGGATGCTAATAGCTAGGAAAATGACTGCTGGATATTTATTCTCTATTTTAGTTAGTTGTCTACTAAACAAAGCCACTAGATAAACCAAAAGTGAGAGAAAAAAAAAGTCTCTCAGCATGATATATGATAACCAATGATTCCATATTAAATCATTATCATCCATTTACTCTTGCTTAAGCAGTTACAGCAAGGGCACTTACTGTCTCCCATAATCCAAGCTAAGCAATCCCTATCTAATTAATGTTTGATGAATGCCAATTTCCAGTACTATTTGGTTTTTCTCACTAACATAGTTTTTTGTGGTTTTCTATGGTCTTGCCATATAAAAGTTGTTCCAGATAAAATATGATATCTCAAGACAGAAATAGTTTCACATAGTTGTTGAATGGAGAAAGTTGTTGAGTTAGGAGCACTACTGTGGGAGGGAGAAAGAAGCCTCATGACCTCCTGTAATAGTAAGATTTCTAAAAGAGCATTTCCATCATACTGACTGAACCTTCTAACTGTTTAAAGATGTGAAGAGTTACCATCACAATGGTTAAAAGGCATGATAGTCAATGTTCAAATTCAGACATCATTAGGTAACCACCTCCTCGTGTGGAAGAATATTCATGGCAGCCTAAGCAATTTCTCAAGACACATTTCTCTACAAAAAGAGTTGTTCAAACTGTTGTGCAGTCTGTACAACACTTACACGAACACAACAGGAGAAGATAAGCAGTCAATAATTTAGTGTAACAATATAATTCCTTCTAAAACAGCATGTTGGAAACACTCTGATTTTAACTCTATGGAAAGAGCTTGTTATCTCATTATTAAGGCCTGCCAGAATAAAGTAAATAATGACACAAAAGCTAGAGTTCTTAATATTAATTCAAATGTAAATTTCCAGCAAAATTAATCTCTACTCAAAAAGTAATTCCTCTTTGTTAGAAGAAGATACAGCATTTTTAATACAGCACAAAACACTTTGATTCCTGTTATAAATGTGAAGTGAAGCTATTGAGGCAAAGCCAGTCAGTACCTCCAGAATGTAAAGTCACATCACAGAGCTTCAGAACATGTTTTGAAGGCAGGAACATTTGGAGCTTTACCCAGAACAGAACTGCATATACACAGCCTGTGACTCTCTTAGTGGCAGACTGATGTTTCCATTCATCAGAACATAGTAAAATATTACAAAATACTAAATTATTAAGCAAATATTAAAAATATAACTAAATAACATGCAATTTTTCCATAGATGAAGCCTTCAATAACTATCTGAGCTAAAGGCATAAGTCTCTTAAAAAAGAAGGAAAATCGTATCAGCTAGTTTGTGTATACAATCCAGTGCCAAATATAATTATTTTTATATAATTAAAAATCTGTGTATATGGTGAAGTTTCCTAATACACATAGGGGTGTAGAGAACTGCGATTCTGAAGCGTTAGTTTTACTTGTACATAATGAGATCAAATTGTTACATAGGACAAAATATTATTAGCTTTGCTAGATTTGCTTAACTAAGGAAACTACAGGATCATGTTAAATACATGCCCACCTACAAAGAATTAAACTGTGAACTCACAGTAGCAGAGGTTCACTCTAAACTGGAAATTGCTTTGCAATTGCAAGGGTCAAGAGATATCCTAGAATCATCACACTTTTTTCCAAACTGTCTTGGCAACTTACTAATACAAACATGAAATACATTCACTTGACACAGTGATTGATGAAAATACTAATAGTATTCAGCTTGCTTACAAGAAAAGTTACTCTGCCTCTTCAGCAAGCTAGAGTTTCTTTTACAAAATTGAGTAATCTCAAAGTTGTTATACAGGTTACAATCTACAGGATTGTAGAGGAATTGTTAAAGGCTCCTGCCTGAGCTAAAATTACCCAAAACCCAAATACTATGTGAACAATGAATATAAAGAAATTTTGCCTCTTCCTGATATGTCTTATATCCTCCAAAATTGTTGCCACAATAATCTAATGTCCTGTCAGATGTAGATGTCCTCCACAACTGCCCTCTGCTTCAATCCAATAATGTCAGCATCTCCTCACTAATCCTCAACCCACTCAGCTGACACCTTTCATCTTTTGTTCAGTTTTCCTCCAAATAATTTTGGGCAGGAGTACCCAGATGTGTGCACAGATTGGCTAGATATTGAATATGGGACAAATTAACTTGATTTTTTCAAGTTTGTCCTGTCGACCTTCCCTAGGCAGAAGGGTGGGGGGAGAAGTGCTGAGAAAAGCTCAAGAGCTCTGCTGAACTGTTGCTTTTCCTGACACTTGAAAAACAGACTAGTGACCAACCAGGGAGGCAAAAAAAGGAGTGAACATCTCATTTAGTGAGAAAAATACAATATACAGCTTACAATTATCCAGGCCAATTCAAAGAAGAAGAAGAATTTCTAAGAATGATAAGCTGTATTTATTTTGCCCTTTGTGGCCAAAACTACCTAACCCTGCTAACTTAATTTACATTTATTTCTTATCTGTGCTTATTTTTTTTTCTCCTGCCTGAGCTTGTTTTCCTTTTCTAATTTTAAGGCACAGCAGGGTTCCTGTCCTGTTCCTAATAGCTCTCACTGACAAAAGAACACATGCCCATAACAAAATAGTGAAAAAATTATAAGCAGAAAGCAACCAAACCAAAACAAACCAGCACCCAAACATGCACATATCTATCAGCTGGGAAACTCTCCTCGACTTCATCTGTGGCTAGCTTTTTCTTTGGCAGCTTTCTGTTCCCTCAGAAAGCTCCAAGCTCATCTAAAACGTGGCTAAGTATGTTCAGCAGTAATTTCACTTTCTGTTAGTTTCAAGTGGCTTATAGCAGGATGTTTCCATAGAGATGCCAGGGAACTCTGCACTCGTCCAAGGAATGATGTTTGATTCACTTGAGGAATTGGTCCAAGAAGAGTCAAATTGAAGTCCCTAAGACAGACAGGGGTGCCCCAAACAAACTGAAGAAAAAGGACAGGCAAGCAAGACCCCTAAAAAAACTCCTAGGTCAGCTGTGCCCCAGAAGAGAGGATTTCTCTACAAAGGAAGACTCTCTGCATCCTCTAGAAACTTTGAGTCCTGCTCTTGTGTTTATGCAATATAAAACCACAAAACAACCCAGAAAACACAGAGATCTACCAGGCCAGGGAGCAGCTCTGTGGAAAAGGGCCTAGGGGTGCTGGTGGACAAGCTCAACCTGAGTGAGCAGCTGGCTGCTGCAGCAGAGAGCCAACAGGATGCTGGGTTGCATATGCAAGAGCATCACCAGCACAAAGTTATCCCACTCCACTCAGCACTTGTCAGGCCACACCTGAAATTCTGTGCTCAGTTTTGGTCCCTGCTATACAAAAGTGATGTAGACAGGCTGGACAGGGTCCAGTGAAAGGCCACAACTGAGTAAAGGACTGGGCAGGCTGCCATATGATGAAGGACTGAGAGAACTGTACTTTTTGAGAAAAGAAGGCTTTGGGGAGACCTTATCACCATGTTCCAGTATTAAAAGGGTGGCTACAAAGAAGATGGAGACTTCCTTTTTACAAGGAGTCACTTTGAAAAGACAAGAGGAGATTCCAGTTACAAGAGGAAAATTTTTCACAATTTTGCAATAATCTCTCCAGGGAATAAGGGGAGAATTCCCCAGCAACAGACAATCTTAAGATTCAGGTGGACAAAGTGCTAGGACATCTTGTCTAGACTCTGCTTTTGCCAAGAAAGGCTGGACAAGATGATCCTTGAGGTCCCTTTCTACTCAAGAGTTCTGCAATTCTATGAATACAGCTCCAGTAGATCAAATAGTATAGTTTCTATGTTCTGCACTAGACTACTATATATCCATACTACTCAAAGAGCTCGGAAGTTTATAATGCAGTGCTACAGACTGACACACACACACAAAAAAATATGTTTGCAAGTGAAATGTATCTACCCTTCTAACAAATTCCACGGTGCATCACCTACATCAGCCATTTCTCAGTCAGCCATCATAAAAGCACAAACTTCTATCAACTTGAAATACCTGCACTTGAAATTCTATGTCAGTAACAAGCTGATAACACAAGAGGAAAGGAGAATTTGTATTAATAAACAATGTAATGGAGCTGATACAATGTGTGGCTATTGTTCTTTCGAGTTGCTTTGCGAACATCTACATAAATTAAATGCTCCTTTTTTCATTATCAAATCTCTGAGGTTATGATGTGCTGTATTTTATTAGTTCAACAGTCTCATTCAAATAGTAGCTATCTAACATGATCCTTGCAATTAGTACCTTATGTACATTCTTGAACCAAATTCCTCCTCTGGGATTTAAAGAAAACCCAGGGTCTCAGGAGTCTCTCTTGTAATTCAACTACATGCTACACTTTTACAGCTATGCAAATTAGCTGCAAGGAAAGCTGTGATGTACAGTAAAGCAAGAGATCTGAAAATTAAAATCCTGCAGGAGAGAAAATATTTAAAATTTCCTTTACATTTTTTCTTTTGTTTGGCTAATCCCTAAAGGCATTAGGGCAGCATGTTCCATCTTGAAAAGTCCCTGTAGAATCATGTACTACTGAGCATAACTACAAATGTGATGCTTTGAGCAGCCAGATAATGGTTTTTAATTGGCTCATCATTGCAGCTTCAGCCCAAAAGCACAAAAATGAATTTAGAACCAATATTAACAGGTGATAATTAAATTATGGGGTCTGCATGCTTAATATATTGGAATAAGGCAGATGAGGCAACAAAGGCCATTAAGTTTGATAATGGAAATCAGTATCTACCTTAAGTACTATTTTATAGCACATTAGCAATGGTTGATTAGTGTTAAATCATAAAGTAAATTTTGTTTTCTTACTGAAGCTTTTTTTCAATTCTTTTTCTCTTTACCCGTGTATTAGTGTGCCATGCTAAACTAAAGCTGCCCATTCAAACCACTGCAAATGAGCAAAACACATAAATAAACCAAATTTAATTAATTGCGATGATTTGAGTACTTCATCTCCCAAATAAGATATTTACTTGAATAAGCTATTTAATACTCCTTAATATTAAAGCATACGTAGACTGAATGAGTACAGTAGGAAACTGTTTTGAATAAAACAGTACTAGTAAAAATGTTCATCATAAGTCAGCATATATATATATATATGCTATATATATATATAACCCAGATTTCCCATTCTCTCTTGGTGAAGCAGAACTACCTGGGGGCATTGTTCTTACCACTGTAAGGGAGGCCATGTACAGATTAACCCTGCACTTCATCAAAGCAACAAAAAGCAAACTTTAATAACGTCTCAGTTTCACTTCAACTCAAAAAAAGAAAATGCTGGTTTGTCGTTGGTTTTCTGGTTTTTGTTTATTTTATTTTATTTTATTTTGTTTTGTTTTGTTTTATTTTACTTTATTTTCCATGCCTGTACACCTCAGGGAAGAGTCAGGCTTCGATCTTCCCCATCTTCTTTACATAGACTCCACTATATGCCTTTTTCTCCACCTCCACTCTTTTCTCCATTCAATTTACCTTATCTAATGCAGCAGTATCTCTGCAATCTTGCAAAACTCTGTGTCTCCAAATTAAAGCTTTCATTCTGCTTGCCTTTCTGCTGCTTGCCTTTTCTGTGGCCTATTGTGTCAACTTGATCTTTCCCTTTACACCAGAGTGCTAGGGTTCCTTTTTGTACTCTTATGTCTGCCTCTTTGGTGTGAGCTCAGCAATTGGCTTCCCCTCTTTCTACTCACACTCGGCAAGTAAGAGCTATCAAGTGCTTTAGGAAGAAACTCAGTTTTCCTGTGAGATTTTTCCCCATTTGTGGGGTTTCTCAAGTCCACTTCTCTCTTCCTGCTCGAGCTTAGTTTTGATCAGCATTTGTACCTTTCATGCTCTTCAGGATTTCCCATGTGCAGCCTCCATCTGAAATAACCTTCCTCAAAACCTAGCCATTCATTCTCTGTTACTTTCTTTTACTGCCTTTTAACTTTTTCTAATATTTTTCATCTGGATGGACATGTATGAATTCTGTTCTTACCTATTAAAAAAAAAAAACCAAAAAACCCCACCAAACCCATAAAAATGGTCCATGAATCTTTAGAGTGAAGCGGCCATAAAGTTAATACGAAGTTACCCATTCCTTCTAGTGAACCAGAGAATATACATAAATTAAGCCATGGAGGAGAAATATGGAGGTGTAACCACCTGTTTGGGCAGCTCTGCATGAAGCTATTCAGCAGCCTGGGCACCTGACTCTTTGAATAAAAGCACATACTGAGCTTGAAGGATTGAAATTATCTGCGGACCATGAACCGCAAGGTTATCGCTGGCCCTCAGGGGATATATTCCATAACTCTTTTCAAAGGTACATGGTTTATTAATACACACTTTTAATATCCTAACTACCGAAGTCAGATTTCTTGTAAAATGCAGAAGCCGGAGGTAAGAAGGTGGAAATGGCACTTCAGAATATGAAAATCAAAGACTTGGAGAAATTGCCTACAAGTCAAACGTGATCAGCAGAAATTTCCAATGACATCACTGCCACCCTACTGTTGTAAATGTCAAATTCCAGTGGAGTACCATGAAGCAATGAAAACTGTAATAATATTAGATAGCTGAACTAAATAAACATTTTGTTTTTTTCTTAAACCCCTAAACCAACAAAACCTACCAAAACTGCCAAGACACAAACTCATTTCATACTGAGTCATTTCATGGAAGTCAATTTTTGTATCTAAACAATATTGCAGACAAGCAATACCTGGGATTTTCACCAAAGCCAAAGTAAAAGAAATGCTTAATGTACTTGATGAAGTTGTGGTGAAGGCTAAGGATTGAACAGACCTTTAATTAAAATCAAGTTTGTCAGTTGTATAAAAAATGTTAGATACACATGTGATTGTAACACATCCTCATGGCTCTAAGTTGTTATACTCACCCAATAAATTTTACAGCTAAGATTTTACCATATATGAGCCCAGTGATATTGCCTTATTTTAATGGACATCATCCCAAGAGAGTGCTCATAATATTCTGTTTTGTAGCACCATTTATCATATTTATAACACATTTTTTGCAGACAATGTATTTTAGATCTGTTTTACAGATTTATTTTTTTATTGATAATATTTCTTATATATCTGCATGTAATGCCACTTGATTTTACTATCATGAGTTCAACTTGATTTTATTATCATAAGTTCAACTTTATAGGCCTTAAAGGGAGAATAAAATGGTAAGGAATATATTTCAATAATCTATGAAAATTATTAAAATGTATTCCCTATAAGTCATGGTACTACAGTTTTAAGATCCAGTAACTCACAACCTACCGTGACTTGAAAGGAACGTCTTGCAATATCAGAAAACAGAATTTTCAGCTTTACTGATTAAGCTTTTAGTGGTTCACAAAATACAGGCTCTTAGATCACTGAGTAAGGCAAAATAAGACAAAAGCATTTTAGATTTTGTTTTTCTAAATGTGTATGGTAAAGGAGAAAATAAATTTCTATTTTGCAGGGTGATACTTCCACGTAACAGTGAGTCCAAATCAAAATGAATAGAGACAAGAATGAAGATGAGGCAGGTAAACAGGCATTGTAAATGAAATTTATCTGATGGTTCCACAATCTGTCACAAAAATTCCACTGTCAACAAACACACAATGCATGTACAAAGCATATCCCATGTACTGAACATCCTTCAAAAATACGGTAATATTCAATTACATTTGCATCCCACATGCAGAGAAATAGAGCAGAGAAAATTAATTCTAAAAAAAGTATTTATGTATCTTTCAAAATGAAACAGTAAAAGCTTAGAAACAACGTTCATTAAAGAACCTTCAGCTACTGCTTACAAAATCCCTTCGAATTTCCAGTGGTGCAATGGAAAGGTCTTTCAATGAAACTACTCTGCAGTCACTGTGCCATTCATACACAGAGTACCTTACATACTACCGTGGTCTTTTGTGACCCAGCAAGAATTAACAGCATTACGGGGCCAGTAATACTTATGTGAAGTGACAGCAACACAGAACTCACTGAATTCTTCTGCAGTTTTCATTGATTTTGACAGCAGTGTCATCTATGCTACTGAGAGAAAAATTTATCAACTAGATGGATTTGGTCCCATGGCTTTTAAAATGCACTTTTATTCTGCGTAGAAGCCTTAAACACACAAAAAATGTTAAATCAGCACTGCCAACTCCAAGTACTCAAATAAAAACAAAGTAATAACATGTGTCCATTTATTTAACTTCATTACTAAATTTTAGACACACATTCTTTTGGTTTTCTCCAAAACCATAGGAATTAGACATCTTATTCTTCTCAAGCAAAGGCTGAGCTTTTTAACATGCATACACACTTCCTAAAGCACTGCACATGCACACACACACACAAGAAGGATGAGAGTCCAAATAAAACTTCAAGACTTGTCAACATTGTCTATACATGCACACATCTTCTCCAAAGGGAAACCATATAATAGAGCTAAATAGTACTTATAGAACTTAAAAAAAATTAAAAAGGTTAAAAATCCAGGTCAGGAGTTTTAGCAAGCATCATTACATCAACAACAGATCAAGTGTCAAATAATGTGAAGCGTTGTCAGTTCTCAAGTCCAGCAAATGTGATTCCTCTCAAATGCTGTGGCAACAGCGTCTCAGGTTGTTCACAAATTCACCTAATCAAATGCATTCTTTGGGCTTGATATTCAGAAAATATGTTTTTAATTCGGAGTCAGATGTGGTGAAATGCCACGCTAAGAATTCCTGCTTCTGTGTCTGTAGCTCACAGGAATGGAAGCAGCCCAGGCAGACCTCAGTTTGCACCAAAGTACCTGTGAGCAGAGGTTGGCCACCCACGAAAACAGAACGTGGGCTAATACAGTTGATTTTCAGGGGACAAGAGTGCTCACAAAGCCCTTTAGTTTTGATTTCTTTACTGCAGACTTAGCTTCACAGGATCTTCCCTGCAACAACCCCCAGAACCCAGAGAGATCCCACACCTTCCGCAGAGCCCTCCGGCAGCAAATGCTGGAGCCAACGAAACCTTGGGGGGAAGGTGGCACAACTACAAGGAGATGAAAGCAGCAAAGAGAAGAAGAGCTGAAGGATATATTTAGATAAACAGTTCACAGATGAAGCATCACAGTACAGACTCAAGGCCATGTATCTCACCTGCTTTTTGTTTAACGCACGGGTCTTGCTGTACACAGAAAACCATTTCCTTTGTGCAGCCTGTTATTCAGTTATTAATAATCTGAAACTCAAATTCCACTTCTGTTATTGCCTAATATTACTATTATTGATTTATATGACACTGCCAGACAGAGAATTTAACAGACAGAGCTGATTTCAATTGAAGTTTTTATCAGAATGACAGTATATAATTATAAAATAAAACAGGTTTTAATTTTAAAATATTAAACCAATAGAAAATAAAGTATTCATACTTATGAAAATAAAGTAGACTGCACTTATTACGTCAAACCTTAAAAAATCGTTACACTTTGAAGTTTAGAAACGGAGAATCCCTGGCAGCAAAATGTGTGAAGACAGAATGTTTATTTATTAGTGTTATTTTTAAAAGGATGTTCCAAGTCAAACTCGACAGCTTGTTTACAGTGGGGTCCTGCCCAAGGGTGGCTTAAAAGATATTAAACAGGCACACACCGAGAGTATCATGTTACTGTACAAGATACAAGTTTGCCTATGGCTTGATTTTACCGTGACTGCTTTAATGATTTCTTATTTATTTTTCGGGAAGTACTAATCTGTTTTACCTTCCACTCTCTCTGAACAGAAAAAGAAATGCAAGACAAAACTCTTCAGGTATACAAATATATCTAAAATATACACACATTATATTTCTAGCTGAATCAACTAGTGGGGTGATGCACAGAATCCATGTCAATTGTCTTCTGATGTTTGCACATGTTGAATTTATTCATAGAATATTAGCTTTTCATATCTCTAGTAATTTTAATGAAAGCCAAGAATTTTTTCAGATTTCTCAGTTTTCAAAATGGGTCTTAAAAGGTTGATGATTTCATTACAGAATAGTGTTTGGTAGTCCCTCCCCTTTGGAAAGGGGACAGTTTTGAGAAGGGATTAATTTCCTGCTCTTAGTAACATCATTTAGGGGAGAGTTATCTCGGAAATATGGCATCTGTTTCTGACGCTAGGAACATCAAGTTGGAAACTGAGAGTGGGCTAAAGAGAAACTACCATGACAAACCTGACACTTAGTAATTACTTTAATTTACAAAAACTTGTCTTCAAGGAATATTTAAATCATCACACAAATACTTTCCCTATTTTACAAATAAAGAGTTTTCTTAAGAGTTTTGATACTAATTCTCAATAGGAAAAAGGAAAAAAATACTTCACAGAAGACACCTTCCTGACTCCAGGGCCTCCAATCTAAAGTGGTATCAACTTTAAGTAATGTTAGAGCTGCAGAGCTGCAAGTTCTTAGCCCTGTTTAGCTGAGCAGCATTTGGCTGAGTAGAGCTTACTTGAGGTTGATTATTAAAACCTCAAGTGGAATGAAGTGAATACTTCATTCCAACACCAAGTCACATCTGCTTGCTGAACCTTCAGACAGGACATAGGCAAAATATCTCCTAAAATATCAAAGTTTAATATTAGTACTTTCTAATTTTTGGAGGTGTGGTTATGCGAAACCAAAATTCAATTAATGTAGCTGATGTTACATGTGACATATGCCAGGTAATTTTTGTGTGTCCATATGGTGCACATAGCTACAGCATTCAAAATGGGGATCTACAGAGGAGAAAAAGTGGAAAGGAAATCATCTATCAGAACTCCTAAACTACCACACCAGAATTTCCTCTTTTACTGCTGCACGTCTGGAAATAATAGATGTGATGTGCAACATAAATTCCTATAGGACTTGAAAATAAAATATATATATGAAGCTACAGACAGTGCAAATTATATTAAAAGACATACAACAAATGAATGCTGTGTATATAAGGAATAAGCTGAAACTTTTCAGACAAAATTTAGCCCTAAATTACTTCTAAATCAGCATTGCTGACATAAATGGGAATACACAGGTATAAAGTGAGACATAATCTAGCCCCTTGTAGCTATGTTTGGGTTTTTCATTTGAAGTAAAATCTAATATGCAATATTAAAATAGCATTATCAGTCATTTATGCAACCAAGCAATCAATTTACCACCCCTCCCACCCCAATAATAATGTTTACCAAAGAATTAGACAATCTAAGCTTAAAAAATGAGTTTTGCATTCTAGATCAATTTGTCAAGACAGTAATTTCTACTTTGACAATAACAAAGGGATTTCCTGAATTACTGTTTAATGCTGGCATTTAGATGGAGCAATCTTTTACAGTGCACTGGAAGTTTACACTGAAAACATGGCCTGACATGCCTTCATTTCAATGGTATGCTGGCATTAGTTCTCATTTTTTCCCTGCTTATTTTGTTCCTGCCTCCAGTTGACTAGTACAGGGAATTGATCTAGCTCAAAAATAACCCTAATACATTTTTTTTTTACCCTGTAACTTGGCTTAGGTCCCTGATCTGGTTCACTGCATGACTGCACAAATATTTCTACCAACACAACCAAGGAGCTACAAGGACTGTGTAAGCCTGAACTGCAGCCAAAACCAATTACATGTCAACTATGGTCTACATTTGAGCAGACAATTTTAATGTACTAGATGTAAGGGACGTTGAGAGGTCTGTAAATGTTATGATTACCAGCTAGCTGATAACACTGATTTATGGTGGCTGCAGTGAGAAGAGTGTAAGGGGTTAATTCAAGTGCTTTATTTAAAGGGGTTGGGTGCAACAATATCATATGGGTCCACTCGAGAAAACAGATGTCACTGAGTTTTAAGTTTTACAACTGTAAATGTTTCATGTATATTAACTTCTCAAGTCTGTGGGAGTTCTAATACAGACCATGCCAGAAGAACCCCAGGAACAAGGACTTGTACAAAGATTTTGAGAATGAATAAAATGTCTAGACTTCAGAGACAATGATGGTGAACATTGCAGAAACCTTTCCCAAAGCTTTTTGTCTTTTTTTTCTTCCTGATCACAGTTCCAAACTGCTCTCCTTAATATCTGGTGGGCAAGAAGCCAGGGTAGAAAAATAACCCTTTACTAAACTAAAAGAATCAAAAACAAACAAAGAAACAAAAACCCCACAAATAAACAATCCGCAACAAAACCAAAACGCCCACCCAACTGCAAGCTTATGCCTTACTATCAGGTACTAGGGAATCCACACAAAAGCAGTGCTTAATATCACTTTCTACTGTCTTTCTGTCATTCACTTCTCTGACCAAAAAAAAAAAAATTGGGAAAGAAAGAACACAAAGCAAATTACTTGTCCCTCACAATTTCTTCTGGTGTGTACCTACTGTTGGGTCTAAAATGCTGTTAGGTCTAAATATGGAGGAGTTTCATAAAGATTAGTGTATAGACACTAGTTTACTTTTTAATTGGTGGTTAAGGACATGAAGAGAACAAGTCATTTAGGCACCTGCTCTGTGAAATTGCCTTTTGGAAGTATCTTTCTTTTCATTTGTCCTAGGGAAAGACAAAAGCCTATCCTACCTAGGGGTAGGTTTTACACTAGTTCTACCCATCACCATGTGCTCTGTTGTGGAGCAAACGTAGCCAGGTTAGAATCACGTCACACTTCGCACTTAAGAATAATCTTAGGGCTCAAAATAAGGAAAGGAATCATGGGCTCCTTCCCCTTGAAACAGAGAACAGCCTCTTCACTGCAGGGAGAACAGTGTAGTGCTGCTCTGCGGATCTCAGGCACTGAGCAAGTCCATGCAGGTGGCTGTGAGCCGAGGGTGTGAAATTGCACCGCTTGTACAATGCGAGGTGTCAGGAAATTTGCAAATTCACAGCCTCAGCTCCTGTGCCTGGGGGCCAGAACCCTGTGAAGCCAAGAGGACACAGCTCTGTGCCACCTCTGCAGCACTGCCTGCTCGGGCAGCACCGGGGCAGGACCCGCTCGGGTCACCCAGGCAGGGCTGACTGCAATTGCTCTGCTGGCTGCGGATGACAGCAATGCATCTCAACAGAGCTCTCTCCTTTTAGAAATTCTATCTGTAGTGTGCTTTTGAAAGATAGTATTTCCTTAATCTAAAATGATCAGAGGTAGTACATCTCTGTTAGTTTCAAACGTGAGAGCCGAGATTCATGACACCATAGTTTAATGCTGCTCTTATCAGAAACCTGCAGAGATTAGAAACTGTAAGAAAAACATTGATGGACGTTTTCAGGCTTTCTGGATTAGTTTGGCATTAACTACCAGTGGCTTGCTTTCTTTGACAACTCCTTTATAATTGGGCACAGATGGATGAAAATACACTACAAACACAGTGAGATTTTCTTTAATCATTAATTTTCACTTAATTTGCCAGATGGCTTTGGTTTCTAGTGTATACTTAATTTGCTGTTGTGTCATTTGCAGAGTAAGTTTTACTTCTTTTTGGTTAAAGTTTTATGTCTCCTGAAACCTTGATTTTGATTGTCTTCCAATCTCTGTCTAAAACCTAAAGAAGATGAATTAGTCTATTTGATTATTTTACTTTTAATTTCTGGTAAGCACTACAGTTTTCCCTCTCAGAAACAAAGACTTTAACACTACCAATAAAGTTTTAATGCCTAAAGTTAAAATTTCCCAAGCTCATGTATAAAGTGACTGTGATGCTTGTGCATTGTTCATGAAAATGGGGCACGTTCATTCACACATTTGCATCACTTTTCCTACCTACTCTTCTCTCTGCCGCATCTCACACTGTAATCGTTGATTTCACACCCTTTTGACAAAGTATTTGAACGGAAAAATGAAATATTCTGTTCAGAAAAAAAGTTTCTTAAACCTGTGCTTTAACTACAGTTAGGAGTGACTTCAGAAATCATTTGTGTTTCATGTCAATTCATTTCTGAGGCTATGTTTATTCTTCAGGTATGCCAAGATGCTCCTTTATGACCTTTTCATCAAGTACTTCTCTTTAACCAGGATGGTAAGATGCTACTGCTTTTTAGGTTAAAAAAGGAGATGGCTACTAAGCATGTGGAAAACCTTCTTCTGATTTTGAGTTAGGTGTACTGGAGTTTCTTGTCTTTTTACAGCCCAAGATTTACTCTGAGTTCTGTTACCATACTTCCCCAAGGACAATGTTCTGTGAGAAATGCGTTGGACACCAGGGAGGGCAGTATATAAAGATCTTCTCATCATAGGTAAAAACAGCAGAATCTTTTAAGTGTCAAGTCTCTGATAAGCAAAAGGATTAAAGGCAATGCTAAATTTGAACCTGAGCATTTTCCTGCCATGGGGCTCTTTGCATTTATACAACCTTGGTTTGTTCTTAGTGACTGTTCCTTCAATGAGGCACCGATGAGACTCTGTCTGAAGGTCATGTTATGCTTTCTGCTGATGCACTGGATGTAACATTATGCTGAACTGATGAATGAAGGCAGAAAGAAGAATGGAGAAACTGTTAAACGGATATGAAATGGAATATTCAGAAACAGCCCCAGGCAATCAGAACAGGGCAGGGATGAGTGAACAAAAGAACAAGGTTATCTACTCTCATACATTAAAAATTCTCAGGGGGCTCTGTGACAACCTTTAAAAAAACAAACCAGAACAATGCAGCAACAGAAACAAGAAAGGAAAAAAAAAATAATCCCCATTTCTTTCCTGTCTGGAAATGTTACTTTATCTTCCGTTGCAGCAATGGATGCGTTTACAAGAACAAAAGGGAATGAACAGGAGGTATAATTAGACTTTCCAACACTTAAACAGTTACAAAACTATTTTTTTTCCCCTGGAGAAAGATGATTCAAGTTTCTTAGTACATGGTATTTAACTTAAATAATACAGGGAGCAATGCAACTACAGCAAAGGCTGAGAGCCAAGATTCTTTTCACATAAAACTGGTAGGCAAAGGCATTTTGTAGAGCAGTTTGCCTGCTTAGGGATACAGGCAGCTCCCAAAGTGAAGAAGTAATCTGAACAATATCAAAACATTGAGTGTGCATTTCCACTGAGATTCCCAAGACTTCTACTGAAAATTCCCCCTTGATGTGCACTCACATTTATAATAAGAAAATACACTCTCCTTTGATGAGTTAGAATAACAGCTATGAATCCAAGTTTCTACTGATTTTCACACAATTCCTATTTTCTCCAATTTCTTTTTGACAAAAATTAAAATCACACCCAGAAAACACTCCTAAAATAATAACTACTACTAAAATTCCAGTAAAATGCTTCAGATCTTCAATGCTTCTGTAAAATTCAAATAATACATCAGCAGTTTCCAAATGCTGTGAAGGAAAAAAAAAAAAAGGAAAAAGAAAAACACTTGTTTGTAGAATTCAAATGGTACAGGCAGCTATATCAGTTGTACTACTCAAACCATGTCCTGCAGAAAACACACTGGGTCCTGTTGAAATCAATGGAATCCCCACATGTAGAATTGAGAAGGGGTTTTGGCATCACACTGCAACTGACGGCAAATGTTTATGTCATTTTAGTCCCATCTGATACATGCACGGCAGATATGGATTTCAAGGTAGGTATAAATTGAGAATAATGAGAACTAGGTGTGATACTTCAAATAAGGGGATTAATACATATAAGAAATGCACAACTGAAATTATGCAGTCTGGCCTTTCTTTTTAATGAAGAGAGAAAATCTAAGGCTCAGCAAACTAAACAGAATTTTTATTTGACTAATATTAGCTTTAAATGGAATGCGTTGTTAGCAATGGCATTTAAGAAGAAGGAAAAAACAGAGTTAGTGAGGCTTAAAAACAGCAAGGGAGTAGAATATGTTCCAGTAAGAAAGCATATGAATCACAGAGAACTGCTTTCTGTTATAGCAACAAGATCAATTAGATCTGCAACAGCTGAAAACCATTAACTGCTGTTGGCTGCTGTTAGCGTAATGGGTTTTTTTCTGCTCCTTATTCTGGTGTCAGTTTATCACTTTACTACCCAAACAGTTCTGCCTGAAGCCCTGGTAATCTTAAATATAGAATTGTTAGGAACAAAAGAAAATCTCCCAGCATACAAATTGAAGTATTAAATATTACTAACCTTTTTATAGATTAAACACAGCTTCAGCTGCCAAAATTGTTCAGTACAGTGTCAGAGATGTCTTTGTTTTATGTTTTCATTTTTCTTATTTTGTGAGAGGTAGAGACAGTCGCCTAATGTTAGTCAATTTAATTCATTTCTAGCCTCCTATGTAAGGGGAAAAAAAATTGGGGCAAGAAAAGCTTCCACAGAGCAGCCAGCAACAGCACTTATTTCTTCTCCTGCTATATGGAAAACAATGAAAATTAAGTTAGTCAGGCCCCTGTTCTTCTCACGGTACCAGGGTTCCTGCACTGCAACATCGTGGTCTTCACTGTCCACAAAGTTTTTTACCACCTGAGCTTGGTCATTTCCCCTTTCAAATTAGCAACACATAACCTTCTTTAAACCTATTCCATCTTTCTACACATCTACAGCACAAATATTCCTGATTTTGAGAAGAAAAAAATGGTATGTCTTTTACTATATTTTCGTTTAAATATTCATAGCATAACACTCAAAGTGACAGGCGGTCTTCTAGATGAGGTTTGTTTTCTTCTGCTCATTAATGGCTCAACCTCAGGCAGCATTATTTCTGTAGCTTGTCAACTCAGTTTTCTCAGCTCAGTGCTATTCCCTTTCTTCACCATCTTGGTGGCTGCTTTTACAGGCTTTCAAATTGTTGAGTGGGAAATATCAGGAACACCACTGCTTACACCCTGGGCTAAATTAATGCCTCTTGTACCAGGAGCCATGTAAGCACGTGTTAGATTTTTTTTTTTTTTGGTAGTGGGTGGTAGGGGAAATGAAATGCCAACACTGATTTATGTTCTCAGGGTTCAACAGAGAGATAAGCCCGTCTGCTTCAAACAATGAGGTGTGGTTAAGAGATCCATAAGATAGTACTAAACCAATGAGAAACATTTGCACAGGACATTCAGACACTAAGTTGACCCAGCCAGGGTCTGTGAAGTTAAGCAGACCCCAGCTTTGATGAAGAGTTGGTGCTAATGGTGGTGTCTGTTGGGACTTCACAGTTTAGATTCCTACAGTGCCTGCAGTTTTAGAGTAAGCCACCAGCAGTTTGCACAGACCTCTGATGACCAACACTAGTGTGCCTGCATGACTGCCTGCAAAAGGGACAAGTTTAACACCCCTCTTTCTGTCCTATATCACGACCCTCACGGACTAGAGCAGCAATAAAAACCTGTTTTCTTTATCATGTTAATCAAAATTCTCTTCTTCCTATCCTTGTGCTTAGGACACAGGCCCCTCTGTGGCTAGGATGGGACCGAGAAGTACAAACATCTGAGGCGTGCTCTCAAACTCTTAATACGTATGCATTTAAAGAGATGTCCCACATGCTCTCCTCCACTCCATCACTTGCCTGCTTGGCATCATCAGAATATCTGAGCACCTGTAACTCAGCAGAAATTGCATGAAATTATAGGAAATCATGTTGCCAAGAGCCACCTGTAAGCATTAAGAGGAAACTGGTGATGAAAGACTGCATCTTACCCTTTCGTGCATGATTAATGACACATAAATAATAAGAACAATTGCAATAGTTCATAATAATTTATATAGCAACTAACCAATATTTCTTTAGTTGTCCTAACTTACATTCAAACTTACAATGCTTTAGCTTTACAATTCAAAGCCATTCAGTGTCACATGCCTGTGTCTTAGAAAGGAAATTACTTAGAGAAAGTCCCTGTGCAGCTGAGGGAGTGGGGTGGAGGGCAGACAAGGTGTAGGTGGATAATAATGCCTAAGGATCAGTTAAATAGCAAATTCTGTTTTTACCTCAGATGTACAGTTGTGTTAATTATGAAGTGTACATTTACAATAGCCAGCCTGGAGTGTGAGCAATGTTATGTTTTGTTTTTCTATATGAAATGGATTTTTTTATAAAAATTGGAGGGCACTTCAAAATTTTTCATGTTTATCTCTCAGAACTAAGTGCACAAGCCAGTCCTGTGAAGAGGGACCTGTTCCTTCTCTTTTCCTCCTTCCTCTTACCAGGATCAGAATAAAAGATTGAATAGGGCTATGAGGATGGTGAAGGTTTTTGAGGGGAAGACATATGAAGAGCAGCTGAAGTCACTTGTTTTGTTCAGCCTGGAGAAGAGGAGACTGAGGGGAGACCTCACTGCAGTTACAACTTCCTCGTGAGGGGAAGAGGAGGGGCAGGCACTGATCTCTCCTCTCTGGTGCCCAGTGACAGGACTCAAGGGAATTGCTTGAAGCTGTGTCAGGAGGAGTTGAGGTTGGATGTTAGGAAATGATTCTTCACCCAGAGGGTGGCTGGGCACTGGAACAGCTCCCCAGGGAAGTAGTCAGAGCACCAAACCTGACAGAATTCAAGAAGCATTTCGACAACATTCTTAGGCACGTGGTGTGATTCTTGGGGCTGTCCGGTGGACAGCCAGGAGTTGGACTCAGTGATCCTTGTGGGTCCTTTCCAATGCAGGATATTGTCTAATTCCATGAAGATTTTCATTTGGTAAAAGGTATTTTAAGATTTACAATAGTTTAGCAAAATACTTCTCAAGTCAAATATTTTGAAGGCATCTTGTTTGTGCAGCGGAGTGCAAGAAAGAAATAAAGCTGGTGCAAACAAAAAAACCATTTTCTCAGGAGAGAGTGTTTGAATTCAAGTCCTGACCTTAATCTCCCTGGCAGCTCATGGGCTAATGCTGCTCAAGTTAGAGACTGGTGATGACTGTAGATTGCTCTCAGTACAAGTAAAGTGACATTACAGTGCTGTTATGGACTTTTTTACCCCTCACTTCCAGCCTCAGAGAACACCCTCTGACTGACTAATCTGGTCAACTATACAACTTGGTCAGCTTCTTCAAAGGATCACTAGATTAGGGTAAAACCAGGACTGTTTTGGAACTTGTGGAGCTGGAATCCTTCCACACACAGCCTTTCAAGGGCTGAAACAAGCTGTGCTGCCAAGATAACAAGAGTGTAGCCTGAATAATACGAAAGTATTTTGGACATGAATTTAATTTCAAGTTCATAATTAAGCTTTAAAGACAGTTACTCTTCGGGGAGAAATCCAGGCTTTGGGCCACTACAATGCTGCCCTACCTCTGTGCAAAGTTTTATATCACTGTATTCTTAGCTTACAGTATTGATACAGGGTCTGATTATAACCTGTACTGTACATAAAAGAAAGAAATCACATTCAGGTCTTTGGTAACTGTTGATGTAACCAGCAATTTCTGTCAGAAATTTGTATGTGATGCCATTCAGGGAAAATGATCTTATGTTTGCCACTTTAAAAAAATCTTGTATCATCCCCCAAAAGCAGGCAGTTTTTACTCTGAATGACATGTCAAATTTTAGATTCCTATAGCAAAGAACTTACTAAAAAGGCAGTAGACTCCACGGTGTGAAATGTAATAAAGAGAATTTATTTTAAAAGAAGGAAGGGAGAATTGGTTCATTTGATTAAAAGGAGCACTCGGAGACATGGTACTTGAATTTATCACTCTTTGGCAGTGATAATTTTGCCATCCTATCTAGAAGAGCAGAGCAAAGGATCTACACAACAAGTAAAATTTCTCTCCTTGCATCCAAAAGATCATAATGCGAAAGTAAAAAGAGACAAGCTTGTTGAGGAAGGCAGAAATTATAACTTAACAAGGAGGCAGCCCACAGCTGTCACTCAGGAACCAGACTGGAAAATGTTCTGGTATATTATCATTCTCGAAAAGGTTTATTTTTGTAAAATTGAGAGTAATCTCAATGTCTAAAATACCAGATACCAATACCAGGAATAAAGGATTAAACAACAGTTAAAGTATGGAACCTAAATAAATACCATTTTCAGAAGTAAATTCACCTCATTACATTCATCTACTTCTATGTTTGAAATCTATGCTTCAAATTTAAATGTAAATGGATTAAGCACAATGCTGAAGCCCTTCTTAGCATTTATAGGGAAGAAATACTAATCTTGGCTTTCAGTGTATTTATAGGATTTGAAAAGTCACCTGCAATCATAAAAGATTTTCTAAGCTGTACTCTGAGACAGTTGTGTGAAATACCTTCATTCATAACAATGGAACTTTTATTTCAAAACTTGATGGTATTATTTAGCTTTAGTATCTACTTCATGAAGTACCTTGTGTTAAAAAAACCCTGTGGACTTCACAAAATATCACCTGGCATTTCTCTCCTTCGGTAAAAAAAATACTGCGCCAAAGGCGTCCTTCCAAATGCCTTCCTTTGCCTGTTAGACAGGCAGGAGGATTTCTCTCAGATAAGGATCAGGGGGTGGGGGGCCTGTTGTGGCACTGTCTCTTCTGTGAGATGAAGCTTTTTTGGAGAGAATGGTTTTGCAGATGTTTTCTCTAGCCTCATGTGGTCAGTCAGGGATGTTTTCTTTGCACGGACAGTGTGTTGGTGGAGAATCTTCATCCCCACTTCTCACATGCTTTTTCTTGGATGGTGTCTGAGTAAAAATGAATAATTTCACTGTTGATCACTTTACTAAAGCTGCCATCTGAAATAAAGTATATGCATACTTGCAAGGCTACAGGTTTAAAGAGAGAAAGCTGTAAGGAGAGAAAGGAAAGTGCTTCCTTGCCTTGGAGCTTACACCAGTGTCTTGGATGGGATACAGCACCTCATCAGCAAGGGAGCTGCTTCCACACAGTCTGAACTGCTTCCCAAAACCAAGAGGTTTTGCCATTGGAGCTATGCCTGGTGATGGCACAGTATTTTCCACCTTATGACTTAAACTTCGACAGTGGCAGAACTTGAAATTATAAATCAGCCTGAGTCCCATGAATGAGATCAAAGTAATGCCTTCTTTTTTCGCTCTTGTCCTTTTTTTTAATTTAAAAAAAATAATTTGGCTCAAAGTCTTTGTTCTAATAGTAACAGTCATCAGAAAAGCAGAATAGCCTGATGATTACCCTGTTTTTTAACAGATGACTCATCCTTTGATGAATCTTTAGGGAAAAGAGCACTAGGTTTCTTGTCTTTCCTGGAGTAGCTTCAGGCCTTTGTGAGTCAAGCCTCGTGCACTGAGAAAGACAAATCTACAATGTTTACTGCTGTGTTAGTAATGAGCGCACTGTGCATCAGCTAGCACACATTCCTTCTTGAGTCATGTATTTAAAACATACTACTTCAACAAACATTGGATAATTAGCAGCTCTTAATCGTAGCTTAATTTCTTACCTTTTCCTGTAACTTTCAAAATGCTATCAGAAACGAAAGTGGTTTCAGTGCTTCAGAGTTGTTCCATATTGCATCAATACACTAAACAGATCTGTCAGAAGCCCAGTTAAAATGTTTTACAGCTTCCTCACTGGGCTACAAAAGGGTTAAAGAGCCAAGCCAAAAAGCCTTTAATGAAAATGCTACAATAACTTCACAATAGTTTCACAATAAACATAGATATTTATGGATTTTCTGCGCACTAAGAGCACAACAGGAAGCTGGTCCAGGTAACAAGTTTGGTTTAGGGTTCAGTGGGCACACAGCACAGAGTACAACTGCACTTCCACTCGCTCAACAAAGTCTACACGGGCTACATAACAATAAAGTATGGTTATCAAGTACAAGGGAACCCAGCTTTTTACAGTGAGGAGCTGCTTGTACTAATGAGGCTCTGACATATGCAAGCCACTTCTGTGATTCAGTTCCATAGTACAAATGATCCTTTTAAGATGTGTGCTACAACCATGATCACAGCAAAACAGACGCACGAGACAAAAGTGAGGAAATGAGAGGAAAAAAGCTTTCTCGGTCATTTTAAGTTCCTACCATTGCATTTGATTTCTCAGCCCCAATACCTTCAAGATTCCCAAATCCTTTAATCTATATTATGCTTCACACCAATCTACTAAATTATTGAAATTTAATTATATTGAGCGCATATTTCAGTTGTAGTGGAATTTTTCCGCATATTTGCATATACTAGTGATCACTAAAGTCTGCTATATTCCTGTAGAATTTTTCTTGTAGAATATTTCAGTTGCTATTTTGCTTGCTTGCCAACTCACTTCTTAAAGATGACAAATTAAAAAAATAGAAGCCACAACCATAAATCTGTTAGGATCTTACTGTTATCTAAGCTTTAAAAATGAGACAGGGAAGTATTTGAAAATATATTTCACATGAAATATTACTGGAAGAAAATCTATATGGCTTCCACTGTTCTAGCATCACTGCATATGAAAAATTTCAGGAAATTTATCTTTACAACCACCCTGCAAGACAGGAAAACACACTATTCCTATTTTACACATGGGCAATTAAAACACACCAAGACTAAGTAACAGGAGGACATGTTATACAAGGACGTGGAACTGAACTTCCGTCTTCCAAATCACACAAGCCTAATTGCTTCCTTGACTAGAGATAAATAGCAGGCTGCCTACCTACAGGTGTATATTAGTGTTTAACTGTAGAAATCACACAGATCTCTACACAAGATTTCACGCATATTTAACAATTCTTCAACTATGTTTCCCCATCAACTTAATCCTGACAATAACCCAAACCTATAAAAAAACCCAACCAAAACTACCTCAGCTCTGAGTCAAAGGTACAAACTGATCACATAATAATTCAGAACAAGGATGTTAGCCTTTCCATATAATAACTTAAAACAAGGATGTTATACTTACTAAGTGATTGAATTGGAAGTTCAAGTTCAGAAGATGTCCTTTGCTTGTTCCCTCAAAAATGATGTTACACATGTAAATATTTCACTTGCTAACATCCACTTTATCAGTTATCTATGTTGTTCTGTAAAAAATAACCCTTGTTGGTCATTACCACTCCCCCAATCACCTGTGTGAATCACACATAATGCAAGTAATTTTATTCCTATCAGCTTACTGATTAAAATGTTATGCAGTACAGAGTGATGAACTGACTCCTACAGGATCCCACTAGAAAATGTGCCTGGTTTACAGGTGTATTGACATCCCTTTGTTTGCCAATTTCTAATTCAGTTAGAAAGCCAGATTGATTTTGTATCATTATTTTAAAATAAAAATGTTAGACAGTGCTATGTCAAGCCTTACAGAATTCTGCATATCTCATAGTAACAATATTAGCTTTCATCAGCCAAAGTTTTAATCTAATAAAGATGGATGCAGTTAAATAAATATGGATTGGTGTTACACCTTTCTCCTTTATTTCTGTATCGATGGAGATCTCCACTCCATTACTTCACCTACAAATGTCAAGGACAGGCTATAATCCCATTCATAATTTTTGTTAACTTTTCTTAGAGTAAGATATTGAATTCCAGTTAAATTAAAAAGAGGGGGGAAAGAGTAAGAACACAGGTTGGCTTCTAATTCTGACCTAGTTTCCTTGTTTCTCCAGGAATTTATGTCATGCCCCACAAAAGGACAATAGGGCAAGATTTTAGTTGTTATCAAAGTAATTTCAGATGCTGTATTTGCCAAAATGGTGCAAGGAATTGTCTGAAGAGGGAGGAAAGAAAGAAGAAAGGGGAGGAGGAGTACAGGGGAAAGAGGGATGACAACAACTTACTTTAAAGTCTCCCTTCCCATGGAAGCAGAAACACCTCTGAGGTCAGGCTTCAGGAGTTTCGGCTGTAGGCTGACTGGTCTTGCCATCTGTGACCTTGCAGAGCACTCCCATGGCACTAACAATAAAAGTTTGCTAAAGTGGAACAATTTCAAATGACTGAAACTCGTATGTGCATTTACCCATTTTAGGTGAATACAAAGTCTTTTTTTCGAACTTGTTAATCTCGGACGTGAAATCTTATTTCCCTGCCTTTCTGAATATGGCTTCTAAATCAAGATTCATGTAGGAAGCAAGTACTGTATTTGCAAAGTATTTTAATTCTCCACATTCTGATATATACAATTCTCAGTTATGTCTTGGCTGCTCCCAGGCCATGGAAGAGGAGATTCAGCTGCATATTCTAGAACAACTCTGTGGCTTCAAGGTAACACCTTGAAGAAACTTAACACAGCCTTCAAATTGGTCACGTATGCTAAACACTCAGGATCTACACACTCCTCTGTGCAGGAGAAATAATCAGGCCTAGGTGCGTTCAACAGAAGATAAAGAGAATACTTACAAGGATATGATTATAAGTAATGTGAGCAGATTGTCGTCTTTCATTCAGAGTCTTATCATGGAAAAGAGGATATACTAGATGTAAAGTTGTATTTGGCTAGACTTAGACTGGCTGAATGAATATAAGCCACCATTTCAGTTTATTTAATTTAAAAAGCCAGTCAAAGTGCTGCTTTCAGCTACCTATTAATATTGAAAGGATCTTCTGGTTATTACAGTTATACTCCAAAATGTCTTCAAAGCAGTACAACTATACTAAATTGTATGCCTCGCTGAGCAAAAACAATGATGACTAAACAATTTTAAAAAGACTTCAGAGTGGAAAAAGATCATTACTTTAACACTAGACTGAAAAATAACCAACTTATCCTTCCATAATATTTCCACCCAAATGTATCTGAACAAACTACTTCAGACTAATGGGAAAGAAATATTTCCTTTAGAAATAAATTCTCCCTGATCCTCTCTCTTCTTTCCTATGCCGGTTGTGATAGCTGTTCCTATGCTATATGGTTTTTCTTCCATATAGCACCTAATAAAATTATTGATCAAAAAGTTCTGGAAACACTATTTTAATTATGTTCTAACAAAAATAATGACAGCATTAAATTTAACCTTACACAGTCAAAAAAGACTGATTGTTTTTTAATTCGAGTGATCAGAGATCAAAACAGGGAACAATAAAAGTCAAATTCTAGCAAAATTATATTTCCCATATTACACCATCTATTCTGTAATACCTCGAACTCCTGCTACTCAATTTCATTACGTCCTTCTGCCATTTGTTCATGCTTTATTTCGAGCAATGTTAAAATGGATATAAAAAGCTAGAAAAGAGGTTCCAAAAATAGAGGTTGATAAACAGTGTTGGAAATGGTGTAAGACAGACTCTTTGCATTACAAGTTGGTATTAGGCTCCAGTTTTGAAAACTTGTACACACTGTGAAAAGTGAAGAGGACTAAGGAGAGTGAACAAAGTTAAGCAGGTGCCTAAGTTTTTGTAGGGTTACAACCTTATTACTACATTAGGTGGAGTTTGCTTATTTCTAAGGACTAGAAGGTTACTACAAACTCAGTTTTGGCTTTCCACAGATGAGATATGCTAAAATGAGATAGCCATAATGTTGCTCTTCATCACACCAAAACATGAGTTTGGGCTTTGTTTCAGAGAGAGAGAGAGAAGTGAGTATTATTTCAGCTAATTATTATTAGCTAATAAAAACAGAAATTCCCAGGCTATTTGCCTTTTACATTATAAGCACATTGCTCTGTGGAGAGAAAAACTGACAATCATTCAATACTCTTGTAATAATACTGTAAATATCTGTTTGATAACAGCAATGGTCTCATTTGTTCAATTTATAACTAATCAATAGCAATAATTTAATATTTTGCAGTAAGGAATTCTATTAAGAAAGCGCTGTTTTGTGCAGGATGACAAAGGCTATCTGTTCACAAATTAATGCTTTGCTTCGGAATTAAATATCAAGAGTTGTCCTCCAAACAAGGACGGATTTGATGGAGAGACTGAGGGGAGTACAACACAACCCATGTGCTCTAGGCAATTTCCCCATCTGTATTATAGATGCATCTGGCCCTGTCCAACCCCAAACACTCTCTGTCTCAAAAAAATAACAGAACACTGAGCTAAGAGACTTCGAACTTGTTTGCTTATTACAGGTGCAACAAAACCTCACAATCTCTAAAGTATGTTATTCTCAGACAACAGAATGAGCCTTGCTGGACAAGAATGGGGTAAAATCCACCTAATTTAGTAACTACAGAATTGTGAAGAACTTAGAAAGGGCTTCAAAATATGTATTCACATTTTCATCGGACTGAAAGGACTTGATTTGACTCTGTATTAGGTCTGAGTGGTACAGTTTTGGTAGTGGGGGCCTACAGAGAGGGTTCTGTGAGAAGTTGCTAGAAGCTTCTCCACATCTGATAGTGCCAGGACAGATCTGCTGCTGGCCAAGGCTGAGCCCATCAGGAAGGTGGAACTGCCTATGGGATAACAGACTTAAGAAGGGCTCCACGCTGAAGCAGGGGAACACTGTGAGGAGTCATCCCACTGAGGAGGAAGGACTGGCACGGACAACGTGTGATGAAATGAATGCAGCCCCCATTCCCTGTCCCCTTGCACCACTGTGGGAAGGAGGCAGAGAAAATCAGGAGTGAAGCCAAGCTCAAGAAGAACAGAGGGGTGGGTGGAAGGTGTTTTTAATATGTGGTTTAGTTTCTCATTGCCCTTCTCTGATCTGACTGGTAATAAGTTCAATCAATTGCCCCAAGTTGAGTCTGTTTTGCCTGTGATGGTAGCTGGTGAGTGATCTCTCCCTGTTATTTGTTATATTTTCTTTCCCTTGTCCAGTTGAGGAGGTAAGTGATAGAGAAGCTTGGTGGGGATCTGGCATCCAGCCAGGTTAAATCCACCACAGACTGTTTATACATTGCTACTTATAGTGATAATTTTCAATATAGCATCACAGCATCTAAGAAACACAAAGAAAAACTATTTTCTTCATATATTTGCACTGACAAAACACTTAAATACATTATCTGAAGCAGGCTATTACTTAAGCATTAAACTAATGAGACAGTCAAAATACTGGAAAATTATAATCTCATCACAAATCAGATCACAATGTATCAGCTAATTAGCAGAAGAAAAGCAGTAATAAATTACTTGTGTTTCTTGTTGGCCACTAAATCGGCTTTCAACATATTTTAAACAGCACTAAATATGAAACCATTGCTTCTTACTAACAAAGAGTTGTTAAAATACCAAATTTCTACTGGTTTTAAGTGTTTGTTTTTGGAGAGTCCTATAGAAAATAACAAAAGCTTTTTCTGTAGGGGAAGCAATGAATGTTTTCAGAACACGTGGCATTAGCAGTATTTATCTAACATACCTAAAAATATGTGCTGATATATAATGGCTGAAGACATAAAGACACTACAGATAACACTTCCCAAGCACTTCAAGCCCAAACTCAAGGGCAGGTCCCCAAGGCATCATGAATATTCACTCAAAGTTCAGGTCTAGGACAAGGCTGGTAGCTTGGCTATTCCCAGAGGAGGGACAGTGTTTCTCATACCTCCCCATACTGTGGGTTCTCAAATCAAATTATGACTAAACTACTGCTCAGTCCAACATCTGGAGATAATCCAGGGAGTTCACTTTCACCAGCTGTCCTGTGTAAGTATTTGTCTCATTCCATGACTGTAGATCAGTGCGATGACCTGATTACCTCCTTGTTATTCCATAATACAAATTTCCAGCCTTCCATTCTCATTTACTGCTTTTTACGTGATGGTGCAAAAAATGAGGCAGTAGTCTCTCAGGAGTTAAATAACCAGAGCAGGACTGCTGCTTTCTGCGACATTTACCCCCTGAAGAACCGCACTGCTACAGATGAAAGCACTAAGCAGCACCTTTGGTGAATTCAGAGAAGGTGAATGAGTAACAGTTAATGTTAATCCCAACGCTGGGAACAAAAGCATCATTTTATTCACTCTAGAGGGTAAATAAGCAGATCAGTGACACATCTTACACAGATAAAACATCATTTCTTTGAGAATCAGAGTGTTCAGAGGAAGGACATTAGTGTCTTAAAAACCCAAGTGAAAGTGGTTGTGGTAGAGAAAGAGCAAGAGAAAATGTTATCACGCTACATCACTGTCATTTCTTTTGCTGTTCAGCTTCACGTTGTTTTTCATGGGAACAACAGCCACACTGAGCTGCACTCAGGAAAGTCCCTAACCTGTGAATATCCCTGCGTCAGGACAAACTGAGACTGGTGAGAGAAGAACAAAGATGATGACTATTACTTTTAAGCAAAGGGAATGGAAGCATTTTCCGAGTTGAGTCAGAGCACTGACACACTTTCCAATGCAGGCATGCTCCCTCCCCCACCACTTTCTACACAGACTCATTCAAAAAACAACAATAAGTAAGTCAAAAGCAAACTCGGAAAACTGTTCAGTTATCAATTCACAGTTGCAACTGCTTCCTGAAATTAATTAAAACAGCCAGACTTGCCACCTTCATCCTTTGTTAGTTTGGGTCTCCCTCCCCTGTACCACAATCTTTCCTTCATTTGCTTTCTTTTCAGTCACTTCCACTCCAAGCATCCCCTAAAGTCTCCAAAGTGGGTTGATTTTCCTTTTCTTCTTGCAACAGAGCTGATACACCCCAGAAGACTTTATTTGCATCTGTAAACCACAAAGACCCTTCAAAGGGTCAGCAGCGGATGGGGAATGAATGGTGTTTGGGGAACTCTGAAGAGGTGATCGGTGCTGAAAGCAGAGAAGCCATTGGAACAGATGATTCAGCACAGGAGAAAATACTTATTTTAGGCTTTTAAGCTGTGCTGGAAAGAGTACGGTTGCCCCCTGCAAAGGAGTTCCCTGGAGAACAGCTCATTGTACTAGCAGTGGGAAACATAAAGGCAGGGGAAGTATGAGCTCAGATGCAGAGACAATGAGCACGAGGCTCCTTCCAGAGTGACTCATCCAGCCTCTGGGACAGAGGAAACCGATCACTCCATAAATCAGCATCTTTTGCTAACTATCCAAGTAGTGGCACTTGGCAGTGGGGAAAGCAGCTGTTCGCTCCTTCTAACAGCTCATGGGATGGTGCTGGGAAATGGCAGTTAAATAGAGGTTCTGGGGAGATGACATTTGGTGACAAGCCGAGAAGGAAATACTACAATAAGACACTTAAAGGAATTCATTTTACTTTGAATAAATAATAGGAAACGGGATCAGAGTATTTCAATAACACTAAAGTTCTGCTAGACCAAAGGCAATTTTCTCAAACTTGTGGGCCACTCATGATTTTTCTTGTAAGAGTTAATTTTTACATAATTTATGTGCCAGTAGTGCAGTTTCCTCATAACAAAGTCCTATGTAACATTTAATAGAAAGGAGAGATTTTGAAATAACATGTTGGTTTGGGATTTTTTTCCCCACAAAGTTATTAGATTTTAGGTAGTAAAATTACATGCAAACTAATTGGGAAAATGTCCCCAATATGTATTTCTCAGCATTATTACTTTTACATTTAGTGTGTTAGCACTAAAGAGTCTGCAGGGAGGAATCCCTTTCCTGATGAGCACTGGTGTCCTGTCCTGCCTTGAAAAGCTAAAGAGCTTCTATTCTTATGGAAGGCAAGTAACACACCAGAACATGGAATTAAGTGATGCACCAACTATTACATTAGTTTCACTATTAATTAATCAGAGCCAATGGTTTGAGAGTAAGATGTTTTACTAGAACGTGCTGCTTACAGCCTGGTGTTTAGGAATGTCTCTTCTGAGCAGAGTCTCTCATCCCTCTCCAGCCCCACAAGGATTTGGCGGGGCGGGGGGGGATGCGAAGAGGGAAAAAGTAATTTTTATTGTATTCTGGTCGGTTTTACTATTACCGTCTCAAAAATATCAAGGAGACAACATAAAGCAGCATTTGAGTTTTCAATTACATGAACCAAACAAATCTGATGCAGATAGCTGAGCCACCAAAGCTCCCCCCAGATGATAAGAATCAGACTGGGTCTTCTGGAGCTGACCTACCACCTCCAGCTGCCTGTAGAGCCCTGTAACTCAGCCACGTGTGCAGCAGGGTCTGGGAATGACCAGGGCTACCAATACCTGGAGTTCACTGCTTCTCCAACCATCAGGTGCCAGCTGGTCCTGTCTGACCACCTTTGATCTCATGTTACACATGGGGAGCTGAAGCAAATGACAAGTGGGTCTTGCACTACATGAAAGTTTTGAAAATCAGAAATCCTCTCCCTCTCAAACTCTTAACAGGCAAAAAAATAATTAAAGGAAATAAAACAAAACAAAACAAACAAACCAAAAAAATTAAAAAAAAAAAAAAAGAGAGAAGAGCGAGAGGTTAGTCTGCAAGCAACGCTATTCCTCAGAGATATACATTAATCCATTCATCCAGAGGTGACTAAACATTCTGAAAAGCATTTAACTGGTTTTCTGCTGGAGAAAGGCAAAGAAGGATAGGCAAAATAAGAGATTACTTTGTCCTCCCCTCTTCTCTTCTTTTCTCTGGGAAATACAATTTCCTCCAAAGAATTGAGATAACCCACCAAAACCAGCCATGGCTCTTTCACAAACAGAAGCCTATGGCTAATGATTCCAAGCCATTTCACTTTTGAATAACTGTATTTACAGACAAATAAAGAACAACTGTCTATTGATGTCCCATCCCTGAAACCAAGAGAAGCACTCCCAATGTTAACACTGAAATATCTATTCTTTTTTCAGAAAAAAAACCCAAAACAAACTAAGACTGAAGAAAGACAGCTCATAAAATCATTGAGAAATCTTTCTTCTGCTGGATAAAATACTTCTTCAGCTTTGACAAGCTGGAAAAACTCTGGCTGTTGCAGTAAGCACAAAATAAAATGAAAAAATAACCCTGAAACAAATAATCTTACTTTTAGCCTTTCACACATTCTCAATTTCTCCTACCAAGAGCAGAACAGCCTTGACAGGATGAGCAGCAGTGTCTGAAACCATGGAAACTGTAGTTTGCCTGTTTTTCTTAAGAGTTGGGCAACAGGCCCTGTCTGAAATCTAGTTTCCACAAGGTTTTGCAATTAGAGAAGTCAAGTATGAATGCAGCAAGTTAGAGAACAGAAATAAACAGCATTTCATACTTCATCCCAAAAGTTTCTAAATTATTATGAAAGTCTTTGAGACTCAGATTATTGGATCATCATCTCATTTTCTGGCCAAGAATGCTTGCAGTTTAAACAGAAGCATAATAATGGGATGCACCAGTGTGATGTAGGTGTTTTGCAAGACAGAATTTATATACTTTCTTTTTTGGTAGTTTCACTGTTCTCCCTTTATTCAGAATTTTTAGAGGATGCAACAACGTAGAGGACTTATCTTTTCATATACAGACACACTTTAGAGTCAGCTTAACAGACTTTTTGGTCTGTTGAACATATAGGTGCAACTTTGTAAAGATGCTAAGGTTCACAGCTCATTTACATTCCTTAGTGGACCAGACCTTAAGTGTAAAACCTTACATTTTTCACTTTTACTCCCCAAAAACTTACCAGACATGGTGAAGCACATGTTTGGTTTCTCTTTTCTTTTAAACAAAGAAACATCTTCAGGAGAAAAGCTGTTCCCAGACTCGAAATATGAGGAAAGATCCAGGACCAACAAGAGAGACTCGCATTCAAACACTGACCTACTTCCTATTATAGCTTCCCTCATAGCTGAAGAACACAGAGTGCTTCCTCAGTAAAACTGAAACGGTGTGGCATATGCTTCTGCAGACAAATAAAATGCTGACAGGCGATGCAGTAAACTGAGCCACACCACTTTTTCCTCCCGAGAAAGCCCTTTAAACATCGGTATTACATTATTCACTCGAATAATGACTGAGTACTTTATAAATGGGACAGAAAGTCAATTATTCTACACAATGCACCATCATAAGCAAGACCGTAAGATCAATGCGCCCATAGCCTATTTTACAAATACTTTAACAAAACACAAACAAGAGAATTAAGTTCAACGCTTCTTAACACTTTCCAGAGCTGGTAATGTATGTACTGTAACTCACAAAGGCTATTTATAGAGGCGTGTTTCTGCACAGCATTCCTAGAAAATCGTTTCTATTAACCCTCGGATACCATGTTTGTTGAAGCCCTGAGGATGTGTTACAATTAAAAACTGGTGTGAAATTTGAATTTCAACAGTGTTTTTTATTATCCAGACATAAAATGCCAGTTGACACTTTGTGATTAAGATGAAACACTGAGTATCATTTGATTAAAACCAACAAAAGAGCAATAAAACCCACCAGTCATAAGTACCCCAGTTTTAAACACACACTGCACTGGGATGTGTAGCAGGGATACTTGTTGAGAACCTGAACAGCATGGATTTGACTTGAAAAGGTGTAAATTTAAAAGATCAGAATTAATTTTAAAGCAAAGCAGTATAGGTTTCATATAAAATCCTTTCTTTTCCTTTTTTTTCTTCAGCACTTTGGAAATGAATACAATTGCTAGCATTCATTACCTCTATTTTTTATAAATAAAATGTTTGGGATTTTTTTTGTAAAGCAGAGCGTGCCTTAGTTATGCTATGAAAAATAACACAAGTTCTATGGAGATCCATTTGCCGGTTTATTCTAATTATTACAGTAAAACATGTTTATTGTTTTGTTGCCTATATACAACATATTAAATCTACTTACAGTTGCTAAATTTAGGATTATCCCTAGATGAGTATATTAAGCCTGCAATGGAAATGATTCTAGAATACGCTGCCAAATCTCTTTAAGTAACTGAAATGTATATTCATTAAATGTGCTGTTCCAATGGATTACTCCTCTATTTTAAACAAATTAATTAATAAAATAAATGCATAGTGTTTAGGGGTGCAACAACTACATCTAATTAAAGAAACCTTACCTTCTTTCTACACATCAGCCTTTTAAAGTTAGACATGGTATAGTTAATTGCATTTAGCAAAGAAACATGCCAGAGGGAGGATTTTTGTTATCCTTCTAAAAATACTCTGTGCTAAATATTTTTGCAACGTACTTAAATTTCATTGTCTAAAACTACAGTACGGTACAGTAAAAATACTGCCTGCTATATTTAGGAAATTTCATCAAATAGTTCAATGAAATAGTTTATAAAAATCTGCAATAGCATTCCCTGATGTACTGTACTAAGCTTGCACTTAGTCTTGCACATTAAAGAAAAGGTAGCACTGAATCCAGTTTTTCCTCAATAATTAAAGAAAGAGAGAGGAATAGATGCATTTAAAAATAGAAAGTAATAAAAAAGACTAACAAATATTTATGCAAAATTAATTAAAATATTATTCAAATTCTTGAATACAAAAGATATTCCAACAACTCTAGGCATAGTATATTTTCTCCAATATGAACACTTGTGTCTAATGGTGAGGCTACACAAAAGTTTCTTTTGCAAAGGTTACCAGAGTGGATTATTGATATATTAACTTTCTCATATGAAAGCCCAAGTAGAACCCAAGAGTGAAAATCTGTCACAAGAGCATTTGAAATCCCAGACTACATTACTGATTCAATGCTCTGATACCAATAATTAGAAGTGAGAACTTGCAGAACATACTGCTTGATCAGCACAGGTAATGAATAATTACAGAAGTACACTTAAAAAGCATTGGTGACAATGACTAGGTAATTTCCATTTATACTCAAAAGAGTTTAATTAATAATTTGAACTTCAACCACATCCTCTTCAACATTCACAAACTGCAGCCATTATGTAAATTTTAGCTCCCCCTGAGACCGTGCTGACACATGTTGGAGGGAGTTCTGTTTTGCACCAGGGTTAGCCCTGATGAAATAACCCTGGTTTAGCTGGTTATAAACATGCAAGTGAAACCCACAATAGGCAGGCCCACGTATGTAATCAATGCATTTGATGTATTTGATGCAATAGAGTGGTATTTCTAAGACATGCACCTAGACATAATATATAAATATGAGATAGAATGTGCTTTAGAAATTCAGTGTAGTTGTATAAATCAGAAGTTAAGAGAAGGCGATCATTCAGCCATTATTACATTCAGAAGCATTTCAGAAGGTGAAAATATCATCTGTTCAGGAAATACGTAGTTTAGTTTCATTTTAAAAACACCCACAGGGAAACTGATGATAAAAAGCAAGAACAAGTTATAACCGAGTAGATGCAGATTTCATCAGAGAAACAGATTCACTATGTGCAAATATTGTAGGTGGCTGTAGATTAGTATTTAGGAAATGTGCCTTTTTAGGGTTTGCATTCCAAATGTTTTATGTCTTCTTTTTCCTACTAATCAATGTATTTGTAAAATAGATATTTTAAGCAATTAACATCTTATTGTTTCTTCATAACTAACAAATAATAACTGTTTTGGGAAAAAAATGTGCACAGGCACACCTGGTAGTATGATTCATGGGAGAACCAGAGAATGACTTAGAATTGCTGGCATCTCTAACTACCCTGGTGGCCCTTGTGGGTTTGGAAACCACTCAGGAAAATCTAAAGTTGGGGAAACCCATAAGCATCATGCTGTAAAAGAGCTATAATTTCTATGACAAAATCAATCAGAGACTAATTCTAAGTGGAGCAGTTCCAATCCAAAATGAGTTCAGAGGCAAGTCAGGTGGTGAAACTTGTAATGGCAAGAATGACTGAATTTGTATGTCTGAAGAAGAAAGATAGCACTATGTTTACACACAGCATGACAGTATTATTTATTCAGTTTTTAGAAGTATGTAACTTGGATTTGACCCTATTCTGACATCAGAAAAGAAAAAAGAAATGTGTGCACTGATAGTGAACTATCAGTAGATAGTCCTGATTCTACACTTCCATAGTCAATGTTACAGGATTATAAATCTCAATGAAGTAGTCTGACCACCTTTGTTGTTTCAAAGGAAATGAAGCAACAGCCAAAGCCATGTGGAAAACCATGACTCAGAATAAAGTAAGAGAAACAGTTCTTATTTTTATATATCAATTTTTTTAATATATTTGGCTTAAAATAATGTACCCATGTTATAATATCTGACATCCTGCCCCATTGAAAGCACCTTTCTTTCTGAATTCTGATGACAGGAGATGAGACAGTGTCTAACAGAATTCAACACCACATCAGCAAAGAACTCCACTTTTACAGCTCCTGGGTTTTATGGAGCAATAGTGAGAGCTTTGTAAAAAAGGTTTTAAATGTTAAGCATCAGCAACCAAAAATAAATGCTCATCTATTCAGAAACAATAACCAAAAAAAGCTTTAAGAAGAAAAATCATTTGAGGGTTTATTTTTAAACAGCTATTTTTAAAGTGAGCAGCCTTGACATCAGAACATTCTTCTGTCATCACAAGAAAAGGGAGTTTAATTTTGAGGGATCAAGCTGCTAGCTTTACTTTGAGTTCCGTAATTCTTCCTTTCTAAACTTAAGAAAAGCTACCAAAGTGTAACTGCTCAGTGGTAATTGACTTAAACATCTAGAGAAAATAACAATTAAAAAGGTACAAAGGGTTCCTCGCTGTACAAATACATTAAAGTAGGTAAATATAAATTCTGAATAAATGAATTTTTAATACATTCACTCTTTGAAAATAACTCTTTTATTCTGTGTACACAAGTGTCACTAGCTGTTTATGAAAACAACTGTTCTGAAAAGTAAATAAGACACTGGCAAAGAGTGTGTTGTGTCCTACTTCTGTGGCTCATCTAATAGTCACTAATTCCCTGCTGCACTTTGTGGTTTCACTGCTTCAGCTCAAGTACCACGGTGTGAGGATTGAAGGGTGACCTTCAGAAAGACAATGTATCCAATAACTTACTTCAATGTTCACAATATCCAAAGTGGAAATGCTGAAGGACAATAGCACATGATGACACATGTCAACCAGAGGAGAGAAGTTTAATAAAGCAGGACATGCCATGCCATAAGGAAATCTGGCTTCCATTTCTGGCTCTGATACAGCTTTTCTTTAAGTGAAAAATAATTTCATCTGACTAAATTGCTTTTCCCACAGTTTAAAAGAGATAATATTTGTTTACTTTTCCAGATACTGTGAGAACTAATTTATTCATACTTGGGAAAGCATTTCAAATTTGTAAAATGGGAGCCTTGACTGGACCTTAGCATAAAGCTGTCCTGTAGACTGGGAATATTTCTCGTCAACAGCAAGCACTTAGGCTGAGATTTGTTTACAGCAATTTGAAACCCCTTTCATGCAACTTCTGCCATAAATAATAACAGAAGATGTTTATTCCTGGTACAATAACATTAGCAGTCTTAATTATATGTGAACCCAGAAAACCAGTAACCAAATTAAATATACTGCACTAAATTTATGGTACCTTCGTGGTCACTAGGACAAATATAAAAGGCTTTTATAACATCTAGAGAATTTCTCATTCTACCACCAATCTCTACTTCATCCTTACAGTCCCAGAGGTCCTTTTTTACCTTCTTGGAAAAACTTATGGCTCAGCTTTAACTGCTCCAACAGTGTCCCCTCCCCCACAACAGCCTGAGTGTAAGCTATGAGTAGTAAAATATAAAAATACACCTGGCATTTTAAAAGTCAACAGATCAAGGCTAACAAGATTAAGGGAAAAAAAAAAAGGTACTTTTTGGTGGCACATTGTCGAAATAGAACCTGAGCCTGAATTATTGTCAGAAAAAATCTGTCTCAGCACATTCACTAGGGACTGGGCAGACCACAAAGGTTCCTTACATGCATATTCCATCAACCAGAAGGAAGATGGATTTGCTCATTAAATCACAAGTACGTTATCAGTAACTGAGCTCTCAAAAAACCAGAAATTAAAATGACGACCTTTGAAACTCTGAATATGCCTAGTTTAACAGCTGCTAAAGAGTAAGAACCATACAAAGAGGTTTACTGTCACGGCAGCAATTTTACAGAATCTAATAGTGTGAATGGCCAAACCACTTCTGATATCACAGTCAGGTGCTGCAAAGAGAGACAGTTTAATCCTAGATTAATTTTTATTCCAAATAATTGGAAGAAAGCTCTTGATAACAGTCTTGCATTCCTGGCAAGAATCCAGATGGTCTCAGGTAAAGTATCTATCATTCACACAGCACTTCCACCATCTATTTAGCAGAAAGCATGACTATTTTAATCAGCTAAGATTGTATTCCTATACCAGCAGTATTACATTCACTTATTTAGAAGCTGAAACTAATGTAAGTTGGTATGATTTAATACAGAACCATATGGTCTTCTTGTAAAAATATAATCTAAATATTTGTATATACAGTCTTTAAGAAAACCAACTAATTTTGAAAACAAACAAACAAATTTTCCTTTTTCAAAAAAAAAATTCTATTTTTTTTCTCTCCAATCAAGCGCTTCTAGAAGAACTGAGATAACTCAAATCACTTCACTCCTATTTTTATGATCTTTTAAGGCCTTGCTTTTGCCAGTGATTAACAACGCATACAGGGACAGACCAGTTTGCATTCCTTATCTGTTTATTTTTCTAAATCCACAAATGAAGACTAAGGAAGAGAAACTACAGTTTTAGTGTGCATGGGTTTTAGCCCAGTTGACAGGAAATATGAATTCAAAACCATTGCTGCAATTCACTATTGTTCCTAAAACAGTAAGTGACAAGAATCATCAAAAGAACAAAGTGCTCACTGAAAAAGGCCAGCTCTGGTGCAAAGCCAATGCTGTTAAATTATGGAGTGCCAGTAATGAAGCACAGATTGTCACCTGTTGCAATTCTAGTCTCCAAAACTGAAAACAACAATTAATTAATTCTAAATTAAAAATGGATGTTCCAGTCATTGAAGAGTTGCAAATACATACGCCACTGAAAACACAAAGGAAAACATCAGCATGAGATCCTACAAGATGCTGCTGCTTTAGGGAAAAAATGGTTTCTTCAGACAGAAACAAGGGCCATGAGCAGCAGAGGTGTCACAAAATATATTAGTGTAACTGCTGAAGAGGACTGAGCGACAAAAAAATAATGAATCCTTTCTACAAACTTCACAGAGCCCCAACAGAGACCATGATGATGGATGTATCTATTTATCTTTTCCTGTCTAAAATGAAGACCAACAAATCCTACACAGCTGTCCTTATGCTGCCCATTGTCCTTTGATTTGGTTAAAAAATATTTTGAATTCTGTATTATACTAATGGTGACACAGCTGGCAGCACAAAGTCCTTTCGAATACAGACAACCAAGGAAGTTGACCTCTGTGGGATGTCCTGCTTTGAAATATCATTAGATAAATCTAATACTCCTAAAATGAAAAGATAATTTCCCACCTAATTATCCTCAGAGTACTTTTTTTAACGTTTATCTTAGCTCAGAGTATTAAAAATTTGAAGAAAATAAATATTTGGCTGTGTATTGATTATGCTTACAGAATGTGAAGGGACAACCTTTATCTTAAGGATGACGTTGGATATCCTTCACTGTTTTGTGAAGAAGCAGCAGCAGAATAACTCACCGTGTACCTTGAATTTAACCTGCACACACTCATTCCATAGGGAAATAAACCCAAGGGATCCATATAATAATGGAGGAGGCCAAGGGCCTGATCATAAAAGCTGGACAGGATTCAGTTTAAGCAGCACATTCAACTCATTCAACTCACTGTCCTTCCCTTCCATTATGTCTTCTATGGCTTTTCTCTACCATCATTCCAAGTTATTGCCAGGAAATAATAAAAACAAAGGACCTGAAAATCCTGCAGCTAATGTTCTCTTGCCTTGGACTCTGAACAGAGCGAGAGATTTTCATTTTAATTCACTGAAGTAAATTTTACAGAAAACTTCAAACACTTAATTTAGAGTTATTTGGCAACATCAAACGCTTAACCTGCACCTAACAGAAAACATCCAAAGCACAGTCTTGGTGTTTCAAAGAAAAAGAATTTAGAGAAAATACTAGAAAACTGTTACATTCTGGAGAGGTTTTTTTTTTGGATGTGGTAATGCGGGGTAGCAGGGATTAACCTGAAGATTTTCCCTCATTAAATCTCCTGGTTTTGGAAATTCTATCATTTCTAGAGCTCTGTCACCTAGCAGCACCCTCCTCTCCCCATCCCGTCTGTATGCTCACTGTACACTCAAAAGAAACCTCAGATGATTTAGATAATTTAAATTCTTTCTGAAAATATCCAAATCCTTATCCACTCATTAATGGACATCAATTGTCCTTAGTTTTAAGGGCTGTGCATGCTCGCAATTTATGTTTTGTAACAATGAAGAAAAATAAGATAAATGCACTGCCATTTTCGTGCTTTCCTTCCTAAGAGTGTATCTATCTGAAGAAGATGGATTGATGGATTTTTCCTTGTTTCTTAATATAAAACACATCAGCTGTTTTATCCGAAAAAATACTAGTACATCAGCAGCCAAACTCTCACGCACAACCTAGATGCAACAAATCCTTATAGAGGCAATAGAGGTGAAGCAAAAAATCAGGAGCATATTTCACTGTTAAGCTTTTGTTGATTACAACAGATGACAAGGTTTTGAATCAGTACAAAAATAGTAACTATGTCTTGTTTTGCTAGAACAACAAACCCCTAAACAATGATATGTTTTCTGAGTGCTTGAGCCAGTGATACCATCAGCTGAGAATCTGATGACTCAGAACACTGTCAATTTTGTTTGCCGACAAAGTTAAGCTCACTACCCCATGTCACAACTTCTGAGTAGTTTATCTACAGTAAGCCCAAAAAATGCAAACTTTATTATTAAAAATTAATAGCTATGCCTAAATATTTAGGAAGAAACGTCAAGTTTCAAACACACTGGAAGACTTCCCATCATTGAAAATCAAACGTACAGCTGGAGGCAATATAAATTCACTACCTAAAGTAGAATCACTTGCATGAAAGACATCTTATGTCGTGCACAAAGCAGTGAGTCTGGGCTGAGCAACTGCTGCCTTGTCCCAGTCGCAGCTGCTGGAGAGGCTTGGCGGGCTGCAGCAGAGGGACGCGAGGGAGCCCAGCTGCTCCGCTGCCCCGCAGAGCACCGCAGCTCCCGCTGGAAACCCTGGGAGAGTGCTGGAAACCCTGGGTGAGGGAGCCCAGCTGCTCCACTGCAGCCCCGCAGAGCACCGCAGCTCCCGCTGGAAACCCTGGGCGAGGGAGCCCAGCTGCTCCGCTGTCCCGCAGAGCTCCGCAGCTCCCGCTGGAAATCCCGGCCCATGTGCCTCCCTGCTGCACCTCGCTTCAGCCACACAGCCAGCGGAGCAGAATCTGGGAGCAAAAACACACTGCACACTCCTCTTTGCTAGGCAAGCCAAAGAAGGAATGATTCTACCTTAGGTCATCAGTGCTGTGGATAAAAATGGAGATGCGCTCCTCCAGCACCCTGAGTTCTGCCAGCCTCTGGGTTTCAGCAGTGTTGGCTCTGCCCTTACAGGGTAGCTCAGTGGGTCATGTCCTTAGTGTGACTTGCATTTCTTATATATTTTGTGCAAAAAACCTAAGACTAAACATGGCAGAGAAAATATGTCAAAATAAACGTTGTGATCTCTTAACCTGTTGGTAAGAGAAGTATGCTTAAGTCTCAGGCTGCAAACCACAAGCATCACTGTAATGTGTGCTTCACTGATATATGTGGTATTCTCCCTATGCATCACTTTTTATTGTAGCTGGGGAAAGGAAGAGGAGGAAGCTAAAGAAACTCATTTAAAAAAAAACAACCAATATTTCTTTTAGCTGCTGATTTTCCTGACAATTACTAATGAAATACTTCACGGTCCTGTTCTTTTTATGTAAAATGTACTCCCAAATACAGCCTCTTTCTTCTTCAGCCTTCCCATTTATTTTATACACATGGACAATTGCACACTTACATCTTCCTGGTGCCTCACCAGTTTCTCTATCAGACCAATTTATGATGAAAAGCAAGGTTGTTGAGATAACAGGGATGGGGAAGACTGACAGATGGGTATGAATTGTGTATCTGCCCTTTCACACTTCCCTTCATCTGCCCACCCCAGTCTCCCTCTTCTAATCTTTCTTTCTCTTAAAAAATAAATGTCACACATTTCTTATTAGGTAGTATAGAAAGAAACCTACCTTTCCACATCCACTTGTCTCAGAATACTCTCTTCCACAATGATAAACTGACAAATGGTTCCTTACTTGTAAGGAATTTTCCTGCCCCTTTTTCAGTATGGATCTGCGTTCTGCCTTTCATCACCTCCAGCCTCCACCAGTGTCAAAAATGATTGACTGGCTGTTGAAATATTAATACTTTCATATCCTTTTCCATTTTGGTATTTTGAACTGATGTAAAATGAGATCACTGTCCAATACTGTAGGTGACACATGACACAAACTGTCACATATTCTGTTTTCCTACCACTCTAATCAATCGTTCAAGCATGTAGCTCTTCCACCTGGACTCGAGAACTGAATCCCCCCTTCAGATGGAGAGGACACATTCTACAACTCTTTTGTTAATTAATTCCCTTCATTCTTTGCAAATTTATGCCAGATAAAACCACCACCAAACAAACTCAACTACCACTTCTCCAAGACCACTCAAACACCTGCCATTATTTTAGATATGTTGGTTTCTCTAGACCAGATCAAAATACAACCCCATCTCTTTAAACACCTGCCAGCTCCTGTCTAGCAGTCAGCCCTGCCTCCTTCCTTCTGCTCTCCAAGCACTATCCTCACCTAATCATTATGCAAAGTGATAGTTAAGGCAATGTATTTTTATTTGGGTATCCTAGCTCTTTGTATTTGAATTATATCTAAATAGTTTGTCACTGGCCCATGTCTTACATTTTCCTACTGTTCATGAAATATATTCCTATTTAGGATCTGATCCTATCAAATTTCTTCATTGCACCTTCTTTTTCTCTAACCTTTTTCCTTCTCATTTCTTTAGCAAATAAAAGTTTACCACATTCAAGACTGCTTAGGGTGCACCTGCAAGGATCAGTTTCCTAAGCTCTTTGACTTAGCACGTAACCCTCTTTATTAGTCCCCCCCGTTAACACTGGCTCCTCCATCTTATTAAATACAAACTATTTGTCTTCACTTCATGCCCTATTTCCACTTGACCATTACTCCTCAGCTCTTATCTTCAACTGGCCAATATTACTTCCCTCCATCATTACTTGTAAAATTCTGAATTGCCACTGGCTAGGGTACTGGTTAATGCCCACACTTATCTGACACTGTGGTAAAGAATGTTAACACTATGGCATCCACTGAGGATTACCATACAGATGTATAGAACTGATCTCAACCTAATTTAAAGAAAAAAAAATATCATCAAATTGGCTGTTCTGTGCCCATTTCCTGGCTAGTCTGTCCTACTCTTCTTTCTTTTTTTTTTTTTTCAGACCTGGAATTCCAATCGCTGTTGGCAATTATCACTGATCATTGAAATCCTTCCATTTTATTTTTTATTTTGCATCATAGGCAGGTATGCTGTAATTGATTAGGTAACAGCCTGTGCTTACATGAGTATGAGTTCATTAAATCTTACTCATTCACCCACATCAATACTAGTTGCTTTTATTACGAAGCCTTTTCAACTGAAAAAAAGACAAGCTATTTTCACTTAAAAATTTGAAACTCACATTGTAACTGATGGCAAAATTTTAAACCACTTTTAAATCTTGCATATAGCACTCTATAACATTCTAGAGGGTTATGTTCACAATAGACTATTACCGTATGTGTAGCCTATTATTTTGAAATATTTTAAAAGATTTTCATAACATATTCCACAGTACTGCCTGCAGCAGTATCTCAAAACCCCTTCTTCTTTCAATGTTGACTTACCTTTTGTTGAGTTACAATTCCCACTCAGACTTACACCTTTGCATAAGGATATGGTTTCAATGATCTTTTCATTTGTCACCTCCAGCCTGGACTACTGCAATTCCCACAAGCAAAAGTAGCAGGAGGCCTGCATGGATAAACACATAGCTCCTGCCAAAACTGAAGCACAAAAAGGAAGTGGAAGCAAGGTTGAGATGACCTAGGAGAAATATGGGGCTTGCAGGAATGGAGTTAGAAAAGCCAAAGCAACCCAGCGTTGAGTTTGGTGCAGGCACACGGAAGGTGAGAAGGAATTCTACATCAGCAGCAAAGGGAAGACAAAGGAAAATGTGCACCTGCTGCTGAATGGACATGGTCCCTGGTCACAAAGGATATGGGAAAGGCTGAGGTACTTCATGTCTTCTTTTGCCTCAGCAGGGCATGTAATACCTGCCTTCAGGAATCTGAAGCTCCTGCAATCCAGGGTAAACTATGGAACAATGAAGACTTTCTCAGAGGAGACTGATGGGGTTAAGAACACCTAAGATGGACACACACAGGTAGATGAGACCAGACAGGATGCAAAAAACCATCCTGAGGGAGCTGGCTGATCAGAATTGTCTTTTAAAAAGTCACAGCAACTATAAGAGGTTCCTGATGACAGGAAGAAGGTAAGGTGAACTCCTATCTCCAAGCTTCAAGAAGACCAAGAAGGAGGATCCAGGGAACCACAAGAAGGTCAACCTCACCTTGATCCAACCTGAACACAAGAAAACACTTTTCTATTACCATGAGGGTGGTTTAACACTGCAAAAGCTTACACAGAGGCATTCTAGAGTCTCCGTCTTTGGAGATACTCAACTAACTGGACACAACCTGCTCTAGCTAACCCTGCTTACAACAGGATGATCCTGAACTCTCCATCTACCATTAGATGCTACTGGGTTTCATTTGCCAAATCTTAGACCAAGTGTCCTTCCTTCAAAAGCTTTCAGCTGACCTGACACTGGCTTCAAAGGAATCTACTTCTACCAGAACAAAAACGTGTTGCAAACGCAGCACAAAACATGGGACAGCAAGTGAACATGTTTACAGTGCAGGGAGTCTGGAACAAACTTGTGAATCAAACCAGATTAAAAATGTCTCGTTAGTTTTAAAACATAGCAGATAACTGCTCCTGAGGATACAGCTTTCTTAACATTATGAAGAATTTACACAATACAAATACTTTTACTTACAAATGTACCTTAAAAAGGTATTCAAAATTAGAAAAAACAGCACTCCATGAGAAAACCTGCTGGTATTCCAAAACTACTTAAACTGCAGTATGGAAGTAGCCAGAAGGTACTTTAGGAATTTGATGCTGCCTGCTGGCAAACAACTACCATGGTAGAACACAAGCCAGAGCCAGCAGCTCTGAAATTATCACCACAAGATTCTATCTTCTTCGTGAGGGCAGATTTTCCCTTACTCAGAAATTCGGGTTTGTTTTCAATTAAAGCATTAAAAAACGAGGGCAAAAATGTTAATTGAGAAACTTTAATCCCACAGCCAAAGAATACTATGTGGATTAATCATTTCTGTTCCCATGCTTCTGTTGTTTCTGTCAGGGGCAGGAGAGTTAGCAGCATATTTGGGCAAACACAGTGAGCACGGGACAGTTGCAACGCTCTAAGAGGCAACTCATGTATGACCTTGCTTCAGACTCAGACTTGGATCCATACAGCTGATTTAACACTGCTACAATGAACAACATGGATAATTTCCTGCTTTGTCTTAGGTAGCAGAAACTGGCAGCTATCTGCAGCATGAATCACAGATTTTACAGCATTACAATCTGGAGGCATAACAACTGCAGTGAGTATGACTGAGCTTTCTTTTGCCTTTTATAAAACCTTGAAAATTACTGTAAATATTTTTAAGTAAATAGATAACTAACACTATTGTTATTTAATAGGCCTGTTTTCAGGCAGTTATTTTTGGTTTGTACACCTACGGTTTTTTTCAGAGTTAAATCAGATGTACAAAATAAATCATTATTGAAACCATGTAACATAATAAACCCAACATAAAGCCAATGAGAACAGATACGGTGAGGTTACACTTCAATAGCAGACAAAGTAACAGCCTCCATAAGAATGATTTAGGAGTCTAAAAGGATGTGGTATTTCTTAAAAAACAAAACAAACCTCCCAGTTCCCTGACACAAAAACCTATTAATATTTAATGCAATATTCTCCAGGCCTCTCTTTTGTTGAACTGCTAAACTTTAACAAAACCAAATTAATATTTTCAGTGAAATAAAAGTTATCTCCTATTACTCTCCTAGACACTTTAAAAAGTCTAAATGAAATTGGCAGCTGTGTAAAAAACCTCATTTAATTTTCACAAAAGCTTTTAAGTACTGTTGCAGTGAGAAATCAATATTACCTAGCTGACATAATGGTGAAATAGTTGGGTACAAAGCAAAAAAATATAAGTACAATCAAAGTAAATGAACTGTGATCATAGCAGCAGGACTAACAAAATTAGCTTTAATCTTGAGAATATTTATGAAGTGTATGTGCAACTTTTCATGATAAAATTTCACTTACGGTTCAAGGCATACATACCAACAAAACACTTTTTGATAGGTACACAAAACAGTTTGATTGAAATTATCTCCCAAGTGAACTTGCAATAGAACACAGATTAACTTCACAACCAAACTGAATGCTTTTGTCTAAAATTCTGGTTTCACATCTGCTTATTAGGACTGTCTCCTGAGTGAATTAATTAGCATTAAGGAACCACACACATTGTATCCAGTCTCATTAATAATATCTTTTAAAATAACCCTTCAGGTTCCTTGGCAGACATGGCAAAATTAGTATTTAATATTTCTCCACTGAACTAATTAGCATGAACAAAAAATATGAAATGCAGGATTTGTAAAAATATTTTCTTATGAAATTAGACATAATTATAGCCTTTTTCAGGTATGTGTGCCTTTTAAAATGGTACTTAATCTCTCTTCTCATATACGAAAAATGGGAAATAATAGCAGGACCTATAAAGCTTTTCTCGTATCAATGAGGTGCAGAAAACTCATCTGTATTTAATGCAATATTCCCTTTGCATTTGTCACTGTGAACATATTTATAGCACAGAAGTTGCAAGAAACTAGAGATTGCTAAATAATTTCTATGCATTATTCAGTACAGTTTCCATGCCTCAACAATTTCAAGTGTTACCAAATACTTTTGTCTGTTAGAACCAAACTGACCTTTCTGATTCCCTCTTTCACTGATTCGCAACATAACACAATCATGTTGGCTACCTACCTTGCCATTATATTAATGTTTTAAATAAAACTATTTCTTTTCTTAGGACTAATGATAGGCATTAATTCTCCAACAAAGTAGAGTGGCTGCCACAGCAACAAAAACGCACCACAGCCCTGTGCATATTCTTTGGTTTTTTGACTCTTCACTTTGTCCACCTGATGAGCTACCTGCCAGCAGAGCTCTGCAGCAAGACTATCAGACAAGCAACCCCTTTGCTCCGTTATAAATGTTCCTACTTCAGACTATATAAATCCTCAGGAATACATTTTTTGAGAGCAAGATCCATTAAGAAAGAGATTTTGGCAATGGAAGTAGAAAATATGCCACCACACATAATACGGAACACCACAGGGAGTAAACTGATGAGAATGAAGAGACAGACAAAACCAGGAAATATTTGGAATTTCCCTGGGAAAGGCTCTTCTTCACAAGTAAGGTGACACATACCTTGGGATAAGGATCTGCTGGTTATAAATGCCAGTAAAGAGAAAATGGAGTAATTAAGGTAGCCACAAACAGAATACAGAGTAAATGTGCAAAAAGAAAACATGGCTTTTTCTGGTTTTGGAAGTACCTATTCTTGGTGTTTGTTAAATACAATATTCCACCTGGAGTAAATGTAAAGTCGAAAGATACCTAATATGAAATACAAATGATACTTTACAGAGCAGAGGAGATTAAAACCCACTCTATTTGTAGAAGGTGTTTTTCTGGTGCTAAGGTAATATAATATAACTGGGAAGCAGATAACGGGATGAAGACTGAAAATTCCAAACCCTCAAAAATTTTGTCTCCTCTGATTACTCTTTACTGCTCTAATTTCAATAAAGCTTTTATTTTGAGAAGGTAGGAGGTAGAGAGAAAAAGGAAGGCAAAAAAAAAAGCAACACAGAAAAAAAAAATTAACTTTCAAAAATTGCAAGATCGTCTATTTTTCATTTTTGCAACAGATTCTGTAAACCTGGCCAAATCCTGTGCTTAGTTAAAAACAGAACAAGATAAAATAGATGCTGGAAACCAGGCAAGATAGCACAAAAGTGAAGCCAAACAATGAATTAATATAAAATCATGGGATATGCTTTGTGAACTGTGGAATAACTTGGGATGGTTTACCACCACAATAAAGTCAGTCTTCCTAGAACACACTGAATCATAGTGGTTACTGGTACTGAGGTGGTGGAATTGAACTTCCTCAATGGTTACCTTTTGTGGTTAAAGGAAAATGTTTGCACACCCTACCAGTAGTTCATGCAGACTATCAAGTACCTCACTGTACTCTGATATTCCATGACAGATTTTAAACTAATCCTCGTGAGCGTGCTTGATGTTAAATTTTATTACTGCCGTCAACCTGACATTAGCATTGCCATGAGGCTCTTTGAGATTTTGTGGACTATGCTCTGTGTGGCTAATCCAAGAGGTTACATTAAAACTGCCCGATTTTTATGGCAATAAATTATAATAGAAAAGAAATTCGAATGGTCAAAGTAAGCTTAAGGTATGAGATACTTTCTGTGTTTTACTTTCTCTTTTGCCATTTTTTCTCTATACTAACTTGCTTACAGATTTTTTTTTTTCTTTTTTTTTTGGTAGTAAAACTGAGCTTGCTTCTCAAAGAAGAATGAAAAGCAAACCTAAAAAGACACTCCCCTTTCTACAAACTTGTGGAAGCTGGCACTATTGGTAACCACAGAAGTCCCATTCACGCAGGCAGTCACGACGAGCTCTGCACAGCACTGGGTCATTCCACTGGGGTGATGCAAACCCCCCTCAGCTGCCCTGCCTGTTCGCAGGTGGTTAAGAAAGGAGCTTTCCCGTCTCCAGAAGTACGGTGGAGAGGAGGAAACCTCAAATGTGAAGTGCTGTACGAGACAGCCTAGACGTGCCTCTGCATTCATATGTACAAAATGCCTCCTGGTCAATTTTAGCATTTGTTCTATACTGGGATTTAAATAGGATATTTCAGGAGCACTGTCATGATTTTGTTCTACTCCCACTCAAGCCAACAAAAGTGAAGGCTTAGGCCTCATTTAAGGTAATACTTTCTACAACTTCTATTTTAACTACACTAAGCTAACAATTTGTTTCATGCTGAAGGAATGATTCTTCCACGATTACTCGTGGCTGTGCAAAGCAACACAAATAAAGGTTTGCCCTATCAGAAACCTCACAGGATAAATTCATAAAAGTTGCTCCCTGAAATATTAATCAGAAAAAATCACAGAAATATGGGTTTGATTTCATTCACCAAAGTTAGTATTTCAGGAAAAAGCCATCTACCAATGGCATGCAAAAATCAAACATGGCTCTCAAGTTGCAGAGGCTACTATGGTCTGTAATATTCTATTTTACCAGTCAATGCACAGAACTTCCACTGGTGTTAAAGCGAGCAGAGCAATACTGAACGTACTCTCATTTCTATCTTTGAGCATACCTGAGCCAGCCTAGGTCACAATCTTATTTCTGACAGTGATCTAAAAGGACGTGCACAGAAGAGATCACAGCAGGGTCACTATATAAAGTCCATTTTCCAGTGCTTTCCATTCTGCAGCTTGGGACCTCCTGCAGCTAAGGCAAACATGACTTCTTCATGCATCATGGATGCAGCAAGAATTTATCTCCTGGGCACTTTTCCAGTCTCTCCTCAACTCCATGTGAAGTTTCAGCAGCTACAGCAACTGTCAGAAAGGACTTCCCCAGCTTAAATAGGTATTCTGTGAAACCCTCCATAAATGAGTCAGCTGCTAATTTCACAAGTTAGTATGACAGCCTGTCTCTTCGGATTAATTTAATTCCAGAACACAGAGGGTAACAGGCTTCTTCAATTCTGACCACAGTTCTGATTATGAAACCCACTTCAAATGGCCCTAAAACCCCATGTTCTATTGTAAACAAATAATTTCACTTTTCTTGGGTCACGATCTCTGATGTGGATCTGTTAACAATGAGTAGCACTTTGATTTTTTTTTCATGTGAGCTATATCCAAGACAATTTGAAATCTTGAAAACTTCTCAAAATACACAGTAAACCACATATATTTCTCCATCTGACAAACATGGAAAACATGAAGGAAAGTTTTAAACTTGGAGACTGACACAAAAAGATGACTATATAGGGTTAATATTTTGGTGTAGACAGCAGCCAGGGGGTGAATAGTCTTGCAAAAAACTGAGAATACAGCCAAAGTATGAGTAATTGCATAATGGCTTCACTATTTACCTTATTCATTTATTTATTCACTTTGCACTGAAAGCATGAATGTTGCCTAATTATTAAGAAAACAAGGATACAAGCAATACACAACAACAGTTGATTATATTTTATATATCCAGTTGCATTCTTTACATAAATATAAATTGCTTAATTGGCTAATTCAGTAGACCTTAATGTGCCATTGCTGCAAAGGTGATCAACAGGAACCTTCTTGGCAATTATCTGACAGAAAAACAAAACAGGCTGCAGATGAAATATTAATCACTTCAGTTTATCCTTTTGTCCTGTCTGTGTTGGTGGGAAACCACTAGGAAGCTAAATACAATGCTCTAACTTAAAAATGCTTTTCTTCAGGTTAGGCTTTGAAATGTTCAGGTACATTCTTCTTGTCAACTCTGCACAACAGCTTCTCTCTTCTACAAAGCTGCACTTACATATGCAGAAGAGAATGTATACTAGGGAAAAATTTTTAGCAGGGGTATCTTATGTATTAAAATAATCAATTAAATTTAAAAAGACCCCAAATGAATAACGTTTTACGACAGCAGATGGTCTGATGACACAGCCTGGCTGTGGGCACCAAGTGTAGCAAGGGATCAAGAACTAAACATAGCAGAGAAATTATGCATTTTCCCATCAGGACAAAATGAGGAAGGCAGTTGCCCATAAAGCAGTAGTAGACTGCCTGAACCATTTTAGCCTTTTGTTAATAGTTTTCAATATTTCTTTGCTTATTTACCATTATAGATGAAGGAACAGTGCAATGACACAGCCAGCCAGGAGCAGTGAAGTTGAGAACATCAATGCCTGAACATCAAGGCCATGGTATGACAGGAGAATTTTCAGAGCAAATGAAACCATGCAATTTATCCTCTTTTTTTTTTTTCCTGTTTTGATTAGTAACCTTCTGCCATGTTTGCTGTGAACCAGAATGCTTTTGCCATCTCTGAGGGATACAGATATTCTCTGTACTTTTCTGTTTTTGGAAAAAGTGTATTCTAGCAAAGGCATGTACATTTCTTAACTTACATTCATTTTTCTGCAAATATGAAGTTTGGACTTGAGCCTAATAATATAAAATGGCTAAAGGCCAGAAAATTAGATGTGTCATTTCGGGTAAATGCATGTTGTCAAGTAAGTACCCACCTCTGACAGAGTATCAGAGGTAAATTCCTAGCGAAGATACAGCTGCCTTTCTTTAACAAATGAGCTTAGGTATATTTATTACAGTGAGCCTAGGACAAACTCATCCATAGCTGTCTGACCACCTATCAATAACAGAGAAAAAGAGGGAATACATCTACATACTGACTCCCTCATTTTACAGCGGAGCATCACAGTGAATAAATAATTTTTATCAAAGAGGAGCCCTCTCCTAGGTAGTAAGTGCCAGCAGAGAGATCAGAAGCATCTGGGGATGGTAACACCTTAAGCTGTTGCACTACAAGCTGCCAGAACTCATTTGTCAGAGTCCAGAGGCTGCAGGAAGCTGCCGTCATCTCCCCAGATGCGGGTCAGACGAGATGTGCACAATTCCAGGAGCCCGAGGGATGCAGCGTCCTTTTCAAGGCTTTTTCCCCTTCAACCTCTTGGCTTTCAATGTCAGTTGTAACTAAAAGCAAAAGTTAAAGATTAAGCCCCAGTAAAAGGGTTTCTCACAGCCGGATTCCTACCTCCACCCTTAAGACAGAAAAGGAAATCTAATGCAGTCCGTAATAAGCCTCTCATCTCTTCCCTCAGAGCTATTTTAATTAATTTTCATGAAGCAGAGCTGATTTTAAGGAACCAGCTGGGAGCAGGTTTTAAGGTGCCCAGCAGCAGGGCACCTCCTCCCCATCACTGGTCCTGTGCTGGGGAAGGGACCAAGCTCTGCAGCACTGCTGGAGCCCAGGAGCTGCCAGAGGGGCAAGTAGCCCCACTGCAAGCTGATGGTAGGTGTTTCCTGGCTGGTTCTATCGGAGATAGAACCAGCCAGGAAACACCTACCATCAGCTTGCAGCAGTCCTCCAAAACTGTCTAAAACAGCATCTTAAAAGTTCCCAAACAGATTTATGAAAATGTAACATACAACATTTTTTTATTTTTATTCATTTAGAGGAACTAAAGTCAAGATCTCAATAAATGTTCTAGCCTTTTGATGGGTTGCATACACCTTTTTTAAAAAAAAATCAATACCTGTTTAGAATTCTCTGAGAAAAGCAGAGGAATTACAGCGGATTTATTGTCAGAATTCAGAGGATATCCAATTCAGATTCAGAATGACTGTCTGTTGTGCTACTGGCCAAGTAGGATAGATTTGCTTCCTTATCATAAATAGAACAGTAAATTAAAATGGCAGTATTTTAAATGTGAATTTTTTAAAACACACTTTAAATTATAGGGAGCATTCATAAGCCCTATTCTGAAGAAAAACCCATGTAAGTGAAAATAAAAAGAAGAGAACATAAAGTACTTCCACTCTACCTGTCTTATTTTTTAAACTATTTACCCTGTAAATCCCTACCCTTGAATCAGTCGAATCTACACATTAGAGATTAAGTAAGCACTAGATGTTTAAAAGTCTGTTTCACTAGTACCATGAGACACATATACAGAGAGGTTCCCTGCTTTTGCTACCTTCATGGGAAACAGAAGGAAGCAATTGAATGACTGATAGCAGGTCTGGCAAAAATACATCATCTTTAAATTACACCACTTCACATCACTGTATTTTTGTTTGACAAAGGGCACCTACTGCTAAAATACCATCTTCAGCGATGATTGTGCAGAGACAGTAAGTGAACAAACACCTGACAAATTATAAGAAGTTAGGTTGTTCGATGTAATAAAACTGCCAACTACAATTTGGTAATACAAAGCTAAAAAAAGAAAGCCTGCAGCTTGCAACAGAGCAGATTAATACAGAGGTGAATTAGCGAAGCCAGTTCTGCAACAAAAGAGCTAGAGCTAACTAGCACAGCAAGTACAGCTAATGCCTTTATTACCTATGTGCAATAAACACACCAGGAAATGAGCTGCTGAGATATAGTGTATGTATGTGTACACACATACTCATGCACACAGTTATCAAGCCTAAGAATGGACCACTGAAAGGGAGTGTACCATTCTTGGCTCCCTGCTCCAATGGATCACACTCTAATACCACCCAGAAGTGATGGCATTGCCAGTGCACCTGCTCAGGGTAGCAGAGTAGCAGCACACAGCAACAGTTCCCTTTTTATTCTACATCTCTGCATCCCAAAAAACATGTCTGGAATCTACTCTGACCTACAAGAGGTGTCAAGCCCCTGTTCTGGCCTTCTTTTTGTACCAGGCAGCTAAAATCAGAGGTCAAAAGCACTATAGATACATTTCTACCACAGTCACCACTGGGTAGGAGAGCAGCTTTATAGCCAGTATGAATCTTTTTCTTCTAATGAGGTGGGCAGAATTTGCAGCCAGCCAAAATAAGCCATATCTTTTGTGTCATGGGCAACAGTTTTGCTTAATTAGGGAAAAAAAAAAAGTTAATAGGAAGAAAAAGAAATGGCTGGATTGGAAAATGATGGAATCAAGAAACTTCAGTGAGAATTTGTAAAGTGTAACTGAAGGTTTAAAGAAAAAGTTATTTTTAATAAATTTGTTAATTTGGGGATTGAAGAATGGGTACAAACCCACAATTATGCAGCACACTACTGCAGAATGATGCATATATATCACTACAGCAGAAATAGCTATACAGGAATTGCCTGTACTGAGAAATTATGCAAACATGCTACACTTCATGTGAAGTCATTTTTTGTTTGTTATTTTTGCTTACTACTTGGGGAGCGATTCCAGACACAGTTAAAATTTGGTGCATTACCTGACATTTGTGGTTGGTATTAGAAACAGTAAAATCTTCACGGATTAGTCAAGCAAAAAGCCAGCAGCCTGGAGTAGCAAATGGTGTCATATTGAAACTAAGGAACACATCATTTATCAGGTGAGCCATCTCTTTTATATTTCTATCCAATCCAACTCAGATGTCACTCATGAAGTACAGGCTAAGTTAGAGAGGCCTGCTTAATAATATCAAAAGGCACAATAATCCAAAAAAATTGCAACAAATTCAGGAGCGAAATGACTATGCAAATAGCCCTTCCACAGAACCAGACAGTTTCACATGGGAATGTGAGAGCACAGAAAGCTACACCACCAGGCTAGATCCACATCTGGAGGCTCTCCTAGTCTTTGCTGCTCCTCTGCTTGCTGCCCCTTGTTTACATTGACTACTTCCATGCTTCAGTCTGGTGCAGTGAAACCTGTAGGCTTGGTGAGAAGGGGTGATGAAAGTCACTGCAGGCAGAATGCTCTTGTGCATGGAATCTTCTTTCAGGTGAAAAAGGAGAACTACTTTATGCCAGTGTTATGAAAATTCCTTTCCCTAACTATTATATCACAGAATCATAGAACGGTTTGGGTTGGAAGGGAGCTTAAAGATCATCCAGTTCCAGCCCCCTGCCATGGACAGGAACACCTTCCACCTGTGGGCTGCAGCAGGGCTGCAGCATCTACCATCTGGCAGCTCACTACACCCACCATCACAATTTCTTCCTTGTATGCAATACCCCTTTAAGCCCCCTGTATGTTCTGAAATGCCACAATAAAATCTCCACAGAGCTTTCTCTTCTCCAGGCTAAACACCCCAAGTCGCTCAGTGTTTCCACATGGGAGAGGTGTTTCAATCCTCTGATAGTCTTTGCAGCCCTCTCTGGACCCACTCCAACAGGTCCTTGTCTTTCACCTGTGCAGTATTCTGGAATATCCTATATACATTTTTCCATTTTTGCTACACTGTGGTAACATGTAGCAATACTGGATAATTCAAAATTACATTCCCGCTTGTCTGCATCAGTTCTCACCGAATGAAATCTAAGTGCTACTATAAATACATAATTATGTTTTTAATATTGTCTCTGAAAGTATGACAGAATCCAATCACCTAAGTATGGCAGCAGGGGCTTTAGTCCTTTGGTGAGATCGCTTCTCTCAAAAGCAATAATTCTGAAACCCCTGTTTGTTCAGGCAGTCAGTTTTCAATCCAATCATTTAGAGAATATACACACACATAGGTTGAGTTCAGGCATAAAAACTGCAATACAAAACATGAAATTGCTGAATCACATTTTGAAACTAAGTGCACAAATGTGGCATTTGACACCATATAACTATTCAGATACTCTCCAGGAGTTAGAACAACCCTTTGCAAAACTGGCACTCCAATTTTTTTTACATTTGTTCCCTATTACCTTGTTTGATTTTTGTGATACACTTAATTCAAGAGTCATAAAATGAATTCTACTTTACAAGGGTGCTTAAACCCCTACCTGAGACTAAGCTTAATAAGAAGTGAGAAAAATAATGGTATACTCAAGAGAAAAACTCCAATTGTTGATTGCAAGAACATAGCTTTAAAAAATGGCACATCTAACACATGAACTAGGATGCCATTACTATTACCTTGAAGTCCAGTTGAATCATCAGCAGTGTGACTTGCACGAAGATTAAACTTGATACTTCACTTTTGAAACAACTGATTTTAGTGTGCTTAGCATATGTAAGAAAAGAAGTTGTATTAGTAAGGAGGAGCTTGTTTCATATGAAGGCACTGTTGCATCACTAGACAAACAGATTTGTCTTCTACTGTAATGCCTATGTCAATTATTATACTCCCAAGACACCCTGGCATGATGAAAATTGGATAAAATCTAGTATGGACTGGTGGGAAAGGCATAATTTCTTTATCTGGAGTAAACATAAGAGATAATGAAGCTTCTCAAAATGAGCAATTTGAGAACAATATAAGCAACTGGCTCAACCACAGCCTGTAGAGATGCAGCTAGAGATGGAGCTGCCTGGGCTTTTACAGGAGGTTGAATGCTACCTTAAAGGTCCTGGCATGGCTTGACATTCCTCTGATATTGTGGTCACAGGCAGAGTAAAATGTTGGGATGCTAAGGATACTCTGAGAAAAAGCATAGAGAATGTACTTCCATCAGCCCTATAGAACTTCTTTGCTTGCAGCTGGGACTGTGTGCTCTGGCCTTTGGCATTGATTCATCTTCTCTGGCATGCCTCCTGAAGACATGAACTCTACCTGAAAATCCTTCAGGGAAAGACAACCTTAGGTGATGTTTCACAGATGCTTCAGCAGCCCTTAGCACATTTCCCCAGAGCTTGTGGACACTGCATTTATGGCTCATCTCTCGAGATATGCACACCAAAAAGTTAAATAAATTGATATTCTGGGTACCCTCTGCCTGTATTCGAAGCAGGAGAGGATACACACAGCTCTACACATAACAGTGAAACATCCGGTTCACCACTTCCCTGCTGGTTTCACACTATTTACTAATTGAATAATTTTAAGGTTCAGAAAACAGGATCCCAGTCTATATAACACATTGTTTTTTCATTTCCCCTCTCTTCTTGCTGTCAGTTTTTGCGGAGATTTGCCATGCAATTACAAGCACTCATCTGCAAAGAAAACATACCTATCTGTTCCTTTCTTTTGTCCGTGCTTTTTCTGCCTCCTGTTTCTTCCAAGATCTATTTTTGTAGTAGAGTCCCCTGACTAGCCTAACCGAGCAATCAATACTTGCTTTTGTTACTTCCCCCCAAGGACGAACTTGAAAAGTTGATTTGTACAAGGTAACTGACATCCTTTTGGCTACTGATAATCCGTCTGAAACAGGATCAAAGGTTTTAAGCTAAACTAAGGCAACTTCACCCTCCTCCAATGCTTAATAACATCACAAAAATTTATCCTGAGGCTGTCTTGCCGTTTTTAGCTGAACAGAGAGGCAAAATGCAGCAAGGGATGCACCCTGCTCTCTGGTGAGTCTGTAAGTGAGAGTTGCATGCTGACCCTGAGAGGCCTGGCAGCCCTCAGTACTGAGCAGAATAACAATCCCTAGGATTCCCACACCAGCCTAGAAAGTCAAAGCAGAACAACTTTGTGGGAAAAGAATTAAATAGAGAGAAACTTTAAAGTACTGAAAATGTTTTCTCCATTGCTGACATGCTTATTTATAAGATTTGTAAACAAAATGGTATCAAAGAAACATGAGTTTTTCCTAAAAGGCATCCTGGCAACCCTGAATACTGCCAATGGTTTGAGCAAAAATACCATAAAGGGTAATGATGTGATAGATAAGTAACTCTCAACATTCAAAGCCTCAAACAATACAGTTTTAGTATTTCAAATGTTTAATTGAAAAAAGTACTTGAATTTAGCTAAAATATATTATGAAGATGCTCTAACTATACTGTTTAAGCATCCATAGAGGTTACTTGTTTTGGTTTTACTAGTGTGCCTTTCAATGTATAAAAAGTCGAATTAACATTTTCAGATGATTACTGAAATCTTTATTTTCTTCAATATTTAAAGTAACAGCATATAAAAACTGAGCACTGTACTTTTGAAAGTAAAATAGCTGCAATATGAAATTGCATAATAAGTATGTTACATACAGTAGACTGCTTAGAATTGTCCATGACTGAATAAACATAAATGGTTGATTAAAATAGCATCCCACTCAACAATTCTAGAACTCTAGCCTGGAACTTCACAGAGCTGCAAGTGATCCAGCTGAGATTTGAATTAAATAGGGATACAGAAAAATAACAGAAGTGATGCATATTTTAGACATGCTACTGCAGTGTTAGTCCTGCTAAGCAGGACTTAGTCCTGCTTGGTAGTTTTAAGTCCTACTGCAGTTTTTATTCCTGCTGTAGTTTTCCTTCTCTTCAAGCACTTTACTGGTGTAAATTTGGAACAACTGACATCGATACAACAATCAGCCACCCATGCCTTTCTCTCCCTGAATCCTTGCCTAGCTCCATCACAATGGTGACAGCTTGCTGGACGGATGCAGTTTTCAGTTTTATAAAAACTCTCAGAAAGTCCAGGTTGGTTAAGAAAAACACACAAAGAGAAGTCCTCACTGTCTCCCTAAGCATTTGCAACCATCTTCTCACCTAGTTCCAACTCCCGTTAGCTGTTTATTTAGTGCCACAGTTGCAATCTTTCAGAGAAAAAGCTCTTTACAGTGCTAAGAGCAGATCAGCTCACCCTCTTTGACAGTCACCTACCCAAGTCAGTGTCCTAGCCACTGAAGGGAGGAATTAATTATTAAGTTGAGGTAAAATGCCACCGAATTCTTGATACATTTTCCCAGGAGGGGAACAATTTAGCACTTTTTATAACAATACAATGTAACTCCAATGTCCTTCTTGCAAAGTTAATGGACATAGCATACCTTCACTGACATTGCAACCCATTTTCTCTGTCCTTTCTCTAATAAAGCTTGAAGAATACAGATTTTTTAGATCCCAGCACAGAACTCTTCTAATCTGTGGTGACATTCTTCCCAAGGATCAGGAAAAATGTGAAGAGATGCACAATCGATTTTGCTCTCCCGTACATTAATGGATTTTCAATAGTATTCTACAAAACAATTAACAGCTTCTTTATTCCAAATAAAAATTAGCATTTTAGCTTCAGGACTGCCACACTACTAAACTAAAAGTAATACCCTCCCACTCTGAAAGCAGAAACTTATTTTCACTTTTGTTCAGTGCCTGAAGTTGAGGAACAATGTTTGAAACGGTAATGATTGCTTCTTTGTTTCACATCTTTAACGTGGATAAAAGTACTTTTAGACGAATATTTAAATTAATAATTCTGCTACAATGATCTGACCCGAATTATTACATGCTAATTATTTTAGAGTTATAGTTCATAGCAAAAGGAAAACCTTTCCTTTTGATGTAAGACGTACTCCCACAGGAAACAGATTGTCAGTGTATCTCTAATTGTATTTGCTTCAATATTGGAGTGAAAATGCCACTTTCTCTAGAGGAGTGATGATCTATTCTACACATCTCCAGCATGCTGAGTTCACTATAACACATCTATTGATGACAGCGGTTTGCTCTCATCCTTTGTCCTTTCATATTCATTTCTTTTCCCCATGAATCTTATACAAGAGATTACTGTTGCATTCTCTGACAATTACAAGCTTTGTCATCAGATATAAAGTTCTGCTATTTTTAAGACACTAAATAAACTGAGCCCACCATCCTACTAGAAAGTGTATGATCTTTTATTTGGGATTACATTTCCAGGATTTATTTGTCCTATCTTTGAGTCCCAACTCAATTGCCTAGAACAAAATTTGACGGTCCATGGCAACAGGGCTGTAAAAACCCACTCTTCTGAACAGCAGTGACAAGTGGAAAATGGTTTATAACCACTTTGTCATCTAACTCAATAATAGTTTTTATGAAAAATAATTATGTTTTGCAGCAAAAGTAGCTTCCTCTCTTTCTAGGGTAAAAATGCAATTTTCCAATTATGAACTTAATAACCAACTGTAAACCAGTAAGGCTGTATTCCCAAGCCTAAAGAAAATTCTATCTGGCTGCACACAGCAGCAGAATGAAAATTAACTTTTTTTTTTTAAATTTGTGATTCTTCTCTTCAGCCATATGCCCAAACCAAACTAGCAATAAGTATGTGAATCTCACTCCACCAGTGGAAAAAAAAACCAAACAGAAAAGCTTATCATGAGTAGTAGCAATGACTCATTGGAAAAAGATAACTCAGGATAACCCAGATAACCCTGGGGAACTGTGTGAAAGACTTTAAAAATCCCTTTTTAAAGTAACAGCAGGCAGGCTGCAAAAGAAGCAAGCGATCTAATCCTAGCATTCAGCCTCACAAGCTCCAAAATACTTTGGACAGCCTGTTCCTTCCAGCTGCTAGAGGCAAGTGGAGCTTCAAATTCATAAGATACTTGGTATTCAAAGACTGATGCAGAAGGCAAATCCCTTTTGCAAAAATCTAAGCGGTAAGGAAGGAAAATCTTTAACTGTGCAGTTCCCTAAAATTTCTTTTTGGTCCAGGTAGTGCATTATCTTTCAGTAATTTTAAAGAGCAGGCTAGTTATTAGCATACATTAAGTTCTTTCTTGTAAAAACTGAATTCACTATTCTAACACTGACTTGTTTTTTTTTCTAATTTATCCTTACTGGTAAAGCAGTTGATTTTTTTTCTCCAGAACAGTGATATTCAAGGGGACATGGAGTAAAACATCCACCAGCAAGCAGAGGACCTGAGCAATCAATCTTTGCATCCCATACATCACTTTATGAAGTCCTTTCAGAGAATACGTTCTTTCTTCTGCCAATAACAATCGAATCCCCCTCAAAACACATTGGACTATCTGAACCCCCTCAATGTAGCTTCCTCTGCTAAACTGAGTAACTCTGATGTGACAAAAATACCACACAGATCCTAGCTGAGGTGAACATAAACAATCAGGGCTATCAAGTCTATCCTGAACAAGGAAAAAAATGGAAATACATATTTAGGTTTAGTATTGCCTAAGACTATGCGAAATATATGTCTGTAAAAGGTCTGTTTGAATCACTACTGTTATTTTTCTGGGGTACGTTTTGGTTTTGTTTTTGTAAATTTGGAGACTCAGTTTGATCCACAAACCAATTTAATTAGGCCTTAAGACACAAAATAACAAATGCAAATTGTAAATAACACATTTTCAAATAAATATATACAAGTATACCCCATAGGGCTCCCAGAACATCAGAATGGTAACAATTTTATCTATCATAACAGCGGCACAGAACACTTTCTGTCACACGCAAGGAAAGTAATCTGCAAAACGATGTCATTCAAAAGCAGTTTCAAAACACCTCAATGATCTGCAAGGCAGCCCCAGAGGTACTAGACTTAAGGATGGTTGTGAAATGAAAAAAATCACAATAACAAAAGCACAAGAAGAAGAAAAAAATTATGTTCATTTTTATAATCTGCTGCCTTTCTGGGCAATTGCTACTTAAATATACACTGTCACAAATTAAATGACTGCCAGATGTCAATGTCTATTGCAATGTTAGTAACATTCTGCTGAAACATTTGCTTGTTCTCAGAAGCATTTCCTCTTCATACCTGACATATTCATCAACTTACTATTTTTCCCACCTCCCTCCCCCTCAAATATGCAGAAATACTGGAGAACTATTAACACTTTTGATGGTTCTTACTGCATCTCATTGAAACGACAATATTTTTGTATTTCTCAAATGCTACTTTGATTTGTTTGAATGTATGCTATTGCTGACTCTCTTCCACCTCTGCTATAGTGATCAATCCTCAGCTATTTCACAGGTCTCCAACAGCACTTTCCTGCGTAATTACGAATGCATTCAAAATAATACCTCTTTGCTTGCTTACACTATATAAGTGAAATTCTCTGTCATATACATAATGAAGTGCATGCAGTTGCCACTGCCTGAGATGTTTCCATTATAAACTCAGCAAAGCAGTAGGAACATTGCAGCAGTCGTAATACCAGCTCACTAATCACCACTATAATTTGGAGTGAGAAGTTTGGTATTCTGGGGAAAAAATAAATTAGATTTCTATAAAGTAATTCACACATTTCATTACGATTTTGTTATTTATGATCACTTTTAATAATCTCCTCACCTTACTTCCAGCCAATGACTTTATTCTCTTTTAGCAATGATCACAGAATCATAGAATGCTCCGGATTGGAAGGGAACTCAAAGATCATCTAGTTCCAACCCCCTTGCCATGGGCAGGGACATCTCCCAGTGGACCAGGTTGCTCGGAGCCCCATCCAACCTCACCTTCAAGAGGTGGACATGAACCTCTATGAACCTGAAGATACGTCAGACCATTGAAGGATCAGACCATAGATAAGGATTTTTCCAAGCCGCAGTCAACTGCACCATTTCCTCTTCTGCAAAGCTCACTTGTGCAGCACCTCTTACCAGAGTCTGAGACAGAAACAAAAAATACCAGACAGGGCACTAAAGGAGACTCCACAAATTAGAGACTAACTTACTCTTCCAATTATGAATTATGAAAGACTGTTTACAAAGAATTTTCCATAAAATTTGAAAAAATATTTCTGATGAAGAAATGATTGTTTAAACACAGCTCAGTCTACTGTATCAGCTATGGGATGTCAGTCATCTAAGACTGATAACTGGGAAGATGTCATGAGGAGAGGAGGAAGAGAGAAGGTCATACCCTTCCAATCCGCTCGCCATGTAAGAAATGCAGAAAATAAAATGGCAGGGCTTTAGGCTCTGTTGGAAAAGGAGGAGTTGAAACAGTCTAGCAGCAACCTGTAAAATCAAGTCTTGGTGCTCTGCAGCTTCACATTTATACTCATAACCTGAAGTAAACTAAATCATCATTGATAACAATTACAGCTTTGACAGAGATGGGAGAAATGGAAAATCCTGAACTGCCTGGGTAAAACAGCCTGAACTTCTAGATAATATCAATACAAGTAAATAGGAACTTCGGAATATGAAGAAACACAAAGTCTTACACGCAAGACACAAAAACGTAGGCAGAAAATTTAGAATAACAACAAAATTTGATTTGGGAAAGAAGACTCAATAATGTGCCACAAAAAAACAGCTGAATGCGGGCACCTTACACGACAGTAGTCAAAACCTAAAAAGCTTACTGTAGAACAATAACACCCCAGGAACTGAAATTACTTGGCTTTCAAATAGGAAGTTATGGAGAAGTACAAAATAAGGAAAGTTAATGAAAAACATAACGTAGCAACAGCAGAATCAGTGTTTACCTACACTTAAAAAACCCCAAAACCCGACCCAGACTGAATTTACCAAGGGATAACTGAGACAAATAGTCAAGGACTGTGCTTGTCCTCTTCATTAATTTGTTTCAATCAAAAGTCTGTCTTTTCAAGAAGACGTGCTTTAGTTCAAACGAGAATGAACTCAGAAAATCTTAATGTCATGTGATAGGCAGAAGGTCACACTTGATGATCACAGTTGTCCCTTCTGACCTATTGATCTTTGAATGAATGTTACATTAACATCTTTGAAGCCTGCATTTTACTTATTAATACTGTGAGTATTCTGCATGAAATAAAACTAAAGCAATGTGTCATAATATGGCATTTGACTTGAAAAGGACAAAGCACAAAACCCAACTATCATTACTTTGTCACATACACAAATGCTTAAAACTGTAGCTACAAAATATTTTCATTATTTTTTCTGCTTAAGTCATTTAGTCCCGAAGGATTTATTGTTCTTTGAATCCTGAAATAAATATCTATATTTAAGATACACTCCCATTAACTAACAAAGGAGAATCTGAAGATCATCAGTATTTGGCACTGGTGAAGACAGAAAATTTGGTAAAGCACATTCCAAATGAGATCTGAGATCGTGTGAGCAATGTGTAAATTTCACTTCTCTTTGCATTAGTACTAGAAATAATGATAATTTTTATGGTATATTTTTTAGTTTCAAGATTAATACAGCTTATAAAAGAAGTTCAATATTACTCCCTCATGTATTACTATTCTGCCAGTGTACAGCTGCCAACAGTAGTTAAATCTGATTAAAGCCCCCTGCTGAGTTAATCAATCTGATAATGTCAGACATTATTAAGGAAGCATACATGATACGGTCACACTGTCTATTATCAGTGGCATGTACACACCAGTGCCTTTGTCTTCACAGAGCACTGAAGCTACTTAAAACAGAGAAGCATAAAAAGGATAAAAGGCATTATAAACTTTCAGTCTCAAGCATTTGTATGCTAATTCCTCCTAAAATACAGCTATTTAACACAAGATACCTTTATGTATTTTATGGGTTTGGGGAATAACCAAAAGACTGAAAATTTTAGTGAAATGAAGTACAGCTGAAGAACACTTTTAAATCATTCTAAACAATGCAAACACATTTCTATGTAAGTCAGTCTTCTTGTATTAGAACAAATTTATTTTACAGAAGCTGTTGTCTCAGTTTGAGCTATATTCATGCACAAAAAACACAGGTCTTCCAAACACTACATACTACTTGACCTACTCAGAAGTCAGCAGACATCACTTCAACGCTGTCATTACGCTAATACACCCTAATGCTGAAATCATCTGCGTTTCAAAGGGAGCTGCTTCTTTTCTGTTTACATTATATTAAAAAGCAAAGTCATATCTATTTACACTGAGCTGCATTTAGTCTTCGGATTTCAGCGCTATCAGCAGAATTATCTATCATTAGCTCTAATGCTAATCAGCCCCTCAGCAGACGAAGGTGTAACACCTGACCCAGCACAGTCCCTTCGTGAAGCACGTGAAACCTTGCGGAGGACAGAAGGACAGCCCATGTGGTTTCAGAACATCCACGGCACACGTGCAGGGGGCCTGGGGGAAAGCAAGGGCAAGACAAAGGTGGCCAACGAAACACAAGTTGCAACTCTAAGGAAAAGATAGGCTGTGACAAGCTCCTCTCCTAGGACTGGTGGAAAAGCAGTTCCTACAGTGGCTTAGGATCCAAGAAAAGTTGGAGTGATGCCTTAAATGGCTACCTAGAAACAGAGACTAGACAGGAATAAAGGAATAAAGGAGGTATTTATCCGAAAGGCCTTCAGAGGTACACTCTGGGCTCCAGAGGGTCCTGCCTCAGTGGATCCCAAAACGGATGACAGGTAACGAGTTCTTCACACTTTTATATCAGCATAAATTCACTAAGCAGAACCCAGCAATGATGGAATTTCCCCAAGCTTGTCCCATCTCTTCAAGATGATGGTTTACAGTTCTTGGGCCTAGGACAGTCTGGGTGTCCTTGGAGAGCAAGTTAGAGAGGCTTTGTTATGTCTATCTTAGCATGAGAGAACAGCACTTAACAAGCTACAGGAAACTTCAGAGTTACACTAGCAGTACAGGATTTGAAAAATATAAAACCTAAGGCATCAGGAAGGCGATCCCAGTTCTACCTACAGATGATTTCCTAGGTACCCTGTGCTAGAGTTCCAGATAAATACATGTAATGAAATCTATTTGAGTGCTCCTGACTTGTTTCAGCACCGTAACATAAGTTATATGCTGCCACCTCTTTTACTGACATCCCCTATCAATCTAACGTTCATTCCAGAATGAAATAATCAGTACCTTGCAGGACATCTGCACCTGAGAATCATAAATGTAGGCCAGATCTTCTAGCCAAGAAACGGACTGCCTAAATTGTTATTTGTTTTGGTGGTTTTTTTGGTTTTTTTTTGGGGGGGGGGGGGGGGGGGGCAGGCAATGGACAGACACCGACTATTACATCATAAATTTGAAGACTGAGTATATATAGTTTTGTAAAAGATCTACATAGTATCTTTCTACCCCTCTAGAAGTAGAAATTCTTTAAACTGTAATGTAATGTACACGCACTAGTATGTGTATTTGGTCAGTCCAAGTTCCCCAAAATTTAAAGCAATACTTTGTCTAGGAACAAGCTCTCAGTTTTGATCCAGGGCAACACAGTCTCTACAGACCAGGCTGAAACATATGTTTATAAATAACAGGCACTTCCCATAACTGCGAATCACAAAAATAGAAGTTAGCAGCATAATATTTCTTTTTTCCACTGCTTTTCCTTTACAAGGTTTTCGTGTCCCATGTTTTTTAGCAGCACTTTAATGGAAGTATTATTTTTTCCCCCATTTAAAAATTAAACAGAAAAAAGCCAAAATGCTGCTTAACTGATAGATAAGCTCTAGTTCAAGAACTGAGATGAAACAGGTATTTCTAGTGACAAGTTTCAGAGAAAGGTTAAAGCATAAGTTTTTTCAAAGACTGCAACTTATGTTCAATCAAGGACATCTAATCCTTTACACACTGTCTTTTAAAAGAAAAGGCAGATTTAGCCAAAGTTAGTTCTTTGAAGAATAGTAACAATTGTTACAATTTTAAAAGAAACAGAGTGAACCAGTTTTTTAGTTTTACAGAGAATCCTGTCTTTCTCCCCTGCCCTCACAACCCCCAAAACTCCCAAACTGGAGATCAACTAGTAAAAACAGGAAGCAAAAAGACAGTGTAAGCAACAGTTTATTATGGGTTTGTGCCTCAGGGCTGAGTTCCCATGGGGATTCTCTAATGTCTAATATGAGTTGTATTTGCATATTAATATTCCCAGAGGGCAAAATAATCTTTATTAGTCATCTGATTTTCAGGAACTTCGTAGGAATTTAGTGTCTCTGAAACTTCTTTCCTTCTGTCAGCCTTGGCTGAAATTTGGCCACTGAGGGTAGGGGCCAGTACTGAAAAGGAAGAAGCAGTAGGTGCAGGCAAACTGCATGTCACAAGCTGCATGTCACATTGGCATGTCACAAGAACACTCACTTAAAACCACATCATCTGAGCAAGACAATAAAAATTCACACCTCTACACAAACCAAAACTAGGTAAAGAAACCTGGAATTGAGAAAGTTTAACACCAGTAAAATTGTCCCACTCACAACAGAGACTTAGATAGCAAGCATAACCTGAAATTCCAATTTCCTTAATAATAATAAGCACCTTGCTCTCTCTTCTTCCTTCTCCAGAATGCACCAACCACTACAATATAATACAGTTTTGTTTTGATTCTCTGTTCTAACTTTAAATGTGGTCTATGCTAACGTCATACAGCTGTATGACTTGGAAAGTGAATATTAATTCAACATACCTGACAGCTAAATTATCAACAACTGCAGGTTTGCACATATGCTCAGACACAGGGGGAGTATGCTATTAATTCCACTCAAGCTTTTAGAAAAGTATGAAAATTGTGACCGAGGGCACTTTTATCTCCTTGGCTACAGCATGCTAAAAGGTATGTCATTTACCTGTTGATCCAGAAAGATACTGCACTGTTTTCTTGTCAAAAAAACAGCTGAAGAACTTAAAACTTACAGAGTGATCACAGTTCTGCAGGAATTAATACCCTCCCACCCTTGTTGACCAAAGAAATCTTGAATCCTGCCTGAATCAGGCACTTCACTGACAGCCAACTGCTTTACCAGAAACCAGCCCGGAGACTACAGCCCCTCACAAAAGCACACCTTTTCTTAAAATTGTTGCCTGCATAACAACAGCTCTATCAGATCTCTGAAGGCTGAAGTTCAAAGACAAACTCCGTATCACCGAAAGAACGCCAGTCAGTCCCTCCCACAGCACCTGGTATTTGGCAGCCTGAGGCACAAAGCAAGGCAGAAAGTACCATGAAAATCGTCTGCTCTAGCACTTTCCAAAACAGCAGATCCCTTAATATCGGAGGTAGTTCCAAAACTCAGTTCCCCCTTAATATTAAACGCAACCCTAAATAGCAACTTCTGCCGATCCAAAGGAAGTCGAGAAGTGTGTTTTGACCCTTTGTGTTGCTTCTGAGCTTATTCACTAGAGAAACCGTTGGAAGAAATTGGCTCTCTTGTTTTCCAGACGATCTGCTGAATATGTGATGAAAGGGAACATGTTGCCCCTCGGCCACTGGCACACGAAAGGAATGGCTGCAAGGATTACAAGTGGGCTCTGGGCCATATGGTGTGTAGGCTTATTGTAGGAATTTAGCATTTTTTAGACTCCTACTTTCCTGTCAAATTGGTTGAAATTAGCCACCGAGCTTCCTCTCTGAAGACTTCGGAAACAATACGGTGATGGTATAATTTTCTGCCATTGAAAAACCAGATTAAAAAATTACATTAAAATAACATAAAAACTATGGAAAGAAGAAGTAGCAGCAATAGGAGATGCTTTCACAAACTGGGATATTTACTGGAAGCTGTAGCTTTAATAAATGTGAGCTTAGCATTACAGAAACGAGCATATATTACAGCATGCAAGCTTACTGCTACGAAGGTTTAAAACAGAGTTCAGAAGCTAAGCCAGTTTAAGCCACATAGTAGTACTCCATTATCCTTCCAGAGAATGGCACAGAGTATATATCACTGTCATACAAAAACATAACCTTATTTGCTATTTAGCTATTTCTAGAAACCCAATATTACGTTAGGATGTCTGCAAATATTACAAATGCTGTTTTGTGAATGAAACAATACATTTGGTAAAATAATAGAGCATCGAGGTCTATACCTCATGAAAGGCTTCTAGCCTGCAGACAGTTGTATCAGAAATGAATTTATTTTAAATGTATAATGACTGTATCTACTCAATATGTCATGTTTTATTGATGCTCAGTCTGGAGAGGACATAAATTGCAAATCGGGGTTGTAGACAAAGCAGATCAAGCACAGACAGGTGTGGAGGGGGACGTTAAACAGGGCACAGTTCCTCATCCACTGATGCAAACAGCACATGCTTGGCATTTCATTTCAGTTGAAACAAGTTTCATGTAGCAATCAACCATATTACCTGTTCATCTGTACTAGTGTTCTGAATTCTTTTATTGGACCTTAAATTGTCTACCAAAATACCTTCCCACATTGCTCCCCATCAAAAGGTGAAGTTCAACTCCATAGACCCCAAAATTAAACTTGTTTTGGCTTTAACAGGGGTTTTGCAATATGCCCTAGTACTCTGGATCCCTCACAGTGAAGGGAGGTAACCAAGCCATCAATTCAGACTACAAAAAGGTACTAGCTGGGCACTAACCTAGCCTCTGCTGGAACACACACAGGCACAAGTTTAAAGCTATGAACAGGAATAATTTCTGGAGCATGCTATGGTCTTATACAATCATTTAAGATCAACTTGGCAACTGAAGACTTCTTGATTAATGTATGATGTGTAACAACTGCAGCATGTATGCTGTTTTTGCAGCTTACAGATGCCAGGTATAAAGATTACTCTCCTTTGAACAGAGTTTGGCCAAATGAAAAAAAAAAAGACAAACAAACACACCACCAACCACAAAACAAACAAACAAACAAAACCTCAGAAACCTAACAAAGAAAATAAAACAACAAAGAAAACCAAACCATCCCAAAAATAAACACACAAAAGTAGAGGCATACATCAACATGAGAGACAGCACAGAGCAACTGACATCCATTATATTATTCCCTATTATTGATGCTTGGGAGATGCTCAGGAGATGAAAATGTTGTACAGTGGGAAGGAAAGCAGACAGCGGTTTAATATCAAGCACACAAGTAGCTTAATTATACCAGGGACGACCATATGATGTCCAGAATTACAAGTACCAAAGCAGCAGACTTGACTTGGCATCTGTGTGGTATCCCAGAGAGGGTTTGAGAAGAGGTGCCCATGGTTCCTGTGAGTACTGACAGTGGAGGAAGGGCTGGGAGAGACTGCGGGGCAGCTTTTATGAGTTAGGCTGAAGCTTCAGGCTCCAAGTGCTGATCTGCATGCTCTGGAGTGTTCCTAGCACTACTCCCCGGGCTACTGATGAGATCACAGTGAAGAAACTGGTATAGGGAAGAGCTCCAATTTATTTTGAGAGGAATAACTTCTGGATTGAATAGAGTTTATACTGGTACAGGAGTCATGGGGGAAGGAGCAAGAGGGATAATCAATCCATGTGAAATCTTTTGAGATATGGAAGAAACCGAGCTTGCCACTCCATGTGCTCATGCAGCATTCCTCTTTTATGTAAAAAAACCCCTAGAAGAATGTTAAGATTTTTCTATAGACTGTGATCAAACCAGTTGCTAAAAGTAGTAATAATATATCCTCTCTCAAAGAAAATAAAGTTTTTTTGGCTTGCAATTACATTATATTACCACTGACTTATCTGTTTTAGGTTAGGGGAAAGGCTGGTATGGTACAGATAATATTTACCAGGTTCCAACCATATTCAAGGGCTTGGTGAACCCTGAAACAAAGGTGATAAAGAAAAACAGATATCTGCAAGGAAGAACAAGTAAGAAATATGGTGCACAGAAATGGTCTATTGCTCTCTACAGACACATTTAAATAAAGAAACATCCAACAACATTTTGATTATTGGACATCGTGAGGTGGAAAGGTATGTTAGGAACTAAGTACAATCAATGAGAATTCCTCTTACAACTGATGATGACTAAAGAATAGAAAAGACTCTAAGATGACGAATCATGAACTACAACTGAGGCAAAAAAGATAAAGAAAAAAATCAAGACCAGCAGTTAAGCAGAATCACCCAAAGACAGTTGTCCTTATGTCAAACACAGACATGGAGAAGCACAAATGTTATTAGAATACCTCAATTTATTGACCACGGCTTTTTACTACAAAGCATTCATCATAATTATCAGAGTCAAAGAAGCCTTTTCTCACCACAGGAAATGATTAAATAGTTTGACTTCACAATGGTAAATACAAGTGTAAATTTCTTTTAAAGCTGAATTGCAAGAAAATTAGGCTCAATGAAATTAACAAGAGATTCTCACACTCTCAATTTCTACACTCTCCATATAGTAAATAAATAAAATCAGGAACACTGACACTGAGGCTGTGTAACTATTATAATGCCTGTTATTTCAGGCACACAAAGTTTAATAAATGCCCTCTAAGCATGTTTTTGGTGCACACACAGTGAGAGGACAAATACACGGAGTGATGGTCAATAGCTCAAATTCAATTTTAACCTGTGGTAAAAAGTGACAAGATGGATAGTAATGTGCCATCCATTCTCATCAGTCACACTTAGTCCTCAGACTTCTATTATCCACAAATCCTGCTATACAATCAAAGAGAGAGAACTACTGAATTATTTATTAAAACTGACACCATCAATTATGCTCCCATATAAAAAGCCACCAAGCAACCATTTAAAGAATTAGAGTGTACATTTTGGTAACTTTTGACCAGGTTAACAACCACTCGGGTTTGGGACAGCGTTAGTTCTTAGACATTTTATATCTGAGAAGTTACCCTTGAAAAAGCATCATTTTCTGCCACTACAAAGTGAAGTCTTGTATTTCTGGCCCACAAAATCCTCCAATACTTCCTTTCTCATTTTTTTCTTTCCCTCCCCCACATCACCTTTTGACATAATCTGAAAAGCTTGCAGAGGCATACCTAAAGCGACAGCCTTGGAATAGTGTTTCCACAATGGAAAGCCAGCAACAGTGACCATCATCAATGCCAAGAGCCCCAGAAAATTAAATGGGGTACAGGTGCTATACTTTGGCAACCAGCAGCACTCATACACCAAACTTCTGATCTCTTGGTACAAGCAAGGCATGCAGTTACCTTGGTCCCTTCCCTTTCAGCACATGAAGTCCCTTTAAATTTGCACATGATTTTAATGAAATTTCTATCACCTTTTAATATCAGCGTTATTAAGTTCATGTTTTAAGAGACTTGAATAACTATATTATTGCTGTGCAGAAATTCCAAGATACTAACACCACATTGCATTCAGAAGAGTGGCTTACATTCCCAAAACATCCTGTCTAGACAATTATGCAAAACCATGGCCCACTGAGGTATTTCCTAGCATAACTTGGTGGCCCTTGCTCTGAGCAAAGACAGCTGAAACACAGCTATGAAAGTCACTCTTTCAACAGTACCCAGCAGTAAGTGGGGAAACCTTTAAGTAATCTAATAGACAAATGATATATAACCCCTCATGCATATGCCCAGCATGGAAAGGTGCCTAGATTTGCAGAGTTTCTGTTGGGGATGGTGTATAAGACAAAGATTGTACCTCCAACAGTAAATTAAACATGCTAGGACTGTCTGCTGGCACTGAGGCCAGCTGGCTCAGAACAACCTGTGTCCATACTCCCTCACCCTTCAAAGTATACAACTGTTGGACAGGAATCTCATTCAGCCTCCCTTCTCCCAAGGCACACTCAGAATTTGCTCAGAAGAATACTGGCGGATGATGTGCAAAGCCTTGCCAGATGGTTCTAATAAGTTAGTAACATTAATAGCAACAGTCCAAATATGCATTCTGGAGTTGATAATTTTATCCACATAAACCTGAGTGACAAGTCCAGGGGGCTCATCCCCTCTTTGCAGCAAGAAGGGGAAGAACATAAACAGACAAAGGGAAGTAACTGAAATGTCTAGGACAAACCATGAAAGGGATGGACATCTTTTTACCAAAACTACTATATAACTAGCTTTCATAGTACTTAGGAAGAAAGAACAGAAGCTATCAGACCAAGAAAGATGCTCTCAGCTTCAGGTACCCAAAATATTTTTTGTTTTAACACTATTGCTATTTTAGGTAATTACCATAAAAAGGAGTACTTTTCCCAAATTCTGCTGCAAACAATCTACAGACTAAATACAACTACAATTCAGTGGTTGATCTAGGTACAAATTCTTGCCACTTATAACACAGTGAAGTCTCCATAAATACACTCAGTTTTCTCCCGAATTTCAACATTTATCCAGATTACTTGGTTAATACAGTCTATTTTAGTTTCTGTGGTATGAAAAGGCCACTGCTATGTCACATCGTCTATTACTGGCATTTTCAATGACAAACAGGTTCACCAAACCACAAGGTGTAAACAGAGTTACTGCTTAAACATAGACTACTTACAACATGAATGTTTATACAAGAACAAACTGGCAGCAAAGGTGCTCTTGTTAAATTTATCCTCTGGATCGGTTACTTCAAACTGCATACCAATATAAAAGCTATTTTCAAAAGCTTTTTCAGGAATATTTATTCTTACATGGTGAATCATGTGGCTGTCTAGGAAGGAAAGTATCTCTTTTAAACAGTACTTGGATCATCAGCAGCAGGACAACCCTCTCCTACTGTTACCCTTACATAAAACAGTGTTGAAGTTTCTCTGCCTGCTCTCAATAAACTGTAATTAAATAATGAAATTTCAACTTGAATAATAAGATTACTGCAGCAAGCCACTCAAGTGAAAGTCAGAAGCATTAACTCTTAAGGCTTCAATTTAAGAGAACCAAAGCTTCACAGCATGGAACAAACCAAATTGTCCACAAATGAAATGAAAATATTTTATAAAGTTAATGGACGGCAAGAAACAACTGGGGTTTTTTTTACATATATATTTGATCAAATTGAAGGAAGAAAAAAAAAAACCCACCAAAATGATGCAAAAACTATATTCCAGATTGATCAATATACTTAAGCTTAATGTACAGACCTTCAAAGAGTCTCTTTGAAATCTCAGGTTAGGTTTGGGATTTTTTAAAAACAAGAAGTTCTAAAACAGAAGAAACATTGTTTAAAAAAACCCAAGCTCATAAATTTTTAAACTTTATTCTTAAACTTTGTAAACTTTAAAAAAATTTCAACACCAAATTACATGTATATGATATTAACCCAAATGCACTTATTTGACAGACTTTCAGATTATTTGTCAAGAAAAAAAATCACCACATAAATATTTTTTTAATGTGGTCTATATGCTGAACGAATGCCTCTCAACAGTTTAGCTATAGATCCCTCAGACAATTTCTTCTCTGCTGAAAGATGCTTCTATTTTCTCAGGAAAGCCACTCCTGCCTCTTAAGAATCATCTTCTGAAACCTAGTACAGTGGCCTGCGACGTGACTGCAACGAGCCAATACAGGTCCAGACTTATTATTAGTGCATTCAATGCTAGTTCTTTATGTAACCTACACAGTGCTCAATGTGTCATCAGCAATGCCTGTTTTTGAAGACTGAATACCACTGTAAGGCAATTAAAGTTTAAGCGCATAATTTACTCCTTTTTTTTGTTGATCTGTTTAGTTACTGCTTTTAGAAGAAAATGAAAGGACCAGAATGTTTACTGCTCTGATATAAAAGAATACTTTGAGTACTAAGTGTGGGGGTTACTTAAACTATTTACTACCATTCTGGCATGCCAGGGAAAGAGTGCTAATGCAGACAAGGATCCTCCTTCATGCAGACCAGGAGCCACACACCCCTGCTAACAACAGAGGGCTGGCAATTCTGCAGGATGGCTCTCAGGTTAAGTGTTGATCAATCTCTTCCTGTATTTGGGGTTGGATGCGTCTGAGTACGTGAAACAGGTTATATGTTTAGGAGGGATTTCAGCTGCATCTATTTAGAAAGTCTTAAGGTGATGGCTAGATCTTGGTTTTTATTCAAAAGAAAATGCAATAAATCCAAAGGAGTCCAGTAACTTTCAAGAGTGCAAAAAACCCCAACAAAATTGTTCAGTATAAAGAAGAGTTCTTCAAGACTGTGTATACACTTCAGTAAAACAAGCAAGTGGAAGCACTTAACAGTATTAAACTTCACCGTTATGATAAGACAACAGTCAGCCAATTACATTTATTAGAAGTCTAAATATAAAACAGTGCACTCCAGGTGATAAAAATAGCTGCATGCTGCTCAAATGAAGTGGTTCTGTAAAAGTTTCAATCAAAGATTTAATTAGTGACTTTAAATGTCAGGCCAAAAATTAAGTCATTTCAAAAAGGGCAAAAGTTGTGCACATCCCTTCCATAGCTTCTCTTAAGTTCAGCCTTAAGTTTCAATCAGTTATCTGCAAACACAAGCCTTATTCTGCTCTAACAAGAAACACTGCACCTGGTTCATTAAGGTATAACAAAAGCAAAATTTGCAATAAATGTGTTTATATATTACATACAGGCAAATTCACAGTATGTGAGCCAACCACCACACACTGTTTTTAAACTGCATCTCACCTTCATTGTTTCAGTCCACAAAAAGGATAGAAACTGAAACTTAGGTTCTAATGATCAACTCAAAAAAAATGCTGGACTATTTATGCTTTTCAACAGGGAAAAAAAATCAAAAACAACAAATCCAACCCCAAAATACCAAACTAATTACATTTTAATTATCAGAGAATTCCAGAACCAGCTGAGGTTGGCAAGGTTCTCTGGAGGTCATCTTGCCCAAACCCCCAGCTCAACTAGGGCCACCTCCAGTCAGTTGCCTTGGACTGTGTCCAGACTTCTTTTGAATAAGTCTGAGGATGGAGACTCCACAACCTCCCTGGGTAAGCTGTGCCACTGCTTGGTCAACCCCACAGCGAAAAAAGTGTTTTCTGATGTTCTGACAGAGGCTCCTGTGTTTCACTGTGTGTTTGTTACTTCTTGCCCGGTCACTGGGCATATCTGAAAAGAGCCTGGCTTTGCCCTCTTTACACATTCTCAGTATTTATATTTCATTTGGATAAGAACTCCCTGAATTTTCTCTTCTCTACAGAATTTCATTTTACAGAAGCTGTACAGCAGATGCCATCAAAAATTATGTTGTACAACATATGTTTACCTTGCCTGCAAAAATATCTTTTGGGTTAAAGTAAGTTTCCTGTCCAATAAAATCACTGAAACCAATAAAATCTGAAGAGGTAAAGAAGTTAGCTACAATTAGTTGACATTTCCCCAGCACTGCTTTGGTTTGGACTTTCTCGGATTTTTTTCTTCAGGGAGAACTAAGGAATAAAGAAGCAAAATGGACACCAGCTGAAGGCTTGCCTATATATAAACTTTCACTGTTCAGGAAAAACACACAATTTAAGACTACTTTTAGTTAAAAACAGTCAAAAAGTTGAAAGAACATTTAGGAACAAGGTTTATATTGATTCAGTTTAAAATCAATAGACTTAATATAACCCTAAATAAGACAGAAGCTAGAGAATTAAAAAAAAAATAAAAATCTACCTGGACACATTTCAATTAAAATCGGTTTAAAACTAATTCAACCAATTCATCAGCTTTTGTAGCCTGCATATTTAGAAAAAGCTGAGGGTTCAAGTCACTGTATCAGGGGTATGAAAGAACACACAGCAGAAGCTGGAAGAGCCTAAGGCTTGCAACTGTTTTGCTAAAAGGTGGGTGAAATGGGCAAAATTAATCTGTAAATTCACCAGTAATTTTAAGACTGAATGGCATTTACTCTTGAGAAGCAGGTACTGAAACACTGTCTCTCCACATACAAGCAGCAAATTTACCTTTTTCTATTTACTAGACAAGCATTTTCTGGATTTTTTTGGTTTTTATCTTTTGTTTTAAAACTTGCTTGTGACAAACACAGCAAAATAAGATTGAAAAGCAGTAACAGCAAATATATTATGCAATTGAGTCTTCTCCCCATTACTTGTCACACTGCACTGCTATTACCAATTCCATTTCATGTCAATTGATACAGAGCCAGAAAGAATGTTTGTTTTGTAGCCTTTGTAACCGCTACAACATAAATGCTGAAGTTACTTATCTATATCTTTGATAACCATCTGATTAAACATTTTATTGTTCAAAAACAATTGTCTTTCTGCCAGATATTTTTTCCCCGTTTCATATTTGCATTAAGCAAGTTCTTTGGCAGTTTGTATAACATGTAGCACTCACCACACTTCTACAACACATCCATTTATTCCAGGAAAAAAAACCTTTCCGTGTATTTTTTTCTTAGTAACTCAGTGTAAATGGCTACTAAAATCTGACATTATCAGTGCCCCTTATGATAATAAAAATGAAAGCATCTCCTGGAGTAAATTAATAACCCAGCTAGACGGCTTCTGTAGTGGGACAGTCTCACATTGCTGTGCTACTTACTAATCATCTCCGCGTGTTTTCTCTTTGAAACATTTCTTCTGTTGCTGAGCTATAACAAACAAACCATGTATGGTTGATTATGCCACTGCACTAACAATTATGAGTTGGCCCTTTTCCATTTTGCTTGTTAAAATCTGCATTAGTCATGTGGAAAGCTACTAAGCCATACAGAATCTAAAAATGTTACAGGAACGTATGGAAGTGTTTAGGACTGAAAACAAGCCACTTAAGCACTTAGGTTTCTTAGCCACAGGACTATAATGCATATGAAATAACAGACTTAACAAACAAGTGGTCTCTTGCCAGTTAAGTACTAAACTGTCCTCCTACAAAGTAATAACATGCAAATACCTTAGCCAGGAATTTATGAATTGTTGTGGAAAAAATCATTCCCTTGACATAAACCGCTAAGACAAGTTTATTTTTACTTCTTTAAGTCTTAAAAGTAACAATTATACCACTTTACTGTGCTTTGTGCAAATTTTTGGCATATTTATAATATCGTCTGTCTAGTAGAGTTACATCAGTTATTAACTTAGTCCAGAAATTGCACCAAAGTAACAACCTAAATAATTTTTAGAAACCCAAACAAATGGAACCCACCCACTTCACTGGAATATCAGCAACAAACAAATCACTAAATAGAGATCGGAAGTTTTAATGTGAATCAGGAAAATGTCAGTCTGAAAGTGCAGGGTAAAAGAGAAATGCAACTGTAAAAATGTTTGTTTACTGCTGTACCAAAATTAACTAAAAGTTCTCAAGGCTAAGAAACCCCTGGAACCAAAAATTTTCAAACAGCACAGGAGATAAAAACAAATCCTCTTGGGGGGGTAGCAGGTGGAATGAAGTGCATACATTCTATTCAATTTAAATCTTTTGAAATCAACAGTAAAAATCTTAATCTTGAAGACCCTAGGATGAAAGGGGTTCTGTAAATTGAACAAAGTCAGTCCCAGATTTTGGGACAGCCCTATTGCTTTCTGGGATATAGAACTGCATTGCTGCTCATGGCTGACTATCTCCCTTAAAAAGCCATGCAGCTACCAGGAATACAAAACAAAATCCAACCCTCTCATTCATAGCAATATTTGCACGTTTCTGCACCGTTTCTCTGGGTGCTGAGCTGCTTACAATTCCCCAAGATCAGAGGGAAGACATTAAAGTTATCCTTAAAACCACCATGAGATACTTGGGGCACGGAATGACCCTAAGAACTGGCAAGCCCTGGGTACAGACTGCAAACCCCTCAGGTGCCCCAGTAAGGTCGGGTCAGAGTGCACAAGGAGTCACAGAGAAGGTAACAGTACAACTGCTACAAGCAACCAGCGACATAAGAGAATTAGGATGTGTTGACAAGAGGAACTCAAGTTTGAAGTATTTCCCTTCAGCCCACACATGGGGGGAGGAGGAACCCACTCCTGGTAAGTTCTGTAAATACTCAGCATGTTATTACTAGTGTCCATTAGTGGTATTTATACACAGCAATGACCTCATTCTTTAGCACAGTGAATAAACACGAGAGGAAAAAAAATAAAGTATTTTGGTTGTGTATTTATCAGCATTTGGGCTCATTTAAATACTACTTGAATAACAATTATCTTTCTCAGCTGAGCACAGCATCAGGTTGGCAGACTGTGCTTCACTTCTTCTCAAAGTGACAATTAACCTTGATATCAGTCTGCAAAGTGCTGTGTACTGGCAGCAGAATAAAATTATCATTATCATATAAATCATAAAGATTCTACTGAAACTGAGATAGCTGTCATCCCTCAGCTATTTGTATTCAGTAAGGAGCAAGCAGGTTGTTGTAGAACATCCTCAGAATGCGTCATCCTACAGCCACCACGTTGTGGGCTTTTGAGGCTGCATTTGCAGCTACCTGAAAACATAAGCCCCACATGTATGCCAAAAGACTCACAGTTAAAGTTAATATACATTATTAATTGAATATCACTTAGGGAAGTTTGTGATGCAGAAGGCCATTATACTTGAATCATGAATTTAAATCTGATTTACACTACAGTAATTCCAGACACAAATGAGATTTTCAAGTTGATTATGTGATGCCTATCAGCTAGACAGTATCCCATACCAATGATACTTGTGATCACCTGACCTTATTCTTCCAAGACTATAGTTTACAAACAAACAAAAAAAAGTAACAACAAAAAAACCCCAAAATTACCTTGGTTAATGCTGAATCAAAATTCAAAATAGTCCCTTGCATTGATGCTTAATCACCGTGTTGATACTAAGTAAATACTTCTTCCCTTCTACGCAGTCTGGACATGCAGGGAAGGAAGAAAATTGAGTCGTCTTCTCTAAAAATTTCCCATCTTCAAACATGTAATGACAAGTGACTGTGAAAATGTTTACAGCCATTTTTGATATGACACTTCATTTTTGTAATGTGCACACTGTGTGTCAAAGTGTTTTACTGTTCTTGCTGCTACCAACAGGACACTGCTGTGAATAAGACATGGCAGTAAAGCAAGCTCTCTTTTAGAAATAGTTTTATAGACTGACAGGTCTTATTTTATGTGTAACAGATCACAAATAAACAAACAGCCAATTGTGTGGAAGGGCACCTTGGGTGTTGGGTTTTTACCCCCCATTAGAGCCAACTATTTTCTCTGAGCCAAACTATGGCACATCTCATACAAGTATCTTAGAAAAGGCAGACAAAGAACCTGCTTTTTGTACCCGTGGCACAAAGTGACTCCAGTGATTGTTTCTGGCAGGCAGTGCGGCAGATGGTATGAAGGAGATACAAGAAGCCACGGTTGTGTTCCTGACCCAGCTAGCAATTTGAGTTCTCTGAGAGGTGCAGTGCCAAGAAGTGCACTGCCACGAAGTATTTTGAATGAGCAAGCCCAAGTGCATCCCATGACGTCTGCTGCAGAGACATGAACATACTCCAACGTGACAGGGAGCAAGGCTAACTCTTCTCCTGTAATCAAAAGCCAGATATTCTTCCAAGAAAGGTTCAGTCATGAATGCCCTGCTTTTCAAGCTATACAACAAAATCTGAAATAATGGGAAGGTCCATATGCACACTAAAGGCTCACTGTGGACTGCCCAAGCCCAGTTAACTCCAGCCAACAGCTTAACCTAGAACACTTAATGAATCCCATCCACGGTTACTTCATGCTGCTGCAAAACCTGGCACTGCATTTACCATAGCGATTCTGAAACCAATATTCCTATTAATCCACCCTGGCTGCAAGCCTCAAATTTAGAAGGTTTTTTTAATCCCCGGTTTGCAACTCTAAATGCCACAGCTATGAGCTTAGCAATCAATTATTTATATCAACAAATCTGAAATTGCATACTAGGCAGACATCTAATTTTTCAGTCCTAAACTTCTCTGAAAATTAAATGTGCTACATTCCATCCATCTTCTCTGGAAGGGTCATAACATGCCTAATTTTGTAGGCAATACATATGTTTATCCTGTTTAGGCTATCTTGTTTTAAGATAGTAAATAATTAGACTGTAAAGAATTTTAATATTCTCTGGATCACATCTGTGGTAAAATGACCATACAGTTGACACCATACAGTTATCCCAAGCATACTTTAATTATCTTTAAAAAATATTTATCTGTTTAGCTCAGAAGTATAAAATCCTAAATACTACCTCCTTATGCGTAAACAGACTAATCATAAACTAGTGCAATAAAAAACTTAAAAATAAAAGGCACTTTAGAATTAAAACACCTGAAAGTGTAAAATCCAGTTTGTTACTATAGGTTTTATACATTACCTATAGTATTATGATATATGCAGAAGATGCTGCACTGCTGTCATAAAAATAATAGAATTTCCTTTGACAATTTTAAAGTTAAAATAAAGAGGATAAAAATCTCTATTAGATTTATGTTGTGTATATTCAGAGGTGTTTACCATCAATACCTCCCAAACCAATGTTAAATCAAACATCAGCTAATCTTGCAGAAGTAAAAAGCCCTCCTCCCTCAAAAACAAATGTGTACTAAAAATGAGGCAATCATTTTGAAAGAATGAAATTATTCACTATTTCTCCACTGAATAACACCACTATTTTCTGCTAAAGAAATTTCACTATGAAGTCACTGCTGCATTTTATACAAAAAGACTGCTTACAGCAAGAAAATTCAGAATAAATGCCTTTAAAATTCCCAGATGCTAAACTAAGCTCCAAATTCCAGAAAAGTTACAGTAAGATATTAATAATTAAAAATCCCAAACCAACAATAACATCCAAACCAGAAAAGAATCTTTAGAAAGTTAAGGTTTAAGTTGTCAGCTGTATCATTACTCCAAGAGTGATTGCCGTAACTGTACAGCTTATTCTTCAAATATAACCAACCTACTGAATTGAACACAAACCCTTGTATTTCAGTTTTACTTACAGAATCATCATCTTGGCCTCCACAATATTTACAACGTTAAAAGGCTACAAGTGTCATGAAAGCATATTATCACTCACCTACAGCCCTCTCTAGGCACAGTTTGCATCTCAAGTTAATAAAGGCCAGATAAATACAGCTTTTGTGCCAAGCAGACAGTAAATTATATACTTGACTACACATTTCTCCCTAAAAACCCCAAAATGTTAACATTAATCAGAGGAAACTTCAGATTCTGGCATAAATTTGACTATCTCATAAAAGGTAATATTTAAAATACATAATGCCTTACCACACAAACACGAACTGCCATATGTGAGGCACTGCTAAGCATGGTTTCTATTAAGCCAATACACAGTAACTGGCTTCTTTCCAAGCAACATGGAAGCATCTAAAAAACCCTGTTTAATCCAATTCCACAGCCTTTAGACAAAAATAAATTAAAGTGTTGCAAGAACTGTTAAAATGAAAAATTAAAGGCATGTAAACAAGTGTAAAAAAAAAATGTCAGAGAAAATGAAAACGAAGATTATTTCAAGTAGATATCTTAATTGTAATTAGCAACATTTGGCATGTTTATGATATGGTTCAAAGCTGCAGCCAATTAGATACCCCAAAAAGCTTGTAACAAAGCTGCAAATGTGTAACTACAGCATAAATAAGTTTTATTGCACACCAAGAAAACACCGCCCAGATCAATTTCATAGTTTGTTTCCAAAGTGCTGCAAAGCATGCTCTATTACTAGATCATGACTTTTTAGTCCTGAACCGCAGCTTTTCCGCCAAGAGATTTTGGAAAACAATTTCATTAAATTCAGTCTACTAATTGTTCATCCGCACACATTCCATATATACCAAAAGCAAAAGAGAAATTACAGCATTGCCTTAGACTGTCATGATTATGCCAAAAAACCCAAAACAAAATCAGCAACAACAAAAAGCCAAACAAACAAACATAATCCCTCCCCCAAAATAAAGTACAGTAAAATATTAATAGCTTAATAGCTGTTAAGAAGCTGTACAATTGTGGTATTAGAACTGAGAAAGAGTAATTTTTTTTTTTTTTAAGTAGATTTCCAAGGAGAGGGGAAAACACTATTTTTTTTTTATAGGAGTAAGAGGTACACATTAGCATTCAGGAAATAACAGGAATTTGTGAGATACTCTTTTAATGCTTTCTTTAAAAAGATTTAAGCATTACAGAGAGGAGCAGAATTCAAATTCTGCTCAAATGTGATTTACTGAAGACAACAGTGTTAGGCACTTATGAGATTGTGCCATTTATTTAAGAAAACAAATACTTCATTATGCTGTCAGTCCCAACCAACAGACAAAATATCTTCCATTTCCCTCATTTATTCAATAATGAGTAAATTACTAAAGGGTAATGAGCTGCTAATAAAAGCATGTTTTTTACATGATTATCATGAAATGGCATTCTCTGCTTGTTCAGTGCAATACTACCTACTATAGTCACACTTTCAAATAATGCTCCTCTATCTAATTTCTGTAAAGAAATTATTCCTTACATAATTTTCATACTAGACATTAGTCTACGTTTAGGAAAAAAAAAAAACAAAAACAAAACCCCACAGAAATAGCTAACTACATAGAAAATCCACACATTCAGGTATTTCTTTGCAAAGACTCCTAGCAATGACGTAAAGCCTCAGTCAAGGTGGTTTTGCTTCCCTCGCTGGCAAGCAACAATCGTTTATTTAACACTTATTTTAGGGGTTGGGGGGAGAGGAGGTTTTTTTTGCGTATGTGTTTTATGAGGGCTTTATTGAGGAGATTACAAAAACATGCATATAAAATATCCATTTTATAATGAAAATCAAATTCTGGCTCATAGGAAAAAGAAAAAGCAAAACAAGCAAAAAATCTCCCACCCTAAACCAACACCTTTGTTTAGCTATTTAGGAGAAGGCAAAAGAAATGTCTATGAAAGTTAGTCTGAAAAATTCTGGAGGTGAAAGCAGTGGGGATTGCTCTTGTACACTGTAGAAGACTGACTTACAAAGACCAGCTGCAACTCAATGTGAAACTGCTGGAAGAGAATTTCTCTGTTCAGAACACCCCACACAAAAAGCATCAAAGTATTTCATTTTACCCTTGTTACAGTTCTTCACACCACCTTCCCCAACTTAGAATTTAAGCTGGAGATTTAGTTACCTACACTAAGCACATTGCAGATCTCAGGGAACACTGCCATGTCCATCACAAGCTGCTTTTTGAACACTTTTCTGCCCTTTCCTGCCTCAAGGAACGTGCACTCATCATGACCCATCCTTATGCCCCAGTCTCATTTCCCTGCCTCAGCTGCGCCATAGGATGTGCTCTAGCATCTCCCTGACCTTCCAAATCTGCACTCACACAGTGAGTACTCTTACTCTTCTCTAACACTAGTTTCTCTTTTCCTCTCCTCCCGGGAGAGAAGTTGTCATCATTCAAAAACTGGGAGAGCTGGCAGAAATCACGAGGAGGTATTGTTATGCTGCGAGGTATCAATGGGTGTTGTCAGTTCCTTACATCGTCGTCACTGAGTGAAGCTGCCAGACCTGGCCGGCAGCCAACGGCAAGCTCCCTTTGCAGCCTTCCTTTTCTTATTTCCTCTCCCCAATTCATGAAAGCTGCTAACCTTTCAAGCCACCAATGGCCACAATACATCTTGATGCTTTTGAGGGTTGCATGTAATCAATCCTAAAATCACCTCACAACCACAAGCAATAATGCAATCAAGCAGATACTGAAAACTCAGTTTATTCAATGAAAGAAAGAAGTTCCGTGCCCATTATTAATTTTTCATATCAAACATAGATTTCAAAGACATCACATCACTAAAAAAAGTCAGTTGTATTTTAGAGGGCCTTCCAAGTACACTGCATCTTGACACATGGAAGACTCATGAAAAGAAACATCTGTGTTATTTTTAAAAAACAGATGCTTTGTAACCAATATGACATTAAAAGGTCACTTGTACAGTGAAAATAAACAGATATTTTTAAAGAAATGTTTTAATACAGTTACATACTTCAGAGCTTAAAGCCCAGATTATGGTTCTGCACTGTCTCAACAGAAAATAACTAAAGGAATGAAAAGTTTACATATTAAAAAATAACCTGACACTTTTCATCCAAGGTACTTCAAGGTACCAAGGCAATAAAATCTAAAAACCCCACCAGTTAAAAAAACTGGCAATCTAATTCAAGTGATAAAATACAGTATGGTTACTATTATAAAATATAACCCCAGTGTGATTGTTAACTTGCATATCTTTGGGACATGCTTCTTGCTGCCTTTGAAGCAGAAAGTGACTCAAAAATAAAACGAAAAGCAGTTGCAGTGAGTACTCAAATAAATTTTTCAACCATCCTTATGCTCAATTGTTGATACATCATGGATTTAAAACCAACAAGATTCTGCACCCGAGTATCAACCACTTCTATGCTTATCTTTTTGACTAAGTTTTGCTATTTGCTGTAAATTCTAAAGAAACCTTCATAAATTCAAAGGTATATACAATGTTATGTGTCACATGTTTTCGATAAGGTTATAGAGGGTAAGCTACAGATCAAAATAAGTCTATGCAGGCAGAAGGTAAACTCCACCAGTTACACAATGGGAAGAGACCCTGAATTCACAGGCTGGAAATGTTCACAAAGAAAAATGTTCAGAGAAAGCATTTCTTACTCCAGTTTTTCATCCAGCTCACACATTAGCATCACATGCATCACAGCCATGTGCCTGTGGCAACAGACTGATGCCTACCTAAGGCAATCAGAATCACTGAGCACAATTGCAGGGTAGACACTTGCTGTACCTGCTGCTCCAGGTCCCTCCACTGCTCTCCCTCTGCATTTTAGAGCAAGGCTGACCATCTTCTCCCTCCCAGTCTTTCCCTGATATTGTGCTCCCGTTCGTTTTCTATTCCTGACACTTGTGCCATCTCTTTAGCTTTAAAGTAGCACTAGGTAGGAGTTTAAACAAGTGGCCCTGAGAACAGAAATGGAAATTGTTGGAATTCATATAATCCCATGGAGTTGTGAACGTCTCAGCCTCAACATTTCAGCAAAAACAGAGTCAATGCAGTATTAAACAGAAATGCTGGACTCCATACAATCATTAATAACACAAGACATATTCATGAGGCACACTGACCTCTCTCCCTTAGCCAAATTCAAAATCTTGCCATTCCACTTGACTTTTCTCAACACTGTCCCAAAAAGAACTGTTTTAAGTATTATCAGTGTGATTAGTTTTCACAAGCAAAATACTTTTCACAGGCAAAATGCTAGAATCACATACGTGGGTTGCTTATCAATTTTGCAGACAGTATAAAAAGCAAGGAATTAACGCAATGATTCCAAACAAATGGAAGAGTTAAGACTAGACGCAGGGTTTTAAACTGATTGTTTTGGAATGAGAGTCATTCTGCCCACTAAACTGCACAGTCCTTTACAGTATATTTCTGAGCCTCAAAAGCATGCCCTATACTGCTAGAGGGTAAAAGAAATGAAATGTAAAAACGTAATAGAAATTGCAGTAAATACACAGAAAAGAGAAGAATGGCAAGAAGTACACTAGAGAACATCAAAAGAAAACGTGAAGGGGAAGATAGGTAATATCAGTGACTTAACAGGAAAATTTTGAGCAGTTTCTCCAAGTGGTGTCCACAGAGAGCTGCTATTCACCTCATGCTGGCTCTCCTTGTTTCCAGCTGCTAAGTTCACATTGAAAGAAGCTAAAAATACATTAAATACTTTCCAAATATTATTTTCCCATGTAAGCAACTGGTGTAAGTTGCCACAGAGATGTTGTTCTCTTGCCAGTGAGAAGGGAAATTGTACACAAGAAGTTGTATTTTATGAAATCTTTTGTCTTATTCACAATGCGGCAGATAATATGGGAAAGTTTGAAAAGGCATTATTTTAGCTACAAGAATTTCCAACTGTTCCCCTCTTTCAGCAAGCCAATATAGGAAAATGACACTTAAATATGAGGATCTTATCACCTGGGAGAAAAGCTATACTCTGCACTACTCAGGAGCATAATATGTGCACCATTTCTAACAATCAAGCTTTGATATTTCAATGAGAGGAAAAAAAAGACAAGAGTGGCGAATGTCTAAAATTTAGGCATACACCTCTTGACAAACTGAAATTTCACAATGCTGCAGATTTAAAACATAAATGTACCTGCTTCGCATTCAGGACTGTTCTTGACAAACAACAAATTTACTTTACAAAGTAAATTCAGCTCAATACAAAAGTAAAACTGGGGGAGGAATGGGGACAACACACACTGAAAACCATACAATTCTTTCTGTTAAATGCACTGTATAACACACTTTTTTATTACATGCCTTCCTCCAAAAACAGCAGTGATCACACCGCTCAAGCTCTACACCCCCCTCCTCAGCCTGACTTTTTTACACATAGAGCATCATACATTCTCAGGCCTGAGGAAAGAGCCAAAATTTGTGGAGCCAAGAGGACTCCCTCCATCGCCCAGTACCCAAACTACAGAAAAGGAACATCAAGGGAGGCGGGTAACTCTAATATCTTATAGTATTAAATCTTCTTTTAAAGCCAAAAGTGACAGATTTTTCAGAAACTGAAACCCACAGCTTTCCCCAGTTTTGGAAAGGTGCTGCAAGCCCCAGCAGTGATAATCTGCCAATTCCAAGGCACATTTGTGAGCGAGAGTTTTTTGTCCTCCAGACAAACATGAAGATTATACAGTCTATTCTCTTCACAGGGATGAGGTGGGGGAAATGCTGAGATCACAGCTGCTGCAGCAGTGGAAGCTGCAGCTGCCTTGGAGCTTGTAGAGACTGCATAGCCTACCACGAGATTGCGGGATGCTACTGTGCTACACATACTGTTCCATTTGGAGCTTGTCCATGAATGGGAGAAACCTGAAGCTTTCGCCTGCTGTAGTTAATGAAAAGTCTTGCAAATCCTCTTGCAATATTCCACCCTAAGTTCCAATTCAGCTCAACAGCCTTCCTATCAGAACTTCCTAAGTACCTACTTAAGATAGCTGTATTCTTGAATAATGCTTTCCTGACACCTTCTATGACATTTAGTTTTCAGAATTATCACATTCCTATTGCCCAGTCACGATTTATTTTATATATGAAAGAGTATACACAGTGAAGGCAAGATGAAATCACAACCATTTCAAGCAGCCCACATCTGGAATGAAATTATCTTTATGAAATACGGTTGAGCTTTTCAATAGAAAAAGCTAACATGTCCTTTAACAATGACCTAAATTTCACTAAAACCAAGAAAGGATGTATCAATACTTTAGAGTAAGATAAATCATACAATAGCTCAGCTTTCCTCATTATTCTGAAGAATCATGCCTGGCTGATGTATTTATTTTGTAATGTTTAACTATAATAGAAAACAGATGAAGTTCAAATGAAAACACTGTTTAGACTATGTCAACAAAGCATAAAACGAAATGAAGTGATTCTGTATTGACTATAAAAACATATTTGCTAATAGTAAAGTTACTAATGGTTATCTATCAAGATCACAACATGAAGTAATTCTGCATCTTAAGAACTGTGTTAGAGCAGTAGACACATGAAGTTAAATGTAATTTTGTCATTTTGCAAAACAGCATCATGGAGTGCACTTTATTGCTATTTTATCATTAGTGTAAATAATTCAACAAACCCAGGAAACTTTCAGTTCACTTGGTTTTTTTTTAAATTGCAAGTCACCATAGGGCTTTCCACCAAGACAGCCAATGCTTACTTTACACCTGCTAGCAAAAGAACTCAAACAAATATAATAGTATCTTGTATACTGAAACAACTGCTTTGTTATAAAGAGAAGGCTTCAGAAAACTAGAAAAAATGACACTGCCGTAAAAACCTGTAAGCCTTTTACTCTCAGTTCAAAGATTTAAGCATTCTTCTACAACAGACTGAAGTTTCATATTCCTCTCAGCAAATCAATCCACTAATAGGCATCAGTCATCAACACTGAAGTAAAATCTGCCACATGAAACAGCTTTGATGTGATTGAAGACTCACACACAGTCGTAAGCATGACAGAACAGCTTAGCTATTAAAATGTTTTATCTAGCAAAAAACTGTTCATCCTAATTGACTGAAATACTCTTTGAATGCTATTATTGCAAGGCTACTTCACTATGCAGAGCTTTGGTACATAGCCACTTGATTTATATCTTGAGATCCAGCACAACCACATCAAATCTTGTTAGAAAATTTTCTTACACATACTTTTGTCAAGAGACCAAAACAATAAAGCTGACTGTCATTTTTACTACCAGTTGCTTAGTTAATTCGATACTGAAACATACTGGGATTCATTACAAAAGCTGCATGCAATCAGCCATTTCTATCAATCTTTCTTTTTAGTGCATTAACAGAATGAAACCGACTAACCACATCAGTTGAAATGGGTTGGCAGGACTAGGTGGAAGCTATTCTGCACCCAGCCCAACCTCTCACCACGAGAGGTGCCCAAAAAGACATACATTGAAACAGCAACGTGCAGCCCTGGCCCAGCTCCAACACTGACCATATGTCAAGCTGACAGATAAGGAGCCCGAGACAGCCATCTAAAAACAACTCTATACAGCCCCAGCCACCAGACAGTGACGGCTTCAAGGTCTATCTCATCATTCATTTTAAAGCCAATTTTAAACACACCAGAAGTAAACATACCTGACAAAAAAAACCTCAAAAAAACCCCCAAAACCAAGACAAAACAAAAAAAACACCCTCCACAACAAAACAACCCAAAACAAATTAAACAAGCACATAACCATTATCAGAAAGTCGTTATGATGATATACTCTAATTCAGGAAGTGTCCACTGAATATCGCAATTGATTGCCACAAACACAGTCAGAAAATTACTAGCAGTTTGCATCTATAACATTTCCCTTTCTCCATTATATTCACAGGGTGTTAACAACTTGCAAGAAAAAGGGATCAAATACACCAAGCAACTGCCACCAAGATTACGTTTTAAAGAATCAAACAAAATACTATTGATTTAATACCTCAAATGAAGGGTGATTTGATATTTGTCCTGTATTGATTAATGCATCATAAAGTTCATCCATTTATGCCACTACTTTGATTACCTGAAAGTATGTCATATCAATTCCTTATATGTAGGCAACATACCAGCTCTTATTCCAAAATTACTAAATAATCAGCACAAAGGAATAGCTAAAATTTACCCCAGTCCCCAATGCAATTTCCACAGCTCCATACACTTCATTTCCATATTCCAAATTAATAAAATCCAGGTGAACTTACCTACAGTTCGGAGGAGGATCTAATGTAATTTCTGCAAGTTCTTTCTGAATTCTTAAGAGGAAAAAAAAAGATATTATCAGGACCTTTTCCTTACAATCTGTTTCTTTCAACATTATGAACATTTCTACATCAATCAATATTAAGAAAATATAATTCTTAGAATTTCTGATTGAAAGCTGATGCTATAATGTTTCATGAAATTGTGCAAGAACACATAGAAGTAAAAATCAAATCTCTTCTGAAAAATGAACCTCCAGTATGGAACAAATGCCATGAGCAGCCACCTAGAAAATCACACGTTTTCCATAGGTCAGGATTCTCAGCTCCTGTACTCACTTAAGCAATTACTAAATGTCTTATATACCCTCCTTCTCTATTTCCCCTCCGACTATATGTCTTACAGTTCTTGCCCTCCAGAATATTTAGCTTCCTAATGTTTATTGTACTGGCAGGGCCAATTCAAAGGATAATTTCCCAGTATAACCTCCTACATATTGGGGGGCTGATATGATGTTCTCCCAAAGGGAAGTGCTCCAGCTCCCTGGTCAGCCTAGGGACCTGCTGCTGGACTTGCACCAATATCCTCCTTCTTTTCACTGAGGGGACAAAACTGCAAATGTTATCATCCCAGATACAGTCTAATGAGAAATGAGTAAAGACAGATAAATCTCCTTCATCTGTCTATGGACTATGCTTCTGCTAATACCTCCCAGGAGGCAGCCCAGCCTTTGTCACTGCTTCACACTGAGCTTTCTGTCTGCCAAGGCCCCCACATCCTTCTGAGCAGAGATAGTCCCCAGTTATGTATCTGTACAAGAGGTAAGTCCTCCCCATATACATGGTGTTCATTTGTCCTTGTGGAATTTCATGAGTTCTCTGCCAATCCTCTCCTGTAGCCTGGCCAGATCCCTCTGAGTCACAGCCTTGCCCCGGTGTGTACACACTGCTTGTCATCTGAAAACTTCTCAGTGCACTCTGCCACATCCTCCAGGTCACCAGTAAAGACATTACAGGCATCCTGCCAGAGTTCTTCCCCCAGGGACAGCAACTTCGCTCTTAAGGATTTCTGGATATTCCAAGGCTGACGCTTCCCAGCCAAGTCCTTGAATACCTGATCTCTGCCACAGCTGGCAATGGAGGCTCTTTTCCCTTACACCAGCATTTGCATGAGAGCCAGTATCTTGACCTCTGAAGAAATATAAGTATTCAGAATAGGATACAGAGTTCCCAAAGGATTTTTTAGGAGTTTACAGTTCCCCAAGACTTGCCAGAGCATGATGCCATATGCAGGACTGCAAATGCCACCTTCCCTATAAACTATGTCCAAGGCTTTTTTTAATAGGCTACTTCAGTGCAAAAACATGAACATTTAAGAAGGAGGAAGGAAAAGAAAAACAATTTAGTATATCCTCAGTACTTTCTTCTTGCCTTCTCCTTCACAAGATTTCATGCACAGAGCAGATTGCTATTCCTGTTATTCCCTAAACTAAAAAAGAAATAATAACACAATAATATCACTCAAAATCCTGAGATAGGTGCTCAAGCCACAAGCCAAAGGTTCAGGCCTGACCTACACATATCTTGTTAAAAATGATTGATATCTATTTTGCATATAAATACACGTAAAGAAAATGGCTTATCCAAATAAGCATTCAGGTATATTGGCATATATAACGTAAAAATGAGCAGTTTAATTCTTTATATAATGTTATAATCCAAACACAATCTTACATGTTAAGGAGTCTCTTATCTCTTATTGAGCCACTCTCAAAATTCCCCATATGCCACTATGAATTGATTTTACAGCTATAATGAATAAATGAACCAACAGGAGTAGAAGAACTGGCCTGAACCAGAAACTCAAGCCTTCATCATTCACATTCTGTAATAATTACGACATACGTGGGCAAGATTTGTAGGCAGAGGTAATAATCATTTATTAAGACCTGATGAGATCATTGAAAAGATAAAAATACTCTTCCAGATGCTTAGATTTCCTCCTAGCTCCTATGCATATAAGTACAGGCAGAGTAAATGGCTCATCAAAATAAGCATTCAGGTATACTGGCATGTATAATATAAAATGTGCCTGCATGTACCAACTGCTCCCACCCAACTTGCTGTCAGCTGTGGAGTGCACTCGGCCATATCCTCTAGGTTACCCATTACAGGCATCCTGCCAGAGTTTTAACTCCAGGGAGAGTAATTTCATTGTTGAGGATTTCTGGACAGTCCCAGGCTGATGCTTCCAAGTCAAGTCCTTGAATGGCTGATCTCTGCCACAGCTGGGTGTGTATACCCTACATACAGAGCTGGTGTGTACCCTAAATACACACAAACACACTCTACTTCTGTAGAGGGGGAGTAGTTTGATCTCTACTTGCTTTTTCTACTCACTGAGATGTTTGTATCTCCATCATTCCTCCAATAAATATCATACCTTATAAAAATACAGGCACAGTCTGCTTAATCAAGCACAAAATCATTATTTCAGTAACACTGAAAGTCACCTCGTTTTTAAATTCGTGAAGTTTAAGCACAACAAAATGTTGTTTTAAACCAGCCCATTCAGACAATCCTAACAAATCACAGCTTTTAGAAGGGAAATCTTACTGTTGTTCCTATAGCTGTGGGAATGCTTAAAATATTTGTATATTACAAACTTCTGCCATGATTTTGAAATTTATACTATCACAAATTTAAACAACAGAAAACCTAATTTGCATGGAAACTTCAATTTTGTGGTTTATGAGTTGTTTTGCCTTTTGTGAAGTTACAGAACAGCATTGCACTTTATTATAGAGTTGGAGGTAATTCCTTTGCTTTACATATAGTAGTAAAAGCTGTTAATATTTCATGGCATTACAGTGGGTATGAGGCACATCAAGAATGGACTGACACCTTCCACAACTTTAGTCCTAGATCAAAAACTATGTTCTTCCTCCTAAATTCTAACCCACGTTCCTTACATTCTGAAAACAAAAGGGTCTCTCATTTTCTCCATCTGTTCTAGTTCAACCCAAAACTTCTAATGCCAAGAGCACTAAAACAGCCCTTTATCAAGCTATTCTGTGATTGAGCAAAGATGAACCACCTTTCTGCTTCAAGACATAAAAACTGATCAGATGGCATGGTCTATTGATGTTCAAAGGACATCATTGCTCTTGCAAACATCTAAGATAAAGAGATGTTTCATTCATGATTATTTTATTACAAACAAGATAAACATAGTAATGTAATACTGACCAGCAACTGCTCCTCAGCAAGCTGCCCATGTTTATTCCCCTACTCTGTGGTGTCCCAAAAAATTAATTTATACACCTTACATTTCTTTTGTTGCAACCTTAATTTACCTCGCATTCAAGCTGAGAGCTCATTCATAAACAGTTTCTGTGGAACAGCTGACACGCAGTAGCTTGTTCACATGTCACAGCATTCAAAGTTACAATTAAATCATCGGACAGCATCCCAGAGAGCCTTGCACTGATAGAGACCTCCAGTGTGCAAGCTGCCCTTTGTCTGCACGTGCTCTGGCACTTGCTTCATATCCCCATTGAGTTGCCCTCAGAATCTGCCATAGGAGAGGATGTGCCTCATTTCCTTCGCCGACCACAGAGGATTCACCGCGAGAATATGAGGCCTCCGGCAACAAAGCTTTTTTTTCAGGGTCCTTTCTGGCATCTGTTTTTTAGGATTTTCTGCCTCAATAACAGTTATGTTTAGCTATGTCAAAGAGGAAAAGCCCTCTAAATTAAAATCATTATATATATATCCAGTTTATATTTAAACTAATGACATTATAGTTTAGTATATATTGGGAAATGGGGTGATGGCATGGGGTGAAGCCCTTGCTAGTAATCAAAGCCCTGGGCTGCACACATAAGACATTTAATTTGCAATGTCAGATCTGATACTCTTTCTTCGGTCTTAGAGAAGTCATTTGACTCTTCTCTCATATATATATACACACACATACATATATAAAAAAAAAAATTCACTCCATTTTACTAACAGAAAAGAACAAACAGAGTTGCCTTCCAGTAATAGTGCAAAGGTTAATCTACCCGTAAATTCAGAAGCATGAAAGTACATCATGGATTTCAAGTATTATTAATTCTCACAGACACAAATTTACTACTGTACCAAGCCTAAAGGGACTGAGTGTTGTTTCTTTCATGAAACAGTTAAAAGTTCTCTAAAGCAATGAGAGATGTGAACGTCTTAGAGGATTTTCCAACAATATCAATAGGAAAAGAAATAAAATAAAGAACTATATGACAACAGGAATATATGACAATAAGCTATTTTTACCATATCCACTTTTCTAAACTATACGTCTCTCCACCCATAAAAGCCAGATGAATCAATACCCTATATCAAAGAATATACTACCTAGAAAATACTTAAAAATGCAGTCACTGGTATCTATTTCAATACTAAATAAGTTGTGACTGAGCAGGAAATTTTTCTAAAGATGGTTAGATTCATACTGGAGGAAAAGAAGTATTCTCGCCTACTTACTAAAAGATGGATAAAAGACAAGGATATTTCTTGTAAGAAAAAAGCACTCCATATTTTGTGGTCATATTCAACATGCTAAATATTATTTCCAGATTCTTTAAAAATAGTGCTGTGATAAACCTCTCAGGGAAAAATAAAAAGGAGGGGGGGAGTGAAAAATTCTCAGTTTTACTTTGTTTAATTTTGAACCAATTTAATCTATCACTTATTTGCTCCTCTTAACGCTGCAACTTCTTTGAATAACGGAAAGATTACAACTAAAGTTGTACAGTTCACAATTCATTGTAGGCACAGATATTTATTAAAAAATGTCAGGACTGCACATAAAGGTTGACAGATTTTTCAACCAGCAACTTCAGGAGCCAAGCAAAACAATACATTTATTTGTTGAGCTACTATGTCAGCCAAGAATGGTTACACTTCTCTCAATCCAAAGGTCATGCTAAGATTTGCTACTTAAGAGGTAACAAGATGCCTGCTGTTTTCAAGGACAGCAATTCAATTCCATGTCTGAACTGTAATTGTGATATGCAGCGAGTTTCTCAATCTTGACATGTTGGGTAAGAAAGGTTGCTATTTAAGGTGATGCCCTCTGGGTGAGGAAAATTGAAGGACCGGTACACTGCACGACACATGCTGTAAGCTATTACACCTGTACAGCAGCTAGCCCCAAAGTATTAACAGAGAAGGACAGCACGTGGTGGCATTCTGCCTTCTTGATGCCATCCACAGCAATGCTAACAGAAGAAACTCAGTACCTTAATACCAAAAATCTTACTCTAAAGGAAATTTAAGTGGTTTCACATAGCCTCTGTAATCAGATCACTTTGGAAAGCAGTTAAGCTGCATGAACAGTATATCCATACATAAGACATGGGAGCCGTTTACTGTTACACAAGCAAAAGTCAGCACACTGCTAAATCTTGATTTATATTAAACCTCATGCTACTGAAAATTCTTTAAATCTGACTACATAAACATACAAATAAAACGCAAACCAGGAGTTTTCCAAATAGAAATGCACAAGTCTTCATTCATATCCAGCACATATCATAATGCAATCCAAAAATACTGTGACTACAGTTCCACATGAATGAAAAAGCTTTCCAAGTGAGAAAATCTGACTTCCAAACTCAGGCTAGAATCAAGTCTGTAGCCTGTGACTTTAGCTCCAGTGAACTTGCTGGTGTTTGATGCTTTTAACAGAATTGAGGAATCTTGACCAAAGCCACAACTGCACTACACTCTGTTGCTTGAGCATTCTACTGATTTTAGAAGAGTTGATTCCTTTCACTATAATGAAGGTTATAGAAGAGTAAAGCCTTATTAATCCTGCACTATTTCTCATTTCTGTTGAACTAAAATAATAATATTACTATGAAGATATTTTATACAGACAGTTTCTGTAATACTTATCACATATTGAGGACTCTAAGACATTTTTCCTTCCTTTACGCCAATCCTCTCCTTTTTAGCCTCTACTTTAATTTCTGATTTACCTTTCTTGAGACACTACTGATTTTAATCGAAAAGCAAAGAAACAAAACTTGTAATATGACAACCTGGCCAGATTAGAGAAGATACAATCCCACTTCTAACACAGTGACAAACTACTGAATCCTCCAAAAAAACCCCGCCAAAAAAAATAGCCAAAAAAAGCCCCCAAAAAACAAACCCAAACAAAAAACCAAAAACCAACCAACAAAAAAGAAATACAATTATACTAATAAAAAACACCATTACTATAAAAACTGTTTCTGTAGTCCTTCCAGAAAGTGCTATGACAACCAGCACTCCTAAAATACATTTCTTTTCAAAAATACTGTACATGTATCTACCAAACTATTGTAAGTCATGTCAGCTTTTAAAATGTAAAATCAAATATATATTTCTAAAATGTATAATCAATATTACTACACATGTGAAACTAGCTTTAGAGTCTAACTGGCAAATGTACTGATGTCAGCAACTGATGGCATAATTAGTTTCAGCAGAACCATAAGCAGATATGATTAAACTTTAAAAGGTTTAAGTAATTTTATCGCTGTAAAATGCTTGTTGATAAAAGCTCTAAGCTTTGAAGATGCAAAGCTATGATTAATAGACCAATTTCTGTCATATCGTTATTAATTTTTTAATAGGATAGTGTCCACAGGCCCCTGTCAGAACTGTAGCATCATTACACCAGGCATTGTACAAAGTTCTGAATATACAGACTGCTTTCTAAAGATGCTGGGAACTGTTTCTATGACCTTAAAAGTCATGACTAATCCAGTATTCCTAATATTTAAAAAATAATAATAGCAGGAAGCCCATGAAAGAGAAGAAGATCAGAAACCATAACTGCTCGGAGGATTAACTACATGAATAACATCATGGTTTGTAGTGAAAGCTGGGTGGATTTTTTTTCCCCCTTCTTGTCATAGGGGCAAAGGAAACATAGGCAAATTTTGCTCGCCATTCTGTAAGGGATATGACCAGGTAATCTCCTAATCGTGTCATAGTAGGAATGGGTGTCCTGAAAGTATTTCTCTGGGCAATTAAAACTCAAGAAAAGCTAGCTATAAGGAAGGTATCTATAGCAGAAGAAAAGTATGACAGTACCTCACTGGAAAGACAAAAGATACTTTCATTCAGAAAAGGATGTAATTGGTAAGGGACACATTAAGACAAAACAAAGAGTTGAATCCTGAAGAGATGTACACTCACATTTATATACTCTTATTTACAGACTCTGAGCACATGCATATGTTATAAATTATGGCAGTAGGGGTTCGATGCTTCTCCTTTACCACAGCACCACAGTGGCATAACTCCAGTGTTTTCTCTTGTAGTTTATACAGCCTTGGATTAGCAAAGAAACAAGATGTGGGAATTCTGCATCAGGACAGTCTGCAGAATTGGTTTCTTGTCAGATTATTTTATGAGTGCTTTTTAACTTCAATCACTATAATCCCATTTGCCCAGACTAACAACCCTGCGTGTACTAGCAAAGCAACACTAAGCTGTAAATTCCTTCCGTCTGGTCTAAGCAAGACAATCGTTATCTGGAGATGGACACGATAGCATGGAATAATTTAAATAGCTATTCTACAAACCAACCTTTCATCTCAAGCAGAAAAGAGAAGGAAAAGAAATGGGTATTTAAACAGATCACAGTTTAAAGTAATGAAACCAACATGCATTTGTTGTTCATTCAACTATTTCTGACCTGACCATCTGGGGAAAAAAAAGGTAGTACTTGACAGCAATAGGTATTACGGTAGTCCTAACATGCTGAGTTACTGAACTGTCTGAAATGTTTATGGTTAATTAACTGTAAGTTACACTGACAAGTTTCAACATCAGTCATACATACATATACAGAGATATATTTTATAAGGCTACAAAACTGTCTGAGTTTTATTAGCAATAAAAAAATGTCAGCTTTTATCATGCAAGCAACTATGAAAACCATGTGAAAGAGGCAAACTGACAAAGAAAGGAAAGAGTATACAGGTCTCATTATTGTGACCAGTTTCAAAAGGCTATTACACTGATACAACAGCGTTATAATAAAACAATCAGAAAATTAATATACTGAGTCAATACACACATCTGATAGTCAGCTAAAGAAGAGAAAGAAAAATAAACAACCAGGAAGAACACCATACCTTTTAGCACTAGTTGACAATTTAGCAGCTGTTTTGCTTGATATTTTCCCCTCTTTTTTCTTGGGTTGAACTTGCTCCCTTTCTTGTTCCTGCTGAACACCTTCACGCTGATCTCCATCAGAGCTGCCTCCACTAGTGCTTGGACTATCATCCACTCTCTGCCCCTCTGTAGACATGGCAGATGCTGCACTGAATGAAAACAAACAACTAAAGTTAGCTTTTTCAGAAGAAACTGCCTAATTGTATTTCTTACATGCTTTAATGAAAGAACACATGGGATATATGTCTTTGTCTTAACAAAAATAATGCTTGTGTCACGGTGGTTCAGTAATCCTCATACTGAATAGTTTTGCCACAAGCATCTTAACAGTAATTCAAGAGCTGGCAATTTTAAATCCTGTACCACCCCCACCCCACCTCCCAGAAAAATCCAACCAACCCATAAGAAAAAAACCAAAATAAACAAACAAACCAACCCCCCCACCAAACCCCTCACACATATATGTGAAACCCAGAAGTTATTGAAGTTAAGTGGAAAATGTAATCTTGCAAGTGTAAAACCATTCACTGTGAATTATGTTTTTCAACCACTCAGCAATACCGTGAGTTAGCTGTCCCATCAACTAGTACAAATCTGCTATAGTACGTTAAAAACTGAAAGTTATTACTATCTTAGAACTCTCTGTTATCCCATATGAAATAAATCTGCGGGCTCATTCCATGTCTACAGTGTGGGTTTCCACATTACAAAATCCACATCTTGGCATGCTTGATGGAAACACAAAACTAAAAAGCTCTAACACAAGACTATTTGTATTTACTAAAACAGTAAGTATGTTGGTAGAGGATATAAGGAAGTTTTTTCCTGACAAATATCATTCAGGCAACATGAGGCAGCAAAGCCATTAGAGAACATGAGCAGCAAGAAATCTCAGTGTATTTCAGAAACCAAGTTAGTCAAGTGCTTTATTTGCACACTTCTGATACTAGTTAGCTATTTTTATTTCTTCCTTCATTTCAAATAGTATAACAATATGCTGAGAGATGAGGAATTACAAGCCCACTGTTACAGCTGTCATGACTTCTCAAACTCTCAAACTATTCTAATGAAGGGCAGATGTCCATGAAAATCTCCTACTGAATTAGCATATGTGGTGGCAGCGACTGATTAAAAAAAAACAAAACAAAACCAAAGTGAAACCCAGGTCTTTCCTTTAACTCTGAATCTGCAGCTTATATACCTATGTTATATATATATCTTTCTCTAGAGATTTTGAATAAAAAGCACACAGGCCCAAACGTTACTTGCTTACACCCACTCAATCCCCAGATATCTGGGTGGTTTTCTGATCAGATCTGTCTGAATCAAGAATTTGCTCTCTCATACATAAAGAGTTTCAAATTGCTGTGAACTTTGACTCGCTTTTCCTCCTACCTATGTACAGACATCATCACAATTAAGAACAAAACTATTCACCTTGACTATTATATGTTTTAAGACTCACTCAAGGGAGCATAATGAGATTTCAGGCTCAGATTCAACCATGCTTGTTCTGTGGATTAAACAAAGTTCATCTCCCTGTATATATTTATGGAAAGAGACAGCAAAGGAAAAGTAAATTAATATCAGTGCCAACAGGCTTATGTTGAAAGGATGCTTTTCAAAAAGGCGTAAGCGTTCTAGTTACAGAATAGAAATAAATTTACTCCCATACTGAAAAAAACCTTACCAAAATCTAATGCTATCAAATGGTACACACTATGAAGTAGAAGAAATAATCTCTTTAGGCCTTATTGGCACATCCAACTAACTTCAGGAGGAATTATGTATTTTTTGCCTAATGTGTGAAGGTATACTGGAAAAGAATTCTGGAAGTATGGTATCCCTTCAAAATGTTTAGACATTAAAATACACCGCAAGCAATATAAAGTGGTAGATACATCACTGAAGTTTCCCTTAACCAGCTTAAGCTGCATTTTTGATTTTATAAAAGAAAATAATATTTTCATATATAGATATATACAAATACACAATACCTAGCCTGCTCATTAAGGTAACTGAAATAATGAACAGTTTCTGCCCTAAAATTAAAATACAAAAATTGTCCATTCCTAAAGAACAGTTTCTCCTATAGTACAGCTACATCAATATATTTAACATAGTTCGTAAATTTACATAAGCTGATGTTCAGATATTTAAATCCTGGTTGTCAGATTTCAAGGTAAAAGCTGCACAACACTTAGAGGTAATAAAAAACAAAAGCATCATATTTTGACAAGTCAAAATATGCAACTACAATGCAATTTTGGTAATAAGCCCTGCTTCTACATAAAGTTTTCCCTGCTTCTACATAAAGATAAATACAACCTCATCTTTTTTTATAACACTTTTGTTCATCTTTATTTGCCCTAGATTTTACTTCTGAACTTTGCTTAATACATCTAATTTTAAAGAGAAAAAAATCTCTATTCACAATGTACATAGGCTTTAACACTGCAGGCCAGAAAGTTAAAAGCATATTTAACAATGCTTATATGCATAGGACATCTGCTATGAATAATCTTGCCTATAAATATTACTATTATCCAAAAAACAACTGTATTCACTTCATAAGTTCAGGTTACTATCCAGCAGACAAACACTGTAACAGTAGCCCAGAGCATACAATTACTGTAACATGTAATGCCAGCATTTACAAGAGGAAAATGCTTCAATCTGTCATTTGATGTCTGGCTAGTTTCTGAGGGGAGGGGGGGGGGTTTCCTTTCTCCTCTCCCTGTGTGCCCTTTTGACACCCAGGCAATTCTTTCTATTCCCTCTCCTCACAATATCTGCAATTTTAGGAAGTTTTGTTCAAGGGATGCTCAATATTTCAGTAAAAGCATGTTTTAAGAGGCCTGGAATTAGACACTTCAAACAGGGTCAAACTTAAAAGACACACAAACATATGAACAAGTAAGAGAATGGGAAAAAAAATCAACTGAGGGGATGACACTGCGAAGAAAACATTTTGCTGCCACTAACACAGACAAATACAAGATACTCCTTGAATCTGAAGAGCCATAAGGTGTTTGCAACTGTCACACAGAGCAGGAGAGAAGACACACGATGGCCAGGTTCCCGGCTACCAGGCTATTCTACATTCAGACGAGGGTTGCTAACCTCCCCGCTGTTGTGCAGAGAAAAATGAGCAGAGAGGACAGAGGAAGGAGTGAGGGGTGACTTAAAAGTCGCTCCCTCAACGTGAGAAGCATCAGCACAGAGATAGATTACAAGTATAACTATCAATTCGAAGTGAAGTGTCCAAAATATTTTGCTTTTGTCAAATATATACACTGGCACCTTCCCCTTCTTCCTCAAAATAAAAACAAAACAAAACCAACAACAACAAAAACAAACAAAACAACAACAACAAAAAAAAAGAGGACAAAAATACCNAGCGGTCGTAATTTCCTATAAGCCAAGATAAATTGAATATTTCTGCAGGGTCCACTACGAGCAGCAACGGCAGCAGCCGCCGTTCATCTTCATTAGAAACCATAAAGGGCAAAAAAGACCACAACGTCGAGGACGGAGGCAGGAAGAATCCAGGTTGTGGCCGGGGAGGCGGAGGGATGGCACGGGACAGGACGGCAGCCCCAGGCCCCCACGGCCGCGCGTGGGCACATGCGCGCCTCTCCCGCCGGGAAGCCCCCGCCGTACGGGAGCGGGTGGGGGCCGTGAACATCCCCAGAACCGCACACACCCCGCTCCCCACGGCCCGGCGGGCGGCGGCCGGGGAGGGTGAGAAGTAGAAGACAACCGAGGAGAGGAGGAGGAGGAGGAGGAGACTGCGAGAGGAAGACGTCGGGGGCACGAGGGAAGGGAGAGGGATGGGCTGCGGGGCTCCTCGGGGCGCTCCGGGCGTGGGGGGAGGGGGCAGTGCCTTTCCCGAGGGACTCCAGCCCGGGGTGCCCACCGCTGCGGCGGGGGGCGTGGGGATAGCGCATCCCGGGAGGCTCGATCGTGGTGGGGGACAGGGGGTACCCCGGCGCCCGAGCGACCCAGGGGCGCAGCGAGTGCCGCGGGGACCATGCGGAGCAGGGCCCGAGGGGCGGTGGGGAGCGGAGCTGGTCGCTGCTCCCGCCCGCAGCAGGGCGAGCAGGACAAATGGACACGGAAGAGTTGCAGAAAGGGTGTGGGGGTGCTGAGGAGCAATGGAGGCTGGATGGAGCCTGGGGGAGCGAAGAACGCCGGCACAGATGCCGAGGTGGCCGGGG
>VZRF01009058.1:388781-429240 GCA_013396875.1 Vireo altiloquus
CGGCGGAGGCCGGCATCAACTTTCTTGGCTCTTCTCGTCTTTTTCGGCTCCTTTGTTCCCCTCTGCAGTCTCCCCCTCCTCCGCCCCCCCGGCCCTGCCGGCCCGCCGCCCGCACCTCCCCAGCGCCTTTGTCTCCGCGGAGGCGGAGGGAGCAGCCGGGGGAGCAGCGGAGGGGACGCGGCCGGTGCCCCGGGCGGGGAGGGACGCGGTACCTGGGAAGGGGCGGTGCGAGCACACGCGGGCAGGAAGGGCCCAGGCCCTTGGCACTTGGTGGCCACACTTTTTGTTCCCGTGGTAGTTTCGACCACTGCGTGGCATTAGCACAGCTGGGTGGCACAAGCCGCCCCCGGGCACTGGCGGCACCGGGTGACGTGCAGCATCCCGGCTGGAGATAGGCGCTGCCGACCGATTGCGGCCAGGTAAATGAACCTCGCCTCCCACGCAGGCAGGCATTGCCTCCGTGGAAAGCATCGCAGTCAGGAATGGGAGAGGCCAAGGCAGAGCCGCACTTAAATGTTAGTTGTTTCATGGGGATATTAACCTGGAAAAAAACAAACCTCCAGCAGAACTGGCTGTCAGGTAACCCCGACTGTGCTGCCGAATGAGACACTTCTGTCCCTGTGCCGACCCTGCTGCTTTAATCTTTACATAATATGCTTAGCTGTGTTATGTAAACTTCTATCACCTCAAACCTTTCTTCCTCTAACATGGAAATATACCAGCCGAGGGTAAAGGGGTAATGGCAAGTCAAAATGTTTTCCCTATTTTAACAACTAAAGGGAATTAAAAAAATAAAATGTGTTCTCACCATTCCACATGTAGGAGGAAAAGTTTCTCCCTGCTTGAGCTGTGAAGTATTGTATTTTTTCTGACTTATGGTTGAGGTGTAGGTGGAGTCTGTGCCATCAAACATACAGAAGTTGGGAACTTGAAGCATTACTGAGATATATAAGGATTAGAAACATTATTGACACCTGCTTTCATATTATATCCAGATAGCATAAGTGCTTTCTGCAGTTTCCCTGTACCTAAAACTAGTCTTTGTTGAGAAATTGTTTTTAAATAACTTGGTTTATTTCCTCTTCCTATTTCTTTGCTAAATTATCCCAGTGACATTTTCACCTAAACCTAAAATTACCACAGTCAGCTAGCTCTTCCTGTTCCGTGTGCATTTACAAGATATTTTCCTGCTTATGATGGAGAAAAGCTCCTAATATCAGCTATTCACTGACTTCTCAGAAGGACTAATAATGAAGTAATTAATAGAATATGATGAGTGAAAGTCCTTCAAAAAATGCAAACCTCCTGCAAGTAATGCTTCTCATTTTGCTGACAGGTACATTGCACACTCTTGACATCATGGTTCCCCTCTCCAAAATCACTTAAATCATGGTTTGTCCTTTCAGTCATTTGAAAACAGACCTCCTGAAAACCATCCAGGAAGTGATAAAATTCAATTCTAAATGTTTCTTCTAACCATATTTCCTTAGTGTTGCTCTGACTGCTTTAAGGTGCCTTAAAGGAGGCATGCATGTGTCTGTGTTAACTCCTCAGCCCATATCAGGACTTTTCTGTGGTGAGAGTTCATGGTGCTTCATTACAGATCTTTCCTGCTAGGATTTGCAGGAAGCACAGTGAGAGAAGCTGAGTGAATAGCCTAATTGAGACAGGGGCAGGATGGGGCTATACAGTGTCCCAGAATCTGGGTCATAAATTCCCAGTGCCAAAATAATCAAGGGAGTGCTGAAGTGTTTCAGCACCGAGTGAGAGGTTTGAGTCATCACAAGTCAGGCCCTGATTTTTTCTTTTGGTGTGTAACCTCTGGCCCAGAGCCCTAAATGGTAGGGCTTAAATTAAGGACAACTAAACCACACAGAAGGTTTGTACTGCCTTATGAATAGAACATGCATACTGAGATGTGTGCCCTGTTTTAAAAACAGAGGTTTTGAATGAGCCCTACCTGTGCAGTGTAAAGACAGTAGGGCAGGGTAGTCAGCTACTCCCATTTTTATCCTTTTGACCTTTCAAAATAAGCAATTTGGCCCTCAGATTTTAAATGTTGCATGATATTGCTCGAAATTCTTGGGAAGACTTTTCTAAGTTTGGATTATATAGGTTGAAATCCTGGCCCTTTTGAAGTGAGCAGCAGTACTCCAGTGTTAGATTTCACCCGTGCTGGAGTGCTAAGGCCCACAAGTTACACTCTTTTTTTTTTTCCCCTTGCTCAGTTTTATGTGGTTTCTAGAAGCTGACACTATTTACACCACCAGACACGTCCAAAGCAGCGTGAGCTCTTTACTCTTGCAGAGGCTGGGAGCCTCCTTGCAGAGACACACTGGAGTTCGTCTCACCTGGCACAGGCAGTCACGCTTGAAGACTGTTATGGTTAAGGACACTTCTGTTAAGGGCTCTTGCTTTAGAGTGTCTGTTGTAAGGACAGATATGTCAGTCAAAATCTATGAAGTTGGAGAAACCTGAGCAAAGTTTCCATTTAGAAGTGTTTAATTTAAAGAAGCAATAAATCTATTACGATTTTTCAGGGTTTTTAACTTTTTAGCTGTACTGAGAGCTGTACTCAATTATGGTGAGTTTTATCCATTTCTGTTTAGTTAAAAACCAGGGAAATATTGTTCAATGTCAAAATAAAAAATAGGAAAATGCAACTTTGATGTTTTTTCTGCATTTCTATTTATCCACTACTGTTCGTTCCCATTTAAAAGGACATGTCATTTTTATATCACCGTTAAAATCACTGAATGAACACCATTGTCAAGTAAAAAGGGTTTGGTTTTCTGAGGTAGAGAAGACATGAGAAGTTATCTCAACCATGGTATAAGTGAAGACATAACTATCTCTCTTGTGATAGCATATCTCTCTTTCAAAACTTTAATATTTTATATCAAAAATTGAAATGGTAATATTCCTTTGTTCATCCTGTGCCTGATTGTTATATCAATCTTTTCCAACCAAGTCCTAATGAGCCAGTTTGTTTCATCCATCTGAACTATTATCAGCAAAAGGTTGGAGGGATGGGGACAAAGGTGCCTTTATTTATTCTTTACCTGATTCCACTTTCCAGCTCCACAGGAGCTGTCATAGCCTGTGTTGTTCTCCCCATCTCTCCCCTGCTGGGAGTTGGGCCCCATGGGGCTGTTTGGAGAGCGGACAGCAAGCAGCTCTCAGCAGCAGACCCTCTCTTCTGCAGTCTGGTCCTCCATCCTGAGCTGAGGTGGAGGCACGGAATGACAAGTTTCTGCAGTGACTTTATGCTGTTCCAAGATTCTTCTCCCACAGCTGGTTTTTCTTATGCTACTATGATGGCACAAAGGTGTAAGAACCATCTAGAGGATCTGGCCTGTTCTCTATTTTTTCCCTCTCTGGTAGTTCTCTTTCTCCTATTTGTAGATAGTTTATTCTCACACTGCATCTAATTTTTTTTTCTACAATCCTGCTTTGCTTTTGTTGCCACTTGGATGAATCCCACTCTGTATGTCAGCAAACGTAAACTGAAATTCACAGGTACCCTGATCTCTGAAGTGCGAGCAGTGTCTGAAAGTGCAGTATCTGAGTGATTCAGAGATCAGGATTCTTCATTTTGTTTCTCTTCTATCAGCATGTAGAATAAAGTGGCATAGCAAGGAAGATATCTGCAGCAGAAATTTAGAGTTTTCAGTTAATTGTGTATGTCCTCATCACTTACAGAATGACATCCTATATCAAGGAAAACATTGATTGAATCCTGAACACTAGGTAAGCTTGTTATTCGAACAATGCCTCGACAGAAATATGTTTAAAGTATTTTCATGGCATTCTGATGTAAAATGATTGTGTGAACACAGAGGCAAGTTATTACTAGCCTGACTTCTTTATTTGCTTTACAATACTGCAAACCTCCAAATCATTAGCATTTATTCATGCTAATATTTTCAGGCTATTAAATACAAAAGGAGTTGTAAGTTGTGTGGCAAACAGCTTTTGAGGTCTCTTTTATTCTAGCCTAAAAAATAAGAATTTGCAGCTCCTCCTTCCCTTTGCTCAGAAGCAGAACAGCTCGCACTATCATTCAGCTGGAACCAGAACAAACAGCTGGGACAATAACCATGTGGCATCAGAAATCCTGGTGACTCTCAGGCTTTGCTATCCAGGATTGTAAAGAATAAAGATAAAACGTATTAGGAGGGAAGTAATAACTTGCTTCCGTGTCCTTAATGAAAGCCTGTATTTTTGTTTAAGATGGGGAATAAATTAACTGTGTGGTGTCCGGAACAGAGGTTTGTTTCTATGTGCTGGCTTAGAGCCTAGCTTAGAGCCTAACTACAAGATAATTGCACAGGATAATTCTCTGGTAGTTTCTAGACAGAAATTGTTGACAACTGAATCCTAGACTAAGCCGCTGCTTTAAAAATTTCATATTGTATGTAGTGAAGGGAAAAATCTTTATTTTGAGAGCTATTGTAAGGCAGTGACCTGTAACTGGAAGAATTCCCTGCATTGCCTGTCTTAATTCATCACCATATGTGGGAGAGAATGTTGAAAAGTGAAGATAGGTTAGAAAAGAAAATTGGGGTGTTTTAGGTTTTATTTCCACACTCTCTTCAGCACCTCCGCATTCCTATTATTTTCTGTTGGTTTCATAACATCTTAATTCACAGGATCAGAGCTTGATTTTCTGATTAAAGATGGGTGAAATTTTGAGTATCTCTTGTGGTTCTGTTGGGAAAGTTACATCTTTACACAGAAAAAGAAGCCGTGGGCACTCATGTTCCCTTTTAATAAAGTTAAGGTTCCAGAAGAATGTGGGCTAATGTTCTCTATGCTTAATGCATGATTAATGCATGCCTAGGGAGCAGGCTCTGCATCCACCACAGCAAACCAAACCCCATAAGCAGGCTTGTTCAGTCCCTTCAATAGGAGTGACCAAATGTATTTCAGGAGCCCAGCAGACCACAATCAGTCTCGAGCAGACTGACTGCCTCTTGCGCAGTGGAAAATACCTGCGTGTTCTCTGCTGGGGATTCCCCAGTCAGGAGGAAGTCTCCTGCAGTAGTAAGTCAGACTAGTCACATTTTGCACTTGTTTCCTGAAGATCCTGGCCAAAGAGCCTGATTTGGGCTCTAGTTGGAAGGGATGAAGGGGAATGAAGTTTGATATGCCTGAATTATTCCTTCTGCTTTATGGAACCTTATACACAACTAGTGCCAATACAGCAGCTGCCAGTGGCTAAATCCAAGGACAACAAAGGAAGAAAAACATGTTTTGTCTCATCCTTGGTGGTAACTATTACAGGGAATAAGTGGAATCTCTTGCCTATACATTTAGGCAGAACCTAGCAAACTTCTCTGTGCTCTTCCCTAAGCTACATCTGGGGAACTTTAGGGAGCAGGAATCACAACAGCAAGTGCTCATCTTCCTCAACTGCACAAAATGAAGCAAGCAGTGGGTGCAGCAGCTTCAGGGTAGGAACAAGCTCTCTTAACCTCAATAAAACTCTTCCCAAGGCTGCAAAGCCATGGTGAAGCAGTGGAGAGGACACAGCTGAGGCAAACCTTTGTTTTAGAAAGCTGGAAAGCACAACACATACCTACTTCCTAAGTAAGCAGACTTTTTTCCTGAGTATCCTTATCACAGTTCAGAGCCCTGAGCTGCACACAAGTGGACTCTTGGTCATCTTCATCTTATCATAATAGGCGTTTGAAGGAATTCTGCTTAACCTTATAACCCAGTTGAGAGCCTCCATAGCTGTACTTATTACGGTATTTTAATCCAAGTGAACCTTTATTTAGACCAGCTTTGCATCTTGCATAGGCATTTCTACTTCTGCAAAGTGGATACTTCTTGCGTTTTACAGTTAATTTGAAAAAGTGGAAAGTAATTAGAGAATCCAGGACACAGTTTCTCTTTGAAGCATTTCTTTGTCTCCATTTGGTATGTTTGGCAAATTTTTGGAACTGGAACCCATGGCATTGCTGAGGACTAGGCCCACAAAGGCTATTTGGTATCTGTTGCAATTTCTATCTATTGATGCTATAAAGGCTAGCGAAGTACACAATTCTCAGGGAAGGCCGCACATTTCAAGTGAGATAGATTAGTAGAGCTAGATATTTAGACGGTGGAGAGCCACCAATATTTGGCTGAGTAGTTACCCACTTAACGTACTCATTAGGAAGTGGCAGGGAGAGACGTGTCATCAGCACAGAGTCTTCCACAAATATGGCTACACACGTCTGATTGGGGCTTTAACTACAGGTAGATGAGCTCAGTGGGTTAGAACATGGTACCAGTATCACCAGTGAGCTCGTGATCTCCTGGATCTAGCAGAAGACCCTTGCCTGTCCAGTCTTCTGCTGACTGAGGCATTGCTGACAATGTGGGAAGTAGAAATTTAATTCTTTCTGCTGCCTGAAAGATTTTGGAAAGAAGATTAAGCAAAAGAAGCTGCCCCACAGCTTATTACTCTCAGAAGTGTGTCCTAACCATTTCAGCATTTTGATGCTTGTCTTATTTGTTCGCTCTCATTGCATCTCTTCTTTTTAAAACATATCTACATCTTCACTGGGTTGGAACTGAAAACGTGAGATGCCTAACAAACAGGCTAAAAGTCATTCTCTATCTTTTGATCTTTCACTCTTTCAATATTTAATGATCCCATTCAAAATGGAACAGCATTAGCAAGAGAGATTAGGAAGTCCCCTGTCCCCTTCCCACACCACTGCTTGTTTTCACAATAGCAATGTGAGATAAAGAGTGCCTCCAGTAAAAGAGGTGTCTTGTGCCTGTCTCTGGCATCCTCAGTCAAAGGTCTAACTGCTACACATTTTGAAGAGGTGCTTCTGCCTGTGCTTTGGTGAAAGTGGGAATGCTTGCTCTGCTAGGACAGTATCTGCAGGCGAGATTACAGGATCCTTAGCTTGTAAATCATGATTGTTGGGATCACAAATAGGTGTTAAATTGCTTGATGACATCAAGACTTTGGGTTTCTACTCATGAAATCAAAGGTGTGACTTACGTAAACCAAGAAAACACCACAATCCACCACCAACTGGAAAAATACATTAAAATAACAAATTGTGTCTTACTGATACAAACATGCCCTGCAACTGTGGATGCAGTAGTGAGGTTTTCAAGCATCCAATTCAGACCAAGTGGGACAAATAGACCTGACATGATGGGTGTGTGGTCAGTCTCATGAAGACCTTTTTGTCTGAAATTCCTTCTGATATGGTTCACTGTGCTCTGCCCTGGACATTGGGAACCTCCCTCGGGATGAGGCTGACAGTTCTGTGGGTCTAACATGGAGCCCTGGGCAGGGTGTGGGAATCCATAGGAGAGGCTGGAGAAGGAGAATTGGGCTGGCAAGTGCCCTCAGAGCGCTGACACTATGTCAGTAAAACCTCTTTCAAAAGCCATGTATTTTTATTAAAGAGCATTTTATTTTGATTATGGACACACAAGAAGTATGATTCTGAGTATACCATTTCTAAATTTCTTAAATTTAGTTTCCATATAGTTATATATACATAAATCCTGTTTTCCAGAGAAGAATAATTATTATCTTGAAAAAAAAAAAGCTGTTGCGAAAAAGCAGAAATCAGTCACTCCCAGGAATGCCCACTAATTCAGCTAGATTATTATTATAGTCCACAATCAGCCAGCCAGGGTTTATTATTCCTTTGAGACAATGGGAGATATAATTTGGTTTTGGAAGAGTTTTAGCAATAGCTTTTCCCTCCTGCACGCTGGCAGCTTGGATTGCTGTGTTACCGGACCAAAGTTCCCGGTGGCAGGGGATGCCAGCTAAATGGCTTGCTGTGCTACATCTCTCTTGAGGTGAAATGCCATGGAAGCTGTGAGCTGCACAGCTGCCTCGGCATCTGCTCGCAGAGCCCACAGATCTGAAACAATGGGCCAGAAATTGGATGGCAATTTAAATATAATGGTCTGCCCATTACCGGTAATTAAAAATCCATTGGTAAGAGACCAGGAGGTCAGGGAGGTATGTGAAACAGACACAGGTTTCCTCTCACCTGGGTGGACTAGGATAGACTTAGAAACCAGTGTACTTCTTTTTTCATGCAGACCTACTGCAAACTCCTTGGAAATAAATGGAAACATTCCCATTGGCATTCATGGACTTTGGATGAAATCCTAATTGCCACTATAAAACCTTTTTTAATGTTGCCGTACATTATTTGCTGTGTATGTATTTTAATAAAATGGTCCTGAAGGCACCATAGGGAATGTGCTCTTTAAACTGTGTCTCTATTTTGAAACTCTAACAAGGGCAAGCTCTGTGACAGGAGACTTTATTTCTGCGGGAGGGCTTAAAGCGCTCTTTAATTTTATAGGGAAAATAGAGAACTGCACAAAGGTCTGTGGGTTTCTTTAGGGACAACCTCACATGAGTATTTTCTTTGTTCTGATTCATAACAGTTCTTTCCCTCAACTGTGGCTTTGGTCTGGAACTCAAAATGCAAACCAAAACTGACTTAGAAGCATCAAAGCTTGGGTGATCTGGTTTCATTTACTTCATGTAGTTTGATCACCGAACCATATCTATGGGCAGGTTTGCTCAAAAGAGTATCTAGATTAATTCAACAGTTAATGAATGTCATAGCAAGGCTTTTTCTAAAATAGAACTAAATTTTTAACTTTCAATGAAAATCTAAATTGGTGTAGTTTTATGATGCATTAGATTTTGTTGTAAGTGTTGTGGAGTAAGAATTTTTTTTCTGGTAAAACAGAATATAAAGTAAGAAGAGCTAAGTAAACTTGTGTAACTACACAAACGAAGCAACTTTTCCTCAGTTTCTCTTTCACAAAACATACATAAAAGTCATATGGATGTCAAGAAATTAGCCCCCCTCCCCCTGATGTTTGTATAGATTTATGAATCCTTCAGGTCAAGATGCCAAATATTAATAAAACTCATGGAAGCATCAGTGAATGCTACAAGACCTTTAATTTTCCACAGCATAGCTGTAAAGGTGAATTAAATACCGTTTTTCACTCCAGGAACAGAAGGAAATACACATCTGAGATCTCAGGTTGCATCTGAGTATTCTTGATAACAACAATAATGTACAGTTTTAACAATGATATAGAAAGACAGAGATCTTAAGCAAGCTACAAATTATTTTTATCAGAGTTTCAGGCTAAGCTGAAACTTTCTTTTAGGTTGTTTGTTTTGTGGTTTTCTCTACAATGAACTTCCCATAAACATATTGGCACATAGCTAATGGCAGGTGGAAATGCAGTCACTGAAGCAAAAAAAAAATAAGCTCCCATTTCTGCTGTCTTCCATAGGCATTTACCCTGTAGCAGAGGTGACCAAATGGCTTGTGAATCAGCTTCTGAACCTTGCAGTTCAGCATAAACCAAAATCAATGTTGGTTTGCCTTAACAGGCCAAGCTGTAGTCTGCGGTGGTTTAGAGCTGATTCATGAGCTGTTCAGCTCCCTGCTGTTAGGAGCAACCTCAGGGAGAAGTCTGGTAACCTCTGTAAAGATTCCTGGGAGAGGAGCAGCCAACACGTCCGCACCTTCAGTTTAGTGTGTCACTATTTACTGCAACCTGTAGACCTCTACCTGTCGTTCTTTTTGCTGGGATCAAGATTGGGACCCATATTACCCACTACTTGTGGGAAAGATTTAAGGCTTGAATGTGCTATCCCAAGGGATCTCAGTTTAGATCCGCATCTAGCCCTTGTGTCTCAGGGACACAGAAGAAATCAACCAACCAACTTTACTGCAAAGAAAAATATCATTGAAAATATTTACTTCAAAACAGTAGTCAGTCAACAGCATGTTTCATTTGCCAGGTATTTCCCTTCTGCATGAGTACCTGGCAGGTTCCATGAATGGGTCTGTCATCTTTTAGTGGATACCTAAGTTTTTCAGTTGAAGCCTATTTCTGTTTTCTTCTTATTACCAGTTTTTCATATAAATAGAGTAGTTTTTGAAACCTTTTTTTCTCCAAACCTCACTTCTGTCACAGTTTATGTTCTAAAACCACATACTCTTGCAAAGAGTCATGGTACCAAAAGCACCCTGGGAGGGTACATGCCTCAGCAAAACCTTCCTCTTCTTTTGCTTACAGTCTTTTTCAGATTTTCCATGTACACAAAGTACCAGGTAGCCTTCTGTCTGCCTCAGAGCACTTCTCATAGACACCTGAATATCTATGTGAAAGTGAAAAACCACAGCCCATCTCACTCTCCTATGCTTTCTTGTGGTGCTTCATACTTCATTGTCTGAAGACAGGGATTACTTTGATAGCTGACCTTCTGCGTCCACTGTGACTGTTTGGACAGCTCTGTATAACGCCTGCTTTCCACATGATGTAGCCTAAAAGGTTGTGATCCAAGGCAAAATGTGTCTTTCTGTGAATATAGATTTATCTCTATATTTTATCTCTTCCATCCCTTCAGGGAACAGATGATAACGTATTATAAATTTGACTTGTCTGTCAGCTTATGGCCTTATTCATTAATTTATTTAGTAGCAAACAGGTTTTGGCATCTGGAATGAAGTCCCCTTTCATTAACTACCTTGAGATAATGAAGATGGAGTTGAGATTTTAAGCTTTAAAAATCCACAAAACCAAAGTAAAAAAAAAAGGCCCCTACAGCAAGTGAAGAAGGGGTGAACTAGGAAAAAAAAATTGTGGTGAGCATCTCACATTTAATTCTATTTGGGTAAGCCTCCCATTGTCCTTTCTCTGGTTTTGTGTTTGCTTTTTGCCTTTTTTGTCACTTACCTTCTAGTTTTTCCCTGTTTTCCTTCACATAATCCTTTCATACCTGAACAGCTTGCTATTTTCTCTCTTCTTTCTTCCCTTTCCTTTTCCCTTTCCACTGTATTTTTCCCTGTTGTCTCTTTACACACGTTCTTTTTTCTTGACTTTGTCCCTGGATTATCTCTCTCCCAATCCCATCTGTTGTGAATTTTTTTCCTTCCAGATGTGTGAGCATGTGCCTTAGTCCCTCACTTCACAAGCTGTAACCCACAGACTGTTGGTTGATGACAAATTGGGAGGCTGTTAATCAGAGAGCTGCTTTCCTGCAGATATTGAGTATCTGAGCCACCTTCAAAGACAAAGCCTGTCAGGTACATGTCTAGTATTATTTCCTGCATAACTGTAGATGTAACATCATGAGGTTACTGGTTTATGCAGTTGTAAGTAAAAGCAGCTATTTATGCTCCCTATGTGAAGTGTGCTAAGATGCCATCTACACTAAAAGTCAGAATTGATAAAAATCTGAGGCAGTCATTGAAATTGCAGCCTCCTCTATATTGGGACATATATTAATCTGGTAATGCAATGCTCCCTAACCTCTTAAAATACAGCATTTTTACTAGATGGTCTTTCTTTTTAGTTTGAACACCTTCTGGTGGCCTTATTTCATACTTTTAACGTACCTGGAAAACTGTAGATGGAATTCAAATCAACAGTAGTAGCAGTCTCATTAATGACCGATTTCAGAAGTGGAAAAGATTTCCAGTTTAGCAGCAGCTCCCAAAGATACTAGAAGTTCTGAAAGGGGGAGAGTTTGGTTAAAATCAGAATAGTACTGTCAGAACTGTCAGAAGAGAATCTTCTCTAACTAATTATAATATTGTGGGGTTACATGGGTAATGGGCCAGGCATAAGCTGTACATTCGATCTGAGCTGTGAGGATCTGAAGGACCAAAACCAAAGTAACTGCCTTAGCTTTTCAATACTTTCTGCCCAAGAAAAGAAGGGCCTCAGCTCCTTGGAGACTCTACTCCCTTCAATGTACTGATCAGCAAACCGGTCAGGTCAGCAGTATTAGAGCAATGACATTAACAAGGACAGTTGTCTCTTTGGGTCCTTTCTTCTACTGCTCTCCGAACAATATCTGTGTGTTCTGTCCTGACCCAGGCTGTCATTTTACAGTTTAGCACAAATGCTTTGGTCGAAGGTGCTGTTTAAGTGACAAAATGGAATGCTTTAATAAGTCAGTCTTAGTATGGAGGGAGTCACTGAAATACTGTGTTCTTAAAATCAGTTTACATGCAGAACAAAACCAATCCGACTAAACACAAAATGCCAACCGTATTTCCAGAATCAATAACTTGGAATATTCTTTAACTAAATTTCAGTGAGATTCACAGAGTAAGCATAGATCAAGAGGAGAATTGATTGAACAAGCTAGCCCCAAGTATCTTATTGCTAATTGATTTATTATTACTCCTTTAACTCACTTTCAAGGAGGGATTCTCTCTGTTCTGTAAAAGAAATATTTTTAGGTTTAAAAACTATATATACAATCAACGGGCATAACTTATTTCAAGCTGAAGTAGACCAGTTTTGGAAATGTGATATTATAGCAAGACTTAACCATGCTTGATTCAGCTGGGTAGTATGCCATTCCCGAGGGAATACTTCAAAGAATGACGCAGAGCAGCAGCAACGGGGAGGATACAGACAATTCACACAGACTGCATGCTTTCACACCCGTGTCTCAGATCAGCAATCCCAGATGGCGATCACCCAGAAGAGTCTCAGTCTTTTTATATGCAATACTCTGCAGTCACAAAGTGGTTTAACACATAAACTCAGTAAACTCAGATGGGATTGACATTACCTTCAGTAGGCTGAGCACTCTTCTGCATCCACTTACTGCAGGAAATTAGCGTGATCACTTCAGGGACAGTTCGTACCTCTGTAATTAACAGTACTACAAAGTGGCTACAAGGACACATTCCTAAACATTGTTGAAGGAGGGATCTGGGCGTAGGAAAATAATATGCATCTCAACATCTGGAAGGCTAGCGAATAAAATAACCAATTACACCAGTGTAAATCTGTGAGGTACATGCAATCGTAGGTATGGTACTCTCAGTAAAGAAAATAACAGAATGATTTTGGCATCTCCTCTGCCTGAGTGAAGCACTCGGCTTTGCACCCAGTGGGCATCAGTTACCCGTATTTATTCCTTCATGCAGGTTAAGCCTTAGCTTTTTTATCCCTATCTTACCTCAAACCTCTTGAAAATGTATTATGACAGCAGAAATAGCTGCAAACGAGTGTCTAGTGTGACTATTTTTTGAGCTGAGTTGTGGAAGCAGTAAGAATAGAAAGGATATGAAAAAGAAGTAGGTAATATATCTTATTTTCTATCCCTTATATACAAACAAAAATTAAACAACTTTTTACTCTACCAGTTCAGCCTGGCCATTATAGATTTAGTCATCTATATTACTGTGCAATGTGATTCCATATTATTTTCTACCCCAGTGAAAAATGCATTTGTCCATTTCTTATGGTGGATGTTTGCCTGGCATGGGTGATCCCGTTGGTGTAGGGACTCAATCTCCAAGCTAAAGCACTCCTTGGCAGAAGTCACCATTCACAGCACCATGATAGTATGAATCTGTTCCTCACAGCTCTGGAAGCAGTGTGGCTTCCTCTACATCAAACATCTTTACACCATCCTCCACTGTGTCTTTACTTCCACTGAGAGGTCTCTGAAGCACAATAATTCCCGATAATGGAATGCACATGTTAAACAGACTATTAATTAAAATAAATCTCATTATCAAAAAAGACTATTACTAAAGCACCAGGTTTTTCACATGAAAACAATGAAATTCCTCCACTGGTCTCTGGTCCTTCTAGAATGCCTCTCCATCCCATATCCTGTCATTTAAAAATAATTTTAAAGTAAAAATGCGTTTTCTCTGATAACTTGTAACCTTTTATAAAATGATTCCGTTTAAAATTCTATTTTAATAATTTTTTCACAACAAAGAAGAGATACTAAACCATGTAATTCGTATTCATGACAGCAGGCATCATTGCATCCAGACAATGCTGCGAATATTTTGTGAGACAGAGATAGGCAAATCAATTATAATGAAACTTTTGTTTACTGGATTCTTCTTGTTGGATTTTAATGCCTGGACATATAACATGCGTGTATAAGCTATTTTGGAATTATTTAAAATCATTTCTGGGACTCATCCAAAAATAAATTAGTCTGACATTTGCACTTTTGGGATTAGATTAAGCTGTCTGCTGTGCCCCCCTTGTGAAGTGCAAAAGAGAAGACTGGCTAGAAATGAGCAGTTTAGAGAAAGCCAACATGTAAGAGTTGTGAACAGATCCACTTTAAAATTTTTACAAATGTCGTAAGTGTTCTTTTGTTCAGACTCTGAGAGGCTTTGGAGACAAGAAAAATTACAAGCATTAGAAAAAACAGCAAGGAAAACAGAAGTAATTTCCATCTTTCTGTAAGGCAGTTATTATTGTGGCTCCTAGATGTTACGTTATTTACACCTTCCTTCTCCTCCTGGGTGCATTGGATTTATTTCATTCCACCCATGCAAATCGTGTGGGGATCATCAGAGCTCCTATTTGTATACTATAAATTTTAATTGCACTGTTTTTAAACAAAGATCTTCAATCAGCCAGACCAGGTATAGTTACAGCTGGGAATCCTGAACTGCTTATTTAAGCAGATAATTTTTTTCTGTTCTAAGGAGCGCATTCACTTGTGTGTTCTGGGAGGAAGAGAGTTAAAGGCAGAGATGTAAAAGATACTGGGTCAAATTATATATCTTTACTAACTCAACATTTGGACAAACACACTTTGCCAGTAGTAAAGATTTGAAGATCTGGCCCATAACGATTCTTACAATGGTAGACTGTATTTTGTTCTTGGCAGAGCACCAAATCTAATTTACTCTGAGTTTACAGGAGAAAAAAATACAAAAGTGTTCTGCCTCCCATTTGTTACAGCAGCACAATCAGCAGTGAACTGTCACTCTGAACAGCAGCAAAAGAACCAAAAGAGGAGTGCTGGGCTCTGCCCGTGCTGGTGGGTGACGTCAGGACATCGCTGCTGGGTGACGTCAGGAAATCAGTCTCCTGAGGACAAACAGCCAGCAAGCAACCAGCCTTTGTTCTACTCCCCGCCCCCCTTCTGGCACATTAGCGTTAGCAGACAGATAAAATGTTAACAAAACACTAGTGTTTACGTGTGTTTTGCACTTTGTCTTCAGAACTAAGCAGCAATAAGCCGGGAGTTCCTTTCTGACTTGGCCTGTGCGCCAAGGCCTGCAGAGCCTCACCAAAAATGACTTCATGTAAAAGTGTCTGCAGGTGCCGTGTGGTGGGAGAGAGGGCTGTGACGTGTTGCTGTGTGACAATGGTTCCTCATACCTGGGCTCACAGGCAGGGAAGAAGGGCTCCTTGGTCAGTGCAGAAATGCAAGAAGCCAAAGCCAGAGGCAGTATAACGCCAGTGAAAATCTGTCTAACTCTCCATAGGGAAGCTCAGGAAGCCACTGCTTTTCCAAGCACTGATAATTTGCATGTAACAGCCCATGCACCTAGATATCTCTCAGGACCAGAGGATCAGTGGCTGAATGCTGGCACTAAACTCGCGGGACTGGTGTGAGAGCTCAAGCACCATAAATATGCAGATGTCCAATGCTTGAAGAGAGTGATATGCCTTGCCTCCATTCCTTTATTTTGAGTAACACTGAGTGCTGTTTTTGAAGGCAGACGTCTGGTTTCTAAAAGACTGCCTGCAGGAGCTCAGCCTGGAGGCAGGATGCAGCTGATCAGCTGTCTCCAACAAGGTAATGGCTTAAGCTTGTGCTGAATTTCTGCAGGAAGTGTGGAGAGCCTGCTTTGACAGATACCATAGAGGTCCAGCACGCTATCCTTATCGAAGCACCACCCCTTCACTTTACTTTCTCTAAAAATAAAGTAAAAACCCCATAGAAGTCAGCCATGTTTCTCTAGTTTTATGTCAGTATCATCAATTCCAAAGTCTGGCACACCACCCTTTCACTGTTATGTTATTTTATGATGATTTTTTAAGGTGAAGCTCTCTATTGTCTCCCCTATGATTTCCAGTATTGGCTCACATAAGTCTTCTTGTATGTCCAGCTACTCATCTCAAAGGGTAAATTATTAAGGAAGCAAGAACTGTTGAAGGGAAGTACATCCCAAATCAACTTGAGGAGACAGAGTTTAAAAAAAAGGTAACGGAGAAGAAGCTTCTTCACAGACAAAACCAAAGAGGTGATGAAGAATCTCGTCATCTGGGGCTGTTCCTGCAGGAAATTTCTTTAATTCTCCTCCCGACACATCAATATCTTAAAAAAGGGGAAACATTTCTATCCTGGCCCACTGTATTCAAGTCAATCTACCTCAGCTGTGGTTTGGAGATTTGTGAATTTCCTTGCCATTTGTATGTTTAGCCCAGGATAAAGACATCTAATACAGAAGAGATGACCATCTGCTAAACCATAACCGATTTGCAATTCCCTGATGTAGAGCTCTGTTTTCCTTTTCGGCCTTGTACTATATAATTTTGGCTGGGCAGATTTTTAAATCTGAATTTACTAATAAAAAGAGAGTAGTTTCCACTGAAGTAAAAGATTCTGACTATGTGTTCAGAATCTTTATGTCTGGTGGCCTTTGAAGCACCAGTCTCAGCTGTAAAAGTTCAAACTGTTTTGGGATTCTTGGACTTAAGGTTTTCCACTCTGTTGTTGGCTTGGGTTATCTGGGTTTTCTTTTTGCTAAATGTTGTGGGAAATTGATTAAGGCCAGATCTGTTTAATATCTTTATTGATGATTTGGATGAAGGGATTGAGTGTACCTTCAATATGTTTACTGATGACACTAAGCTGGGCAGGAGTGTTGATCTACTGGAGGGTAGGAAGCCTCTTCTGAGGGATCTGGACAGGCTGGACTGATGGGCTGAGGCCATTTGTGAGAGGTTCAACAAGGCCAAGTGCTGTGTCACAATACCCTGCAGTGCTGTAGCCTTGGGGTAGAGTGGCTGGAAATTTGCCTGGTGGAAAAGGACCTGGGGGTGCTGGTTGACAACAGCTGAACATGAGCCAGTGTGTGACCAGGTGGCCAAGAAGGCCAGTGGCATCCTGGCCTGTATCAGCAATAGTTTGGCCAGCAGGACCAGAGCATGGATTGTCCCCCTGTGCTCAGCACTGGTGAGGGCACACCTCAAATCCTGTGTTCAGTTTTGGGCTCCTCACTACAAGAAAGACATTGAGGTGCTGGAGTGGGTCCTGAGAAGGGCAGTGAGACTGATGAAGGTCTGGAGCACAAGTCCTGTGGGGAACAGCTGAGGCAGCTGGAGTTGTTTAGCCTGAAGAAAAGGAGGCTCAGGGTGCCCTTATCACTGTCTACAACTGCCTGAAAGGAGGATGTAGTGAGATGGAGATTGGTCTCTTCTCCCAGCCAGACAGTGACTGGATAAGAGGAAATGGCCTCAAGCTGTGCCAGGGGAGGTTCAGTTCAGGTATCCAGAAGAATTTTTTCACTGAAAGGGTGGTTAGGCACTAGAATGAGCTGTCCAGAGAGTTGGTGGAGCCACCATGAAAATGTTCAGGGAATGACTGGACGTGGCTCTTAGTGCTAGGGTTTAGCTGGCATCTTGGAGTTCAGTCAAAGGTTGGACTTGATGTTCACGCAGGTCTTTTCCAGCCTTAATGATTCTATGACTCTAAATGCAGTTTTTTTCTTAGCTGTCAGAGGGAGCAAAAATTCTGTCTTATAAACTACCTTGATAAAGAATTCTGAACACCTAAATTGTCAGATTTTCTTCCTTAGTACTTCTCATTATCAGATTTGGACTGAATAGTTCCCACAGTTACATTTTTCTGGCATAAGGTTCTCATTTGACACCAGTTGTATATTTATATTAATGCAATCTTGCTTTGTGACTTTGTGTATCTTTGCAGTTTGAAGTCTTCAGAGGAAATAGAAAAAAATGGCATTCACTCACTTTATTAGCACAGTAATCAGATTTTCAGAGTTTCACAATAACAGGAGAAGCTTGAAAAGTAATTAAGAGATTCTCAACACAGCAGGAGTTTTTGTTAAAGCAGAAAACTAATTCAGACTGTAGTTTGCAGATACAAGAGAAGCTAGGGCTGGAGTCCAACAGACTCCTAATCTTCAAGAAAAGTCGCTGCTCTGAAAGCCATGGGGAGGGAGAGGTCATTCATATATACTTTCGCTTTCCTTTAGAAGAAAGCAAACTATTAGGAGCTTATCTAACAATTAAAACATCTGCTTCACAAAGGAAAAGTACATGTCAGCTTGCATTGCCTTGATTGAAAGGACGCATTTAATTATATAAGAGCTTGGAAATATAAAAAGTAGTACATAAATTTGCGTTTGTAAGGAACAAAGTTGATTTCCAAAGATTAATAACAGACTGTGCATATGCCTTTGAGAAAGCAACCAACCACATGAATGACTGTTTCCAAATGCAGGTTTATTTAGATATAACCAGATCCTGTAAGTAATGCATGTGTAAGTCAAACCAGAGATTTTGGTGTTCGGTTTTGATATCTCATAATGTACTGACATTTTCAAAACTGTGAATCTTCTAAACTTCATTTTTCCCTGATGCAGATATAGATGGTAATGAATGGCAACAAGTAACTCATTTGTAAATCTTTGCTATCTCCTAGCCTATCTCCTGTTTCATGCCTCCCTTGTTATTGCTTTCCCTATCTCATCTGCCCTTTTCTGTGGCTAGCTGCCACCTCTCCTACTGCTTTGATTCTGAAGTGCAGACACAGGTTTCTTTAATAGTTTTGAGCAGCTGTGTTTGGCTTTAAGTTTTTATTTTCTAAAAAAGTAGGAATTATGAAAAACTGCTTTAACAGAAAAAAAATAAATCGGTGCTGCCTCTTGTGCTAAATAATGTACTGATACAATTCATAGTGTGGTTTCATTTCTTTAAATGTAATAATTACCTTTTAAAATGTGCATGTGGTTTAATCTTTTTATGGTGTATGATAATGGAGGAGTTTTATATGACTCACAAGTGATGATAAGGATGTGCATTGTAGATTATAGCTCTATCACCGTGCATTTGAAGAGAGCTCCCTTATGGCAGTAAAATAATAATAGGACTGATTGCCTTGTCCTAAAACCCACTGGAAAGCACCACTCTGGGTTATTTTAGGACATAATACAGAAGTTTGTTCTTCTGTGGGCTTTTCTTCGATGGTAAGGACATTCGCCTGACCTGCGGAAGGCACTGTTCACAGCAGTTTGTCTAGGTCTTCTAATCTACACCAGAAGCCTCTCGCCCAAAAGCTGTGCCTTGGCTCTTAAAAAGAGCACTTTCTCATGCTCTCTAGGGCTGGAGGGAAGGAGAAACATATGGAAAGAAGCAGAAAACTAAAATACATCATAGAAGGTCAGTGGGAAAACAGTGTGCACCCACTTTGCTTTTTTTCCCTCCCATCTCTCTCTCCTCTCAAAGAAAACTGCTCATCAGGCACATGGGATTTCCTACAGGAATGTGTCTGAGCCAACTCCACTGGAGTTTTGTAGACTGAAATATCTAAACTTGAGAGAGTTTCTTACACTGACCAAGTGCCATGTCATTTTTAACCTACAATAGCCAAGAAAGCTGTATTGAGGAAGTGCATTTTAAAATGCTAATAGAAACTGAAGAACAGGCAATGATTTTGCCAGAAACTTTTATTTTAAAAGTAGAACAAATCAGACAGTGGCTGTTGCCAAACATCTTTCAGGGGACTCTTGTTGCAGATGGTGACACACAGTCGGAATCAGTCATGAGGACTGGGACAGAAAATATGACCAAATGTCATTCGGCACATCAGCACTGCATTTGGACATGTAAATCCTCTTAATATCCATTTCAGGAACCCTATAAAATTGGACCCAGCCTATCTTTATCTCAACTATCTTGGCCTTCTAGTCACCTTAGTCTAGTGATATCTGTTTGAGTTATACATCAGAAAAGAAATATTGTTATTGTTGCAATCTAAATTGTACAGGGCACACGGTTTATCCAAATTTGAAGAAGCATTGAATACACACATTGAAGCTTTTCAAGCCAGAACCACAAATTGATGGAAAATGAGCAAGGTGAGCACATGCAGTAGCATCCCCATCCTTTGTCCCGCAGGCAATGATAAGATGATGTGTGCACTTTTCCAGGAGGTGCTAAGAGGATCTCTAACTCTCAAAACTTATTTTCCTCTCCTGCCTACAGGAATTCCTGCCATGCTGCTCTGTTGCTGAATTTTGTTCCCTAAAGCCCCAAAAGAAGATTTCTGGTGGGAGAACAGCAGAGCCAAGCTGGCAGTCTCTGTGTTAATATTTTTAGTGATGTGGAATGCTCTCCTGAAATTGTAATATCCAGATGTTCTGAGACCATGGGGAGAATCTTAGGTTTATATAAACCATGAAGAAAATTTTGAAAAAGTGAATCCTATAGTTTCAAAATCCTTAGTAAAAGCACTCGCCCCTCAGTGTCAGGCTTTTCAAGCCACAGTAGTGATTTTTGCCTCACTGTTTTTGAATGCTTGGGGGTAGCAAGTTGCATCACTATGGCCGCTGGCTTAGGCTTGTTTAGGAAGATTTGGGTTTAAGGTTAAATCAAATTTTGTAGGCAAAAATCTATTTCTTCTTTTGCGGTGTCTTTCACTTAGCTCTGGTTTGCATCTGTTCAAGTTAACCCCTAATTGCTGAGGTGATTTAGGGTGAATCCTTGCTATAAGGTTGCTTTACATGACAGAGAGTAGTGCTGGAAAGAGGTCAGGGTTTCATTGACATAATCCTATCTCGGGGTTTGCAAAAATTTGCCTTTGATGATGTTCAGTCAGTATCCATGACTTTGGTTTGAGGAGGCTTCTATTCCAACACAATGATTCACAAAAAACATCTATGAAAATTTGGAACTCGTTCTAGCCAGGAGTTCAGAGTATCTTTTGAGTTCTCAGGGTTTGCTGTAGGTTTTCAACTGGCTGGTTCATAGGTTTCCACCTTCTCTACCTTCAGATGTCTACTATTTCTTCCAGAAAGACCTAGAAGTTTTGTAATAATGCTTTTCCATTCTCTTGGAACCTACATACCAAGCTGAGGGACTGTGATACCTTTATTCCGATTATTTTTAAAATGCACATATTTCTTACAGGAAGAAGATAGAGTCACAGAAAGGATTGCTTTCAGTTGAGTGGTTTGTATTTCCTGCCTACGAATTTATGACGTAGCTCAGAGATGACATAAGTCAATAGCTGGTAATATAGTTACAGACTATGGAAAGAGACCTGCCCGGGAACAGCCCTATGCTGCTATTACACCTGGAATGAAACTACCTGGTGCAGAAATGACTCACACATGTAGGGGAGATGAGTCTTGGAGAAAAGGTGTCTGTGTACCTGCATCCTACAAGTGATGGTTTGCACAAACAGCAGAGTGGTCTTTAAAATATCCTGTTAAATAGTTGTGCTCTCTGGCACTAGCAGGAGCACTTGGTGCATAGTGAAGTTATACTGGAATTCAGACTGGCAATTCTTCCTGTTCTCTGCTGTTTCTTTTTTTTACCCTGTAACTGCTTTATACACTATTGCCTTCATCTGCTGTTCTACCCTTCAGCCTCCAGGGCCACATTTGTGATTGGTGTATGAGAAGCTGGTGATGAGGAATTGTGCTGTAAGCTTCCTGCTGGTGGTTAATGCAACAAGCACTTCACACAAACTTCTTTTGATGACACCTGGATGGTAGCTCATTTAGGGAAAATGCATATAAGGTAGATTTAGATTAGATGTTATGAAGAAATTCTGTACTTTGAGGGTGGTGAGACACTGGAGCAGGTTTCCTAGAGATGTTGTGGGTGCCCCATCCCTGGAAGTGTTCAAGGCCAGGTTGGATGGGGCTTTGAGCAACCTGGTCTAGGGAAAGGTGTTCTTAATTGCTTTTCTTTTTAAAAAGTATAATGAATGGCAGTGTTCAAATTCATTAAGAATAAGATTTTTCCCTATTACTTCAACACCTTAATGTTAAACATTATCACATGCATAACAGCATGATACATATTAAACAAAGAAGTTCATACTGAGTCAAATAATTTGCATAATTATTAGCAGGTCTCTTTGCTAGCTGTACAACCTTTAAAAAAAAATAAACAACAAAACGCTGAAGAGTGTAATCTTCTTTTTAAATGCTGCAGAGGCCATTTTATATTTCTGAGACTTGGGAAATCTCACAGTCTCTTTATGAGATATATCTAGGGATAATCTAAAACTGGAGTTTAATGATGTTAATATTATTTTTCCACTCATAGCTCTTGTTTGGATATAAAGTGTTATACAAATCACCTTAGACCTCATCCACAAAGTTCACGTGCATCCTTTTGCTTTGTGCGTGGGTGTAGCTTCCTTGGTTTAAATAGATTTAGGTTTAATCAAGTGTTTAAGTTTTTACAGTGTATACAATAAAGTGTGTACAAAAACCTTAATACTGTTTTTGCTAAAATGTACCTCTAACACTGTTCCTTTCCCCAGCTGTCACCCGCATACTTGATTTTCTTATCACTTTGTCTCAAATTATTTCAGCATAGTTGTCCCAAATATTTTGCAGTTCATATGTAAATAAAAACATACTTTAAGCAACCTTCTTAAATTTTCGAGTAAACACATAAATAGAGAACCAGAAACAAATACAAAGAAGATCCAGTCAAACACACTTATACAAAACCCAGCCAGTGAACTATATTTCCAGCACAGATAAAAGGTTCAGCAGTGAGTTGAGGAGGGGGATGATGAGAGACCGAAGGGCCTCTGTCCCTGTCTTTGTGCTTTTGGGGATAGTTTTACCACAGTGCACCCAAGTAAGGATGTAGACACCAACTTTTCACTAATTCCAGAAGCTAGGCAGTGAGCTATTGGTAACTGAAAGCTCTTCTGCCCCATTCCTTCCCATCTTGGTTAAAAAACCCTTTTATTTACAAGGTTATATTAGCTCCTGGTCAGCCCATGATCTGATTCACTATACAGCCAGACAGACCTTTGCATAACCCAAGGGAGACATTGCTCAAGGAACAAGAAGCAAGAATTACTTAAGTTGGAATAGCTGCCAAAAGAAGTGAGCTTCGATTACAAAATAGCATCCACACTATGGACAGCCAAACCACGGCCTTGCTCCAAACTGGCATGCCAGGGGCAAGGGGGACCCTCTTCACTTTTGGGGAGTAGCAAGAGGCTACTTTCACAGTTCTCTGCTGTGGCAGCAGGCTTTTCCCTGGAGAAGAGCACCTACAAGGAGGGAGGGTTGTAGATAAGCCTTCCAGTCCTTAGGCTCTCTAGAGCGACTGGCTGGGACCTGCCACTGTGCTTGTCACATCCCTGCTGCTCCCGAGGGGCTGTTGACAGGATCCCCCGAGCACTTTGTTCACACACTATTGACATTCATGGTGTGCCTCGCGTTTCCCAAAGTTAATGATCCGGGCTGTCTGCAGATGCAGGCAGACATCGCTGCTCAGACCTGGGGTGCTGGCGAGCTAGTTACAAAATATCGTGTTTTACCTAGAGTTACTAAATACGTATAAGGTTTGTGAAAATTGACCTTTCTTATTGGATGAGTTTCAGGAAAGGGTTTTTACAAAAAATTGTGTTTTACCTAGAGTGACTAAATACATATAAGGTTTGTGAAAATTGACCTTTCTTGTTGGATGAGTTTCAGGAAACAGTTTTTCGCTTAATAACTGGCTTGAATCAAGGCCAAATTGGTAAGTCTGTAAGTCTGGACTAAGCAAGTAATTTTGAACAAATTATTTATTCAGTGAAGATAGCTGCTTTTCCTCACTAGTATATAGTTCATGGACAGACTGTGAAACTCTTTAACTTCCTTGTAATTCAAAGTTATTCATACATTTCTTCACATAATAATTCTTGGTCTAAAACTATTTATGAAAATATTATCAGTGCCTGCCATGAAGAGACATGAAGGAATGGAAATTATGTCTAGTTCAGAATCAGCTTAAAAATGTAGATGGATATGCTCTAACGTGAAGAAACTCTTCACTGTTCAGTGAATGTGGCTGGTTTTCCTCAAATCATTTATTTGACAGACCAGTTTTTCTGGCGTTTGACCAGCTCCATAATTCATAGAGAATTTCCCTCCCCCCTGCCCATCATTTTCCCAGCTCTGCTGAAAGCCTTGCAGCCAGACAGCTGTTCTGAATGAAGTGTATATATGGCCTCATATTGGTTCCTACTAAATAGGTACACTGGTGTGAAACCACACGTGCTACCTCGGGGCCATCTTTGCAGAGGACAAAAGGACATGGACACTTGCCTGCCCACTTTGTAATAGAATTGGCCCCTCTGGTATGAGCTGCAGTTAATAAACATTAGTGTAGCAGCACGAACTTTGTGGTGTGAAGGGCAACACCTGTACCTGCTGTGCTGTCAGAACAAAGCCAGCATGCAGTACCTTTTAGCATCCCTTAACTGCTCACAAAGAGAAAGGCGAGGAGGGAGACCAACTCTTTCCAGTCCTAATTCTCTCCTGCATCTGGGCAGAGCTCATTTGGGCATTGCTCACTGAATCCTTCAACTCTTCTGCAGAAAAGCTGGTACTGCCCAGGGTTTCTGCTTGGTGTCCCAGACCAGGACATTTATTTAAACCTTCAACTCCCTTTTCTCCAGTGGTAACATAATTCCTTTGGTTAACCCCAAATCAAAGAGACTGATTCCTTTCAACTCCGTCATCTTTCCTCCCTTCACTCTCCACTATTCCCCTCCTGCAGCCCTCTCATTGTTCTTTTACCTGCTTCACTTACTTTTTGGTTTTTGTGGTTCATAGCTTTTCTCTTTAGCCTTTGCTATTTTGAGGAGGAGGATGTCTTTTCTGGCCCCAGATACTGCTCTTTCAAGGGCTGGCTTATTCTTTATAATATATTCCATTTTTTTCTTTATTTTCTATTACAATGGAGCCTCCAGCTGGTATTAATAATCACTGAGAGTTCCTACCCAAAGAATTTAGAAGGTAGATGAATTAATTCCACAGGTTAAAGAGACCCATCATTTTATAAACATACAGTGTTCAAAACAGTAATTAAAATTATTAAAAACCTGATTTGGTTGTATCAGCATTAGAAGTATTGATATAAATACTAATTTGGGTAATAGACCATTTAAAAGATTCTTGCTTGCCTGTAGGTTGTTTTTCTTTTGGCCTTGCAAGATTTTTAACCTATCTTCAGTGTTGCAGAGTGGTAATAACGTCAAGTATCCTGGATCTTATCTTTATTTTAAAATACTTTATTCTTTCTCACTCAGCTCTGCATTTTTGGTTCTGGTAACAAAATAAAATAAGTATTTTCATTCAGTTCTGCAGGTGATGAAAGACATAAAACATTAGAATGGGTCCTTTAAAACAGCTGTAAACTAAAATGATGCTTGTAAACTGAAATACTGCAGTTTTGTTTGCCCTGAATTTTAAAATAGTTTCATGAGGTAATTCAGCCTTAAAGGATCTGGATTTTTAAAACTCTATTATGTTATTATGCAGTTGCCACAGGGGGAGCATATGCTTGCTGCCAAAAATCTAAAACTGGAATCTTGGATGTTAAACAGATAAGATTAAGTCATAGACTTCAGCTGTACTAGAAGCAAGCACAACATTCATCTGAAGCATGTGACAGCTATGTCCTGGAAAACTGTTTCTAGACAGACATTCTTGCCTGCTTACATAGATTGAAATAGGCCATTCTCATTCATTCAGTCTACTGAGTTTTAAGCACCTCTGTAGAACTATTTGCTTGAATGTTTTTCCCATTTTCCTGAAGTGTGGCATTGCTCCTTTAAGGAGACTTGTAAATGAAGCCTTTCACCTAAGATGTTTATCCTATTAGGGATTTCTGCTGTTTTTACTGGCGGCTGAAAACACCATGACATTTGGGTTTTTAGACTTACTTTTTCTTAATTGTATTAATGGGTTTGAATCTACATTAGTTTACAGGTATCAGTTTGTGCACATTCTGTGTTAGATTTTATTGTGCCCTAAAACATGACAGGCATTGCACTGAACAGAAGAAAGATATAATCACTTCCCTGAAGAATTTACTATCTAACTTTAGATTAAAAAGAGAGTAATAAACAGCAGGAGGAGATGGAGTGAGGAACTACCTCTCACATTACAGCAGTAAGATCAAGCTGTTAAGCTGTTGGGGCTTGTAAACACCTCGATTGCTTAACTAAATGGTTTATTAAAAATAATTATGATCAGTGAGCCACTAATCGTAGGCACCACCGAAATGAACTCAAAGGGAGGGATTTGAATGAAAAGTTCATATTCAGTGAACCAGAATCATCATTGCATCTCACAAACCAGGCAGCATGAGACAGAAAAGATCGCTGGAGAGGTAGGTAAGTGGGACATCAAGACTGATGTCACTGGTAAGTGGAGAGAGCAAACCTCTATTCACAGAAAGCCTGCAGTTATGCGGGGCACTAAGGGTGAGAGCAGACAGTTTAAATCTAATGTGGTGGATAAAGGAGAGCTAGTGGACTGATTTAAAATGGATTGAAACGTCTGGAGTGTTCCAGCAGACTTAGCAAGGTCAGCTAAGTCAGTGTGTTAGGGAAAGCGTGGACCTGTTGCCAGGTGGAGCAGACTGACAGGAGAGGAGGCATGTAGCTTTCAGGGATAGACCCTGGGGTGAGTGCTCATCCACTGGAGCGGAATAAAAGTCTGGGAGATTAGTCCTTAAGCTCTGCAGAAGACTTCTTACCTAGACCTCAGTCACCTATCCCTCATCACTGCAGTAGCCCACCTCTCTTCGTATCATGGCTCCACATTAATAGCCCTCCTGAGCCTCCTTCCTACAGTGTCTATCCTGAATTATGTATTGGAATGGTGTCCAAGTGCTGTCTTCTAGGTTATATATGGTTTGGTGGCACTAGCACACTTCGTACCAGGTAAATGTACATTGCAGCAAGTGTCATCTTTGCTGAACAGTGAGGTCAAAGACTACCAGGAAAGGTAGCTTAAATTGATCTTCACATAAAGATAAGGCCCAGTGACAGAACTGCACTTGGTCATCTTTGATGTTGGTGTCCATAGCCTGTATAACACTAATATGAAAAATCAAGCAGCACTAAAATGCAAACATGCAGTTGCCCCATCTAAATAAAACACACTTCAAACTAATTGTTAAAGAAGAAACTTGGATGTCCCAGGTGACTTGGTTTTTGTGCTATTGCAAATCCTAATCATCCATACCTCTCTCTTTGTTGGTCTCAAATGGTTAACATCTAGACTTTATTATGTTACTGAATCTTATATGTTGTCAGGCAGCACCACATCGATTAAATCACACGCAGGAGAGAGCTAACCACAAAGCCATAAGCATGCTTGACAGGTCATTCTTGCTTGAGCCTGGTTTCTTCTGTATAAAGATTAAAAATCTTGTCACTGATGGTGAAGAATGAAGTACATGCAAAACAATGGAGCATAAAACACAAAACAATAACTCATAAAAAGCCGTTAACAGAAGTGGCAGAATTTGAACAAGATGCTGTATACATTAAACAAAATAACAGTAGTAATGTTGTAGATTGAGAGTACTGTAAAATAATTATACTAAATATTGAATGCAAGTACTAATTGACAGTGATTGTTCATTTCGATGATGAATGAGTGTAAGAATTTTATTTTTATTCAGCACAGTACCAAAACCTAGGCAAATAACTCCTTTGCATTTTGCATCATTTCTTTCCTGAATATTCCATATTAACAACATTTGAAATGAACAGGTTCTCATTCTCTATTCTGCTGGGTCTGATTTTGCTCTGCTCTTTTAGAATAAAGCAATCCTAAAGTAGGCAATCTACCTAGTAGATTCTTGACTTCCATGATGGCAGCTACTTTATTCCTTTGTCTTGGTTACTGGTATAGGAGTTTTGGCTTTAGAAAAAAGACTATGACCAATATACATTTGCATTAGACTTTATTTCTACCTTCTGGCCTGCTATAGGAAGCTGGTGTAAAATGGAGCTACATTCTCAAGCAATGAGGAGGACAATTGGCAGACTTATAACTTGTTCAAAGGCCCATTCTGGTAGCCAGGTAACCCTGGAGAAGAGAGTAGAAGCAGCCCAATATTTTACCTACCCTCTGTCTCTGCAGGTTTCCATCAGGTGAACAAAAAACTTGAACAAGGAGCCATTTGAGATCTGCATTTTTCCTCCTTCTAGTACTTTGGATTCTGAACTCTCAGAAAAGGTAGGCATTCCTGATGATTGAAAGACAGCCTATGCTGAGGAACTACTTTGGGAAATAAATGGCAGTGGTTTAATTTGACTTAGCAATATTATCCTATCCTATAACACATGTGAAGAAGAAAAAGTGCCCAGGATTTTATTGACAGCTCGCAAAGCTTGTGTTTTTAAGATGTGGTCTTCAGCAGCTGGATTTGAATCAGGAGCCAAGATTGAAAAGAAGACTGACAAGCTACAAGTGGCTTGAAACGCTGGTTTTTTTTGGGAAATTTTCGGTCCAGAAATACCTTTGTTTTTATGGAATACTAAGACAGTTATGAAGCTGACTTAGCAAGCCTTGTGTCTTTAGGTTTCCATTCATTACAGAGAGCTGCACACTTTGACAGGAAAGAAAAAGTGGAGCCACAAAATTGAAAACATTTGCCTACGGCTTCTTGATAATCTTTTATCTGAGAAGCAGGGCTATCTCTCAATGTATGTGGAAGAACTCTTACAAACACAAAGAGAAAAGTGTTCTTTCCGTAATTGTATAATCTAAATGACTACTATGGCCTCCCTGTAGATTTCCTATCCAAATGCCAACTCAACCTGTTCATGATTACCCAGTGAGAGCCAAAGAGTTCACAACCTGCAGTGGGAAGACTGCAGAACCTGGTAATAAGGCACCTAGACAAACTGAGACTGCTTCACCACATTATTGTTATTTAATACATTATTAAATTGCAGCAGTCTGACTGAAGATGCTCATGAGGGTTTGCTTTCCATGTCCTTTTTAAATTGTCAAACGATTCAAGTTACTTAAAAAAAAAAAAAAATTGGGTAGAACAAAGTGTGCTACAGAAGATTTACCACTAATGCTTAGACAGTCTTGCTGTACTTGAGACAGGCCACCCCTCGGGCAAATTTGTGTAATCTACACAACACTCAATTTCCATAGGCATGAACACTTGCAGGGCAGGATTAAGGTGAAGAAGATTTACTCTGCTGGAGAGCAGTCAGGCTGCCGCTTTTAGGGATGGATTCTGGAGCTGTTTGGTGTATCCAGTATTTTTGGAGGACAGAGACACAGTTTTAAACAGTGTTTAGGTTAAAGTTTAGAGTAATGGGGGTTGTAAGTAGTCCCAGATGGTCTCAGCACTTTGCTGCTGCAGGCAGGGTGGTGATTTCAGGGAATGCTTGTGGGCTGATGCAGGAGTACAGGATGTGAAGGCGTGAAGTGTTCCAGTCCCTGTAAGTTTGCAAGCCAGGGAAAGAAGGAGAAGTGCTGCAGGGCCTTCAGAGGGATTTGCAATACCTCCCTTGTAGGATGTCTTATTTTTTTCTCATCCTTGGCAGAAGAGCACACAGACCTATACTATCATCTGGACTGCTGGGGAGTTGCTATTCCACTGCTGCTAATTCTCCTTGCTCTGCACCTCTGGGGTTTACAGCTGCAGCAACCATCACCTGAGGAACACAGAGAGAAGGGCTCTAACCCAAAGCTGCAGCTGCTGCTGCAGATGAGGCTGAGCAGTGAAGAGCATGAGCAGGTGAGGAGCTGCCACTGCCTTCACTTTCTCAGGCTGCAGTGGGTCCCTGATCCCTGCTGCCAGCCCAGCAGGCAGGGCAATGCTGCCTTCCCCCCTGCAACAAGAACAACCTGTGTGCTAAATGTGGCCCAGCTGGACCAGACCCTGCTTGCTCAGCATAAATAGTGCTGGTCTGAAGCTCTAATTAAAACAAAGTGGGGATAATAACCTTCTGAAACCATGAAGGGGAATCAAAACTTCAAACAAGCCCTTTTAGTAAGAAGTAAAAATTGGTTTTTGTTTTTGTCCAAGCTTTTAGAAGGTGTTTGTTAGATCAAGATAGCTGTTATGACCTAGTATTATGCCTTAAAATACCCAAGCAAATAAATCCTCGGTGAATTTTAAGGTCAGGAAAGACTTTTGTGCCTATGAAGGAACAGATCAGTTCCTATTTCAAAGAAATGCCTTGGAGCCAGGAAAGCAGTTTTCTGGCCCTTAGAGAAAAAAGGCTTATGTTTGATATATTATCTAGGGGTAGCTGTTTGGGACAGACACATCTGACCCAGAGGTGGGTGGGAAGAGAAGATTTGCAAACACGACTGAGTCATGTGTGCTGGATGTTTGCATTGTGCTAACAAACAAAGACACCAAATACCTTTAGCTCTGTCAGCTCCCCTCTGACTGGTGTGCTTGTGCATCTGGTGTTTTAGCAAGTGATAGAATGCAGAAGGATTGGCTGCAGAGGTTTGGGCAGGTACTGGAAAGAAGTGGGCCAGCACTGTAGTCTGGTTCATGGCTGTGTTGATATGCAAATAAAGCACAGCCAGTAATGAAATATATGTGTTGTTTCACACTGGGCCAGGTAAATCCAGTTTGAAAAAAGAGTCTGGTAGCATATTAGATTGCTTATAGGAATAAAGTACCTACTTTGTAGTCTCACTTTCACACTGGTAATTAGCATTAAATTCCTGTTTTGGAAAACGGTTGGGTTCTGGTGAGGTTTTTTTTTGAAACAAAATGAAAAGTTTCTGTGCTCCTGAGTGCTGACTTATTTATTCTGTTCTTTGCATAGGATAACTGGTAAAGGCTGTCTGCTTCATGCTGAATTTGGCTCAGGTTTAAATGTGCTTTGCATAGTTTCTTATCCTGTAACTGTAATTGCTTTCAGTGAGCCTTGATTACTGTCATCTACTGTCATGCCCTAGTGCATCTGACCAGTTACAACTGCACAGTAAAATAGCACTTTGTGGGATTCTTATCTGTGTCTACAATTTTTATGTTGCAGTTGTGTGATACCCTGATTTTACCTCTGATATTTTAATGCTACTCCCTTAAGGTGGATCTTCAGAAGAGCCACTGAAGTCCTGTTCCTTAGTAAATTACCTGGAACAGATAAGCAAGTAGAGCATACTTTCAGACCCTTTTTTTGTTTTCCTGCTTATACAAAATCCACTTATTTTTTCTTGGCCAGCTGCCTGAAGCATAATTATCCAGAACTGTAACTATCAGACTTAGGTGAAGCTTTTATGTGGAGATCAAATGCTTTCTATTTCATAGGAAAACTTACACTACAGAAGAGAAGAGCTCAATGGGAAGCTTTGAGTTACGTCTCTGCTCCCTTGCCGGTGGGGTGATGCCTCCCAGTTGCAGAGGGCTCTCCTAGGGCTCCACCTTTAGTAATTTTCAAAAAATTTTGTTGTTCAACCAACCACTCACTCAGCTTCCACCTCAATCACAGCTTCTAACTGGCTTGTCTCTCCTCCTGTGCCTGTTTCCAGATCTGTTTTAGTTTCTCGTTGATGGTTCAGTACCCTCCCTCTCCCTCCACTATCTCCATTAGGGCAACTTTGAATCCTGCACATGATCCACCACCATGATTTTATCCTCCTCCTCCTGCCGTCCACAGACCCATGTCCCTGCCACTGGCATTATTCCTAACCCAGCTCTCACCATCCATCCATTCTCCCTTTTCCTCTAGTTGCCTCTCTAATGCCTAAAGTTTCAAAACTGTTTGTAGCCTTTCAGCCTTTCCTCACATCTTCCACACCTGACTGCTCTGGTCTCTTTCTATCACACACACATATATATGTATATAAGCATTTTCAACATGGTGGTTGGCCCCTTGAGGGCTCCTTGCTACCTTTGCTCTATTTAGGTTTATTCCCAAGGGGGGATAAAGGGAACCAAGACAAACAATGGTGTAGGTCATGTACCTAAATCAAACCTGGAGCTGCAGGTACAGATATGGGAGGATCTAAGTAGGAGGCCTGTTAATTAACAATTTTTGTGTGGAGCTTCAGAGGAGCAGAATGGCTCTGTGAACTTTTGTACTCAAATGAATTCTTCTCTACTGCCAGGTAAAGGATCTAATGATTTAAAGCTGGAGTGTGAAGGCCAGTCCTGTTAGTAGAAGTTCAATCAGAGAATAATACAAAATCTGCACTCGCTGTTGCTTGGCTTCACTTGCAACATTTTTGTCTCTCTAACTCATGTATCTTCCTCAGTGTTTCCTCTTGTTTTTCCCTTTCATTTGTTTTGTCCCTCAAATTTAAAAGAACCCTTCATTGTAAAGTGGTAGCAATCTCTCCATACACATCTCTATTGCTAAGTGATTTACATTATTTAATTAGCAATTGTCTCGTAAATAATTGAATTGAGTCATACATAGATTTCAGTCTAAGGTGCTATTCAACTTGGGTTTAATTAAGGTGACTAATAAAAGAGATAAGAAAACATAAATAATGAAGTCAGTCTCTCTACCACATCATCCACAACACTTACATGACCTTGGTTACCTGGAGATGTAAGATGAAAAGCTCTTTTTCTCAGCCAAAGGAATCTCTGGTTATGTTTTCTCTGGGTCTGTGTTTTAAGCTGTCCAGGACCCACTGACCCATGGTTACATTGTGCTACTGAGAGCAATTAGATTCTCTTAGCTTTCCTTTTATTTGAGAGAGACTAGAATATAATTGTGCTGGTTTTTAAATGAAGTTTTAAGCACTGTTTCAATCAAGCTTGTATAAGCAGGAGGTTTATTTTTTAATTTGTTTTTTTAATGTGAGAAAGAACTGCTAGTTTTTGAAAGGTTTTTATAGGTTTCACATCAACTTCTAAAATTCTGCGTGTTTTAAAGGAACTGCCAAATGCTGGAAAGCTTGCTTGTTCTTGCTTTCTAGTTATCCTGGCATAATACCAGATGTAAGTCTCAAATGCTGATTAAATCTCAAAGAGAACGGAGATCCAGAATTAGTTGCATGCAGGATGTCATACCTTATAAACACCAGGGGAGAAATAAATTAACACATCTCAAGATGGATTATGGTAAAGGTCTAGAATACATAAGTAATTGTTTAATGATGTGACATCTACACTTCCTGTATTAAACTGTATTAGCTGAATCATTAATAGAATAATTAGCTGAACCAATACAGATAATAGGTTGTTACCCTTGCTGAGGCAGGAACAAGATATAGAGCAGTAGATCAGGCAACAGGACAAAATTTAAAGATCGCTTTTCTTCCTAGTGGTAAAACTTGAAAGCTCTGCAAAAGAGGCACTGAGCCTGCTTTCAAGGATGGTCTCCATAGCAGCACTCTAGACTTCAGAGAAAGCTTTTTCAAGAGCTTATCTTGTCAGTTTTTACTGCTCTGTCACAACCTGCCTCTACCCTCACCTGAAATGCCATATTTGAAACCAGGCCTTGCTCTCTGCTTGAGTGGGCAACTTGGCATGTCTCTACTGGACCCTTGGGTGAGAATATACTGCTGAGGCCATGGCATCTCTGCTTCATAAGGAAGGGACTAAGAATTCCTTAGCTAGAGCTTACAGGTTCATCAGAGCTGGCAAGAATCCAAATGGCCATGGCACAGGTTGACAGATCCGAAATCTTCTGAGCTGCAGGTCGTGCTAAGAACAGTGTGTCAGGAGACAAAATAAATTCATCAGTTTACCATGTATTTTATTCCTGAGAAGCCTAAAGCTTTGATGACTGAAAAAGAACAAAACCCACCCCGCAAAACAAACCAACCACTTCCACCTACCAAACCTCTTCTCATTGACAGAGGTCATGGTGTGTGTGGGGAGACTTTGTCCATATTCCTCATGGAGTTGCTCAAAGCTCCTGACTGAAGTCTGATCTTCTACCTGTATTTGGGGCAAGCAAGAGCTAGAGCTTCACTGCCTGGGCAATGAAATAGAAGACTCCATGAGCACAAGCAAAGGCATTAGAAGCCCCTCTCTTGGGGGTTCCCAGTATTACTCATATCTCTTCCCCAACAATATTTCACTTTAAACAGCTCTTAATCCTGCCCAAGGGAGCAATAGGTCATTGTATCTAGATTTGCCTTCAGACTGGTTTTAGGCTTGTGTGCTGAGCTGCTTCAGCTGGAGCTACACCAGCTCCCTCGCCTCTTCAGACAAAACCACAAAAGCAAAGCTAGACACCAAAGCACCTACACTGTTTATAGCTGCCATCCTTGCTCAGCAGGTTTCCAGTGTTTCAGGTCGGGTGTGAGTCCATAGCTGGCTTTAAAAATGATCCCGGGCAGGCCTGGGAAGACCTTTTCCCGACATATTTCTGGAATGACTACAACCAGTATTTTTTATTGGTCATCCCCGAAGCCTCTGAACTCTTCTGTCTCCTGGATGAAGAAAGGTAGCCATCAGGTTCTTCTCTGAAGACTTCTTAGAGCTCCTTCTTGTCCTTGAGGGCCTCCATTCTTCCAGGCCACAAAGTCCTGGTGATTTCTTCACAATCTGACATGTCTGAAGATGTTGTGGAGTTGAAGAGGTTTAGGTTGGCATTATGTCCAGTGCTTAAGGTGGATAGCCTGGTTACTCTTCAAGGTGTGGAAGAGAGAGGAATTGTGAGTTAAAATCAGCAGGCAGAGCACACTGGCAACTTGCAGAGGCTTTAGTCAGGTTGAGAGCTCTCTGCTTGCTTTTCTCTGTGGTGCCAACCAGCTGCAGCAGCAGGGAAAGGGGGAAAGAGGAGCTCTCACAAAGCACTGGCTCCTACAGCAGGCTGTGCTTGCCTGGCATCACTCCTGGCTCTGAGTCAGCTCATAGCTGGGTAAAATTAGGTCACCTGCCAACATGTTCTTGCCTTTTAACATAATGTTTGAGGTTAGGTAAATAGATTAGTGAGAGAAAGCTCTCTCTGAGAACAGAGTGCTCGATTGAACGTGTGGGTGCCTTGATTTGGTTTTATACAAGTCCTAATGGTCCTGAGGAAGTCCTGGCTATGATCACAGCTGCAGATTCAGTTTTTTTTGCTGTGGGAGAGGCCCCCATGGGGCTGCTGTGGACTGGAAGCAGGTACCTCGGGAAATGAGAGGGTAGATATACTGCCTTCAGGGGAGAGACTGGTGGGACTGAGTGTTTTAGTGAGCTTTCAGCCTGGCCATATGATGGGATGCTCTGTGAGGAGTGAAGTTTTCCTGCTCCCATGGCTCCCTAAGCCCTCCCCAACAGCCAGAGAAAAAGGGTGCTCGGGGAAGTAGATTGGTTTCTTCTCCCCACTCACCCAATCCTGAGCTGATGGTACAGCTGTTCTGCCAAAAGTGAATATCTTTCAAACAGGCACTAGATGCTCTGTGAGGCACACAGACAAGAGGTTTCAAGTAAGAAGTAGGATTTTAATTCAGAACAAATGCAGAAGTCTGCAATATGTGTGCTACATTCAGCACAGCTTTGAGGCTTTGCTGTCTTGTTTTTAATTATGTCCTAATATGATAGCATACCACATTATTTGTGTTCTTAATAATGGCTTGTATTTTTTAAGGAGATGCAAACAGAGAGACCCTGGGGATATACAAAGCTCAGACACTTTAAAACTAGTGAGATGCAACTACTTCAAATGCTTGTTTATTTTAAAGGGGTATGTCTTCATCTGCAGCAAACCCAGCATCTCTCAGTCCAGGCCAAGAGAGACTTCAGCAGGACTGCATGATTCTTAGCTGAAAGTCAGGGATCCATTACTGCCTTGTTCAATGTAGACTGCTACAAGATGTTTTACAAAATGTTTCTGCATCATCATTAAGCAGAAAACTTGCTTGAGTATTACTCTCTATGAATAAAAAATATTTACCCTGGCAGGTTTGATATAATTACTTTACATATCAACCAAGGGACTGACAGTCATGTTTATGTGAGAAAAATATCTGGTGCTGGAATTCAATGCTCTTAATGGCATTTGGTGAGGAAAGTTTTATGTGCAAACTGCCTTTTTTTTTTTTTTTCTTTTTCAAAATTAATTCATTAAGTTTTTAAAACTCTTGTTTAATTTTATTGTTAGCATGAATGAATTCCTGGAGTTCTAGTGTTCTACTGCCAAGCTGCCTGAACAGGGCCTGTTCTGTGATGCTGGAGAATGGGGGTAACCTCAAGTAACAGCATGGAAATTATTCTGAAGAAAAGATTATATTGTGCCAGGATTTAGAACAGACTAGCAGATGAGAAAGAATTGGATTAGGAGGAAAGTCATGAAACTATTAGCTGAGCTAGGTGATACAGAAGGAAATGTTCAAAAGGAGGTGGAGATAAATGAATGGCAATTCAAAATCTATACTTAGTGGGAGAGGACGTCCAGTAAACTGGAAAAAGAGAGGGTCAAGGGAGAATGCTATTAGTGTGTACATCCAGTGATAGCAAAATGACATATTTTCATACCTCACTGCTCTGTCTGAGCTCTTTTTAGTGACTACATACAAAAGCCTTACCCTGTTAAGATAGGCACAATCCAGGATCAGTATTGTCCTCACTTTTAGGACCAAATCCTGTTTCCCTTACTTTCCTAAATAGTGACATCGTTTAAGTAGAATTTATTTGCAAGATGTTAGTTAATTTTATGTATCAGTAATTCCTCTTGAACAAGGAGACTAAATGCCAAGGAAAGAGGAGTGAGAGGATCTCAGTGGGAATTAGGAAATAATATGGTATGTCTCCGTATCCAGACCCATCTTAAACCATAACTCCATGCCTGCATAGAGGGATTATCCATGATATCTTTCTTTACCTGATTTGGACAAAAGTGTCATGTTCTGCTTAATAATGGCAGATACAGACCAGGATAACAGTGTATAGAATCTAAATCTATCTTCTAAAGTAAATTATGTTTGTTTTGATTGGCATCTATGCGTAATTTCCGGATCTAGTGTCCTGAAAATCACATGAAATTACCTTAGTCAAAGTACAGAGCTGGGTTTTATACAACTTTCCTTTACAGGATATGGTTTTAATATAATAAACTTACACCAAAACTGGTATATAATTAACAGTTCACTGTTTCTTCCCAAGTCTGGATGCTAGTTTGGCTATAAGGAATGAGATCTCAGAAAACACCCTGACAGCAGTTATCTGCAACTATTTTTCCCTTGAATTTAAACATTGAAGTACCTGATTCTACTTGTAAAGGACCTATACCTGAGATGACCTAATTTTTAGAAGTTGCTTCTACTTTTTTTTTAATTCCATACAGGATGCAAATGAAAATCAGCCCATGATGTAAAATTTTGCCTGAAATAGTATACAACTTATTTCATGTGTTAGTAATGGAAAATATTACAATGCCACCACAGTGGCACAGTATCAGCACTGTGTATTAGCATGGTGCTTACACAGAACACCAAAATTCTTTCCAGCCCCTTGCAATTCATCCTGGAAGAGTGGAAGGGCATATCTCTTCCAGTTGGTCCTGGCATGAAATCCAAGATGAGACAAATTGGGAATGAATCACAGTTTATGTTATAAATATGAGCCTGAAAATGACTCAACTGGAAAATTTCAGAGCTCAGTTTTATGCTGAAGGAAGAGCGAGTATTGCTGAGTAGACCACTTGTGCTTAGTCACTTTACAGAAGGGCTGTGCTGTGATCGTGGCCTTGGCTTGAGACAGGCAGGGTCTCCAGTATTATGAAAATGGATCCATTTTGCAAGGCAGGAGGTTCTAGTCCCCTGGCATCATCTTTTGGAAGCTGACCCAGCTTATTATTCTTCAGATACTGTGGTTTTCTGATTTCCTCCTTGGCTTATAAGGAAATATGACTTTTTCTTTGGCTTTCTTTCCTTATTTGTTGAGGATAAAGATCTGCACTTTGGGAGCTACCTGTGATTGAAGTGGGATGAAGTGCTCAAAAATAAAGCTTTTTTTTGTTGTTGTTGTTCTAATTTGGTCAAAGAAAGCTTCTGTAATTCTGTTAGAGGAGTAGGAGTTGCAGAAATGAAAATGTATGCAGGCTAAAGGGGACCTGAGGGGAAAACACCTTTGATTCAAGTGCTTTATTATTGCTAAAATGTCAGAAATTTATATTATGCAATACATCTATAGTATTTTAGGAAACAGGATTTCATGTGAAGACAGGGAATGCCCTCTCCCTGGTAAATTTGCAGCCCTAACTGAATGATTAATGAAATCAGAGTCTGGGTATTTAACTATGTATAAAAATGATAATGTGCCAGCTTGTGTCTTGGGATAATGGAGGCAGAGTAGTCCTGACAGTCATCCAAAGGGATTTAATTTCCCAGACATTTAATCCAAGCTGTTTTGTGCCCTGGTCTCCACAACATTATATTTCAATGCAACATTATGTAGCAAAGACATTAACGTCTTTGAAGGTATATCATATGTGATAAGTTTTTCATTCAGGAGAGTCATAGGACAGCGCCAAAATGCCATGTTGTAGAGTTTGGCTGTCATGATTGATTTGTAGAATGAAATAAGTGTCTGCTTTACCTCTTGTAAATCAGAATCAACAGTGAAACCTATTTATTGCCATAGGGACCATATTTAAAATTCCAGAAGCTGCTCAGTTTATTAATTTGATCTGAGAAGTTTACAGACTGCTTGAATAGTAAATATCATCTTAGTTTAAAAAAAAAAAGTACAATTATGGTAAGGATATGTGATATAAAAATCTCCAACAAATCAAGATTCTGAGAGATATTCAAAATCACATCAGAGAGAAGATGAATGAAATGAAGATCTTAAACTGAAAATAACATTCCTATCTATAACTTCTCACTGTGCCTTTCTACCTACATAAGGACTCTAAAGAACACATAATTATAATGTATAAGTGTTTCTCTAGATTATTATTCTGTATAGCATTTGAGAGATAATGTATTCACCCATTTTTACACCACATTCCTGTATTCAGGGAGGCCTTCTCAGAAGCATGAGAAGACACTCATAGTCTCCATACAAATTGATCAGCATATTAAAAATAACTCATTTTTTTCTAACTCAATCTAAAAAAAGCTATATTTTAAAATAAGTTTTCTGATAAAGGAGCTTAATAATGTGTAATTTCATTCTACTAAAGTTTTACGAGAACAGATATTGTCTGTTTTAAATTATATTACTCAAGATAGCTGGCTGAAGCCTCCAGAAGAAGGTATAAAATCAGCAAAGCTATGGAAAAGGCAAACAGCAGTAGACTTAGGAAACATGGTCTCATCCAAAATAGAAGTGATCTTACCAAAACATCAGAGCTCAGGCTTCTATTACTCATGTTTTGCATACTTCTTTATTTCCCATTGGGAAAGACACATACTCAAAATTTTTCCATTTGGGAAGCTTCTACCTTTTTCTTTATGCCTCAGTGAGATGTGGAAAACAGGAAGGAGACACTAACTTCCTCTTCTTAAAAAGAATTCACCTCTTCCCCTTCCAAATATCTATCACAGCTTTGGTGGATGGACCTTGTCTGGATGCCAGATGCCCACAAAGCCTCTCAATCACTCCCCTCCTCAGGTGGACAGGGTAGAGAAAATATAATGAAAGGTTTATGAGCTGAGATAAGGACAGGGAGAGTTCATTCACTGATTACCATCATGGGCAAATCAGACTGAATTTGGGGACATTATTTGAATTTATTGCCATCTAAACCAGAGCAGGATATTGAGGAGTAAAACAAACCTTAAAAATTACTTCCCCCCACCCTCTACCTACCCAGGCTCTAGGTCTTCCCCCCAGCAGCTCAGGGAGATGTGGAATGAGGGTTATGGTCAGTTCTTCACACACTGTTTGTGCCACTGCTCAGGAAGAGTCGTCTTACCCTGCTGCACCATGGTGTCTCTCCCACCGGAGAGTTTCCCATGAACATCTCCAGTGTGAACTCATCCCGCAGGCAGCACTTCTTCACAAAAGGGCTGCAAACACGAGTCATTCTTCCACCAGGTGCAGTCCTTCTAGGACAGGCTGCGCCAGTGTCAGTCACTGACAGGGGCACAGGTCCTGCCAGGGAATCTGTTCCAGCATGGGCTTGTCTCTCCATGGGAATGCAGGTCCCTGCCAGGAGCCTGCTCTGGCACAGGCCTCCCACAGGTTCACAGCTTCCTCTCACACATCCACCAGCTCTGGTGTGAGTCTCCCCCACGGGCTGCAGGGGATCTCTGCACTCCCACTGACCTCCAGGGGCTGCAGGGGCACAGCTGCTTCACCATGGGCTGCACCATGGGCTGCAGGGGAATCTCAGCTCTGGCACCTGCAGCACCTCCTGCTCCTCCTTCTCCACCGACCTTGGTGTCTGTGTAGCTATTCCACTCATGTCTTCTCACTCTGCTCTTCTCTGGTGATGTAACTTTGTTTCCTTCTTAAATCTGTTACCACAGAGGTGCTACTTCCATGTCTGATTCAGCCTTGGTCAGAGGCATGCCCCTCCTGGAGCCATCTGGCACTGGCTCTGCTGGACGTGGTGAGCAGCTTCTCACAGAAGCCATCCCTGTAGCCAGTAATTCCCCACTACCAAAGCTTTGCCCTGCAAACTCAGTACGGCAGCTCAGTCCTTCCCCGTTCCTGCCCCCTGTCATTTCCCACCTGAGGTGAGAAGCTTGACTCCAAAGCAACTCTCCTTTTTCCACAAGCTTCATAAATGAGGGCAAAAAAAAAAAAAAAA
>VZRF01009058.1:429254-500457 GCA_013396875.1 Vireo altiloquus
AAAAAGCGCAGAGCTGTATCAGTTTTCACTTGAAAGGAAAAGGAAAATAAAACCAAAAACCCCAAGGGCATTCACAGCCAGTTCTTGATCCCCTTTTGGTGGGTAACTGAGCTTGGTTTCACCCTTCCCTTTTCTATTTGAAGGTGGGATGAAGGCTGGCAGAGTGATCTTTTCCCTGGGACACAAAAGCGAGACCTCTTGGCAGTGGGAGCATCACAAACTGATCTGGATAAAATCAAAGTAACTCATGTCTGGAAATGACAGTAAGGCAAGTGACTAGGATAGACAGTTTTCTTTACAGTGGCGAGTATGGGGCTATGTCTTGGATTTGTGCTGAAAACATTGTTAAAGATACCGGGATGTTTTTGATATTGCTGAGCAGGGCTTACAGAGAGCCTAGGCCTTTTCTGCTTGACATACTGCCGTGCCAGGAAGGGGCTGAGGTTTTCAAGAAGTTGTGAGGGGATACAATCGAGACAGTGTTAGTCTTCGTGTGTGTACTCGTGTGTTTTAATCCAAGAGAAAACCTCAAGTTACTTGCGGTTTTATTTATTTGCATACAGCCTCATTCCATCCCTTGCTCCACATGTGTGTTACTAGCTACTAAGGTAGCATTTTCAGCTCTCATCACACAGTGTGGGCTTGTAGCCACCCACAAATTCTGTGTTTAGGGCTCTCCATGCTGGAGAGGCTCAGGTGCCCCTTATGGCTTGGCACGACACCAAGTACAGGCACAACAGGGGTGTTTGGTCTTGACATATTTAAAAGGAGAAACAACCTTGTCAAATACTGTTTTGTATCACAGAATAAAGGTGTGATAAATAGTGTTTAAGTGTTAGAATTTTGTCTTCTGATCTTTGAATTTCAGGGTACTTAGAGTCTGTGAGGATAGGTGCCATTTCGTGAAAGTAGCTTTGATGGTGCACGTTATGAAAGCAATCCAGAATTATTTACTTTTCCCCCAGTGATCTTTTTCCCCTTTATCCAAAATAAGCCGTTCAGGAGGCGAGTGTAAGTTTACTATTTGCATAGAGAAGCATGTGTGAGCACTGTCACGGTATTACTGGAGCACTCCGCAGCCCAAGCCAGGAAATGTGATAATTGACGGGTGTGACATAGTAACCTGCACTGCCGGGAAATGGCCCAGAACCAGTTCAGCTGCTGGCTGAAGGGAAATCTCAGCTCTGGGAGCAGTGGATACACTATTACTGTGTGAAGAGGGAGAATAAAACAATTGGTATTTACACAGGGATTAAAAAAACCTTTCTGAGTTGGTTCATTCTTTTATTCACTTAGAAAGAAGGAAAACTGATAATTGTTCAAGAAATTTAATTCTTATTTCTTGCTAGAATTGCTGGGTGGAGCTAAAGCCAGCACTTAACCCTCATTAAATTTCCCCTTTACACAGAGTCTGTGCTTTATAATTTCTTTGGGTTCCCAAACACTTGTCACATTTTTCAAAGTCAAGATATATTTATTGTCATGTTGACAATATATAAACTATTAAAAAGTAAAAAAACCCAAATCAAATATTTAGTGTACTGGAAGATATTTCAATCAATAAGTACAATCACAATGTTCTCAAGGGATCTTGATCTTTTTCCAGAATTTGTTTGGTTTTCATTTTTTATTTATTTATTATTAGTTCTTCATGCATGGGTTTGGAAGGTATCTGGGTAAAGGGATAAATTTGGCAGTTCCCTGTGTGGCTGTGTGTCCCACAGTGTGCTACAACCTTGTCCATTTTGAGAATTAATCTGTCATCCAAATGATTATTTATCTGTTTTTATTGCAAAAAATTTAGTTAAGCAGCTTCTCCTCTAAAAATCAGAACATCCAGAAAGCTTCAAGTTAAGGGTGGGAAATCAGAAATAATCAGATGATGGAGAAATGAATGACTTGGGTGCTTTAGCTTTTTATGTATCTTCTAGGTCAGCAGGGATCTCAGAAAGGTTTTGAATGTCTGAAATCTGAGAGAACTGAGGTGAAAAAGACTTGATTTTGTAAGCCTTTTGTTCTTCCCCCATATTATGTAATTGTAGGTTAAAGGGTTTTTGTTGTTGTTGGAGGTTTTTTGTATTTTTTTAATAAGTGATGCTATAACACCATATAGTTTGGTGCTTTTCGGGTCTCTCTTCACTTAGAGGGGACACCTTGCAGACAGTGTAATTTCCTTTGCCTGGAAATTACAGCAATTAATCATAGGTATCACATTGATTTTCATGCAAGTTGCAAACACCTCAGAACAAGTTTAAAACCCAAAGGCTGCTTTGCATACTTGTATTGATCAAGCAGCCACAGCCTACAATAAATTTCAGTAGCTGTAAGGTGGGAGTTGAGCTACTTAATGATGTCATCACTTATTGTTACCAAACTCTCAGCTACTTGGCCTTTCCTTCTGTTAGCTAAATAACTGAATGTCTGAATTAAGCTGTTTTTACAAGTAGGCTTTTCCCTCCACTAAATCTGTTTTTCTTCTAAGCAAACTAAAGCATGGATCCGGTTCCCTTTTGTTCAGGGGTTCATTATATTGCAGACTATGAAAAAAACTTCATCAAGTGTGGCAAAAACATTGCCTAAAAATTAATTGTAAGGTACTTCTAGTTATTGTAACATTACAATTGTTTTTCAAGATATTTATTTACAATGGCTATCAAATCCCAGATATTGGCAATAAACAGTAGGCTGAAAATTGTGAAGTGGAAATATACAGCAAATCTGAGATTGAGAGGAATTAGTGAGAGTCAAGACTGAGTAGTAAGCTATTTGCTAAAAGATAAGAAGATAATCTATGTACATAGTGTAATATTTAACTGAACCATCCTACAAGAATGAGTCCAATCAGTGCCTCATTTTTCTCAGTTCAGTTTCTGAGTTCCTGGCTAGTTTCATTTGTGAAGAGAAGTAAATAAGTTAGTGATTTTTTTTCTTTGTTATGAGGCAATGAAGGATCTTTTTTGGATAAGTAAAATTACAGAAAATTTCAGACTTGAAACTTGCAAAGTCTGTAAACCTTTGTTGTGTAATTTTTTTGAAATATTGTTACATTCTCCAGTGCAGATTGCCTGGCAGTTGTTGGAGAAATTTCTTTTTTATAAATGTGAAATTCTAAATAGTCAAAACCAAGTAAAGCTTCCCTCCTCCATTTTTTATTCTACAAACCAGAATACTATGTATGTTCAACAGTTTTTAAAGACTGAGCTTCTGTTTAGGATCAGCCACCCTCTTAAATGTCTACAGTCTCTTACCAAGTGAAATAACAGAGTAAAAATAAAGTCGTGACTCTGAAAGCATTAATGGCTGCAGAAAGACTTTTAGCCCTTTAAATTGCAGGTTGCAGAAACATTACACTGAATCATTTGATCCTTAAATTGCTTTCTGAATTCTGGGTGTCTTGCTTGGAGCTACCCAGCTACTGAAGAGATCTTGATGCAAAGCATGATGGCTAGCTAATTACAACTGAGTTTGGTATGAAATAATGGCAAATCATGCCATTGAGAGAGCAGGAAGAAAATCTGACTGCAGGAAAACATTTGTGAAGTGTCTATTCTTCTGTAATTGGCAGTTTAGCTTTTTGCGCTTTGTGTGTTGTTGTGCTGAATCTCTGATTTTGTACAGGCAGTGTCAGATCTGGTACATCTATCAGCACACTTAATAAATGTAATCCATATTTATGTGTAATTTCCTGAATCCTCACTCATTCCATAATGTACAGTGTACTTTGCAGTGCAGCAAATCTAGGGGTCACCGTTGTCAGCTGTGCCCTGAGTGGAGCAGATCACTGTTTTGGGTGGGGAAACCTCCTTTTGCGTATTCAGTCAGAAGCAGTAGAATAGCTTAGGAGCCAGGGATATGTCATGTAAATGAACTCAAGCAGCTCTACTACCTATTATGCTCACAGTTTCCTTCTATTCTGAGGGGCCTCATTGGGTCTAGGAATTAGTACAGCCCTAGGGCTTCTCTATTTGATTAACCAGAGCCTGGATTTGTTAAACGCCCAGACATGCTGCAAAGTCCTTTTTCCTTCTTGGAAGCTTTTGAGTAAGGATTCAAAGGTGAAAGGGCTGGAGGTTAAAGTTCTGACCTCCTCTCCTCCAAACTCCTTCCCTTCAAGAAGGAAACAAAACAAATCACTTAAGCATGTGCCTATCTAACTAGCCATTGCCATCTCTCATCTGTTTTGTGTTGATCTTAAGGCTTTAGTTGCGGTTAACTGAGATTCAAATTCTCAACTTTAAATTTAAACCCAGTTTTTTAGTCCTTGTGGTTCTGGACTACAGTTTGAAAGTGCATCCAAAGAAAAAATATCTTTAAGAAAATACTGACCTATTACTTTTGAACATAGAACTTTACTCAAGACTTCTGAATACTTGCATTTGGCAATATTGCTAGCTGAAAACATGGGATTGCTTCCAGCAAAATAAATGGGACTTAACGTGTGTTTTATAAACTTTAGTGAGTTGGGAGCTGAAAATGACTTATGGACAATTTTTCAAAAATGTGATATACTACTTAGAGTACCGTTTGCTGAATGGAAAAACTAACTATTTTTGTGTTGTGAGCACAGTCTTTTCAACTATGTTCTGCTGTTGGGGGGCTGGGATTATTTGGAGAATTCATTACACAGAAGATCAAATTCCTCATTGCCTTCATAAACCTGCTGAGTGACGGAGTGTTCTGTGGTCAGTTGTGGTCACAGGGAATGTGTCACATATTTGTTGGCTGAGAACAACATAATTAGCAAAACCCATACATAGCTACCTATTTAGGGAAAGAAGTCCTGGAATGATGATTCAGACTTAAGATGTGGATTTTAATATTCCTCCTAGGATTTTTCTCTCTCCTCTGCCTGTGAGGAGGCGGTAGAGAATTGGACAAGGTGGAGTAATGGATGAGTGGAGTGCTTTGTACTTGGCAGGGTTTACAGTCTGGGGCTGTATTTTTCCTTTCTGCAGCATACACCCTAGGGAAGAAGCCTGTATGCAGAGTGTTCAATTATCTAAGCTGTCAGGAACATGCATATTATCAAAACGTAGGCTTGCAGCAGATTCCTGGTGATCTTTACAGATGGCCCAGGTCTCCTCATACCTTCAGCTTAAGTACTGGATTAATCATGTCAATCATTCACCCTAAGTGGGGTGAGGTTTGGGTGTGTGTAAGACAGAGATAAATCACACAGGAAAGAGCCAGCTATGGTAGAGTTAGGGTTTGTTTTTTTGGTTTTGGTTACTTTGGGTTTTGTCTGCCAGCTAATTAGGTACATAGGAGATTGCTTATCTCATCCCAGAAGGTGCCAAAGACATTAAGAATGTAAATGCCATCTTCAAAAAGAGAGAAATCAAAATATTGTGAATGAAAGAGCAGGAAGTATCTTAGATATGTGGCTGAAGGAATGTCATAGGAAATCTTCTGACCAGAAAAACGACCATCTGCTCAGCTTGAGTTCCCATTGTCAGTTTGAGACAAAGATGAACCAAGATATTCTGTAGCTTCTGTAGGAGGTCACTGGCAGGCTTTGAGAAAATATGTGATTTGAATTAGATAGCTGTGAGTTTGCTCAGCAGGGCTGTCTGGCTCACGGAAACTAGGTTACTTAGTGGTCCACTTTATTTTAGCATGAATAAAAATAAGCAGTGTAAGTAATGGGGCTATCTTTGGGGAGAAGAGTGGAGATTCACTATACTCCCTGCTTGTTTCCATCCAGAAGTTCCTATTACCAGCCTCCAGTATTCCTTGGAGGAAAAACTGAAAGAGATGGGCAGCACAGAGAGCAATTTGTTCTAAGCTTTCAGGAAAATTGGCAACACTCAAACTGCATCAGCATTCAAAACTGTGGAGCTGGGGATGACCTCTATCTGAGAACAGAGTTCATAGCTGAGTGAGAGAGTCTAAATTTGGCCACTTTCAGATAGATAATGCAGTGAACAGTGAACTTTGTGGAAGAATTGTGTATCTGTGTGTAAGCCTTTACTGTCCCCCATCAGATATTAAATGAGAGAGCAAATTCTTGCTTTTTGCCCTGACTTGGAAAAGCAGGTTATGTTGCATTGTTTTCAATTACTCCTGTGCTGGAAGCTAATCTCTTGCTTAAGTGCTTTGTAGACTTGAACTTGTGTATTTTTTTGAGATTTTATTGTAACTTTCTTGAGATATTTTTCAAGCCATCCATCAAGTACACGAATAAGAAACCCTAGCTGCAAAACCGACACACGAGGTAGGGAATGCCACTCAGTTTTTACACCGGTGAGCTTGATTCCCCTGACAGAGGGAGCTTTTCTTCCTGACTTTGTGTACAGCTCTGCCTGTGACATGCCTTTCTCTCCCTTCCTTCCAGGAGCCGTGCAAGGTGAAAGCCAGGACAGATACTCTGGTTGGAACTCAGAGGCTTTTGACTCGTAAATGCCTCCTTTTTAATGTGAAGGTATACTAGGCACAGACACAGTAATCTTTTCCCATCTTCCACACTGATTTTGGAGGCTGTTAAATATTTGGTTACGTTTGGAAAACATTTTGACATTCTTTGCAGAAAGACACCATAGAGAAGCAAAGTACCCGTATTATTGCTTTATAAAGGACCCTTTAAACTAATGAGGCATTAATGAATAGACTGGTATGCTGAATCTTTCTCATGTAGGAAGGGTACAAAGTCATTTCACATAAATTGCAGCCCATTATTATAAATAGTTTGGCATGGGTTTCCCTAGAGGTGGAACTTCAAGCCAAATATGCAGCAGCAGCTGTGGTGACACTTTGTGCAGAAACGGTTCCAGGCATTGTGCTGGAGGAGCTGGAATTGCAGGATAACAGCACAGCAGCACATATTTAGAGCCATCTTACAGCAGCAGTTCTGCCGGTTTATACTGAAGGTATAAAAAAAGATCTGCATGTGCCTGAGATGAGCAATGTGGGTCTTCTTCCCTCTCATCGTTTCCCTATGATTTTGTACCCAGCTTAACCAACTAAAATCACTGTACATAAGATTTTAATGATTGAGGAGTCTCTCTGAATTATACTTTCTAATTTTTGTAGGAAATTGTAAATTATTGCTGCAATACTCCCAGGACTTTCCTCTCTTGCCTCTGACATTCAAGGCCTGTGCTAAACTGGAAGCCATACCAGGTATTATCTGATAACTGGTGTCCAAGTTCATCCCCAAGGCATATAATTATATTTAGGTCCCTAGGAATTTTAGAAAGGTTACACAAATTACTACAAAGCCAGGAAAAGGGACAGTCTTTTTGTGTGTGTGTGTTTGTAGTGACCATTTACTCTTACGTGGCTTAAAGATTTCTACTCAGGTTTTCCAACCAGCCAACAGATTGCCAGCCTTTGTTTGGTGTGCTAACAAATCCCTAGAAATCAGTGCCTGGCTTATACAGGACAGTTCTCCCATCCTTTTAAAATTCCTGCTGGCTTTACCCCTGAGACCAGCTCTGCTGAGCCTTGGTGTTCTGCTTGTCCTCAGCAGGATTCCACAGTGAAAATTCATTTGAGTACCTTCAAACATCGGTGACTGGGAATGATGCCAATCAAACATGGTACTGGGCCTCACCTGCCACTGGCAAGCCTGCAGGTATGTGCTCCTCAAAGCAGGGTTTTGTTTCTCCCCTCGTTCCCACAGCTGAGTCCTTTAAAGGACACGTGTGGAACGTGTGCCTCTCGGTGTGATGCAGCAGACTCAGGAGAGCTGCAGCCGAGGTGGAGACTGTCCACCTTGTAAAGGTGAAGAGGGATCTTTTTTTTTTCCATTGTATTCTCTGCCTCATAATAAATTGACTTGTAAATTCTTGGAACAGAACATCCTTCCTCTTCTCTGCTTTGCAGGACAGTAGTGGTGTTTCTCCTTTCCTTCGTCAACCTCCCAAGAATTGTGTGTGTGTTGGTGCAAATGTAAGTGTTATTTCACAAGCAAGATTGGGGCAGACAGTAGAGATAATAGTTACTTTTTCTTCTGAACGTCTAGTTTTTGAGAAAATGTCTGTTGGTATTGGACTGAGAACACTTGTTTAGGTTTTTTTTCCTGAAATTTAGTGTTACTCTTTCTCACCCAAAAACTGGTTCCATAGTTCTTGTCTAAGAATTGTTTAGTTCATTTTTTTATGTAGTTTTTTAATGCCTACCACAGGCTTTTAATAGTAACATAAGCATATTAGTCATATTTGATACCACTTGATGGTAATGGGTACAACATCTGATTTCCAATTAGTCTTAGTTTGGGTTTATTTGCAGCCATTAATTTGGTATTTTCAACAAATATGTGCAATTTGTGGGCTTTTCTTTGAGTCTTATGCTCTTAGGACTGAGTTTGACTCTCAGGTGTTTCCCTGGATTTTGTTTTTCTAGTGAAGGACTTTTTATTCCTTTTTTAGGGATGGCCCTGCAACTTGTAAATGAGTAAGTCCTGGTGATGAAGCCTAAAGGATGTTCTCTGTAATTAGCTGTTTTCCATTTTCTCCTCAGTTATCTGTCCTTCCAGTGATGCAGAAGTGGTTTTAAAAGTAACAGAGTGATCCAATTATCTGGAAATGTGATTGAAAATAGTTTACTGGTAGTATCTTTAGCCATTGTTGAAGATTTCTCTTTATTTTGGGGAAAGGAGAGGAGAACTTATGGCTTTTGATGACTAGGAATTGATCAAATGTGTGGTTGATACAGATCTCATACTCATATCTGTTGAATAAATTGTGTTATTTCTTCTCTCTTGTATAGAAAGGTATTTTACAGACAGTATTTGGTTTAGAGGCTGGGAATGATTTTCCCTGGTGTTGCTCTCTGTCTGCTCTTTTTATTCTTGGTATTTGTAGGACTTTGGACATAAGTGCCATAGTGTGTATCACAAATTGAGGAGGGATTCCTGAGCCACCTGAATGCCTGGGTTGAAATACTTATCAGGAATTCCTCCCTTCTTTTGTGTTTTCTTTTAAAAGCAAAATCCTACTGTTCATCTGGGCAGCTATGAACGCATGTCCTAGAAAAATCCTGATGTTATTTGCACGAACTTGTGTGACAGCTTTTGGTTTGAGACACAAAGCAAGGGTTACACGCTGTCCACAGCTACAGAGGACAAGCTGTTGCACTGCACCTCCCATCTGTAACCTGTTTTTACCTGTCAACACAGCAACAGAGGGAGGCTGGGTTACTTTAAAATGGTTTTAGTGCCTCTCTCTGTGCCTTTTCTGGGCTGTTTAATGTAGCTTTGGGTGTTCTTACAGAGAATTTGCCTCTGCTGACCATCATTTCCATTGAGGTGTCTGAGAGGACTCTCAGCCATGCAACTGTGCTAGCACAAATGTAATTTTGGGCTTGAAAAGGAACGGTGTAATTACATGGGAGGAGGTTTGCAGGGGGTGAATGCCTGTGGCCGATGGTAATGCTGGGCACTGTGTGGGGTGGCCCTGGGTGCCCTGTGAGGTGGCCCCAGCTGCAGCAGTGTGCCCCAGCCCCGTGGTGTCCCATGCCAGTGTGCCTGGGACAGACTCGGAAGGATGGATAAGAGGTTAGGGGCAAAAATGAGTGCGCAGACCCGAGGAGACTGCACTGAGTCCAGTGCTGCTGAGGCTGTGCTAGGGAGAAAGACAACTTGGAGCTGCTGTGGGCTACATGCCGTGGGCCCTACAGCCAGCTTCCTCCTTGTTGAACATCCTATTACCTACGTTGAAAGTCCCTATTTCCCCACAGCTCTGAGCTACTCAGATGAGCTCTGATGCTCTGCTTGCATGAGGCTTCCTTCCTTTGGCCTTGCTGCATTTATAAGCCACAAGCTTTTATCCTAAACAAAGGATGCCACTGCAAATCCTTCGGTGGGGAAGCCTCATCTCTTGCCGGCCACCCTAGCCATTCTCTTGTGCTGTGTTGTTGATTGACTCTAAGAAGGAGGGGAAAAAAAGCCCTGAATTAATAGCAAAATATTCCCTTTGATATTTTTAAGGAAGTGAAGGAAAGAGAATTTGAGTTTTTGGAAAGTCCTGCTTCTGCTAGCATTGCATCCTGTGGGAAGAGGGGTTTTAGATGTTAGTCACAACGGGGGTGAGAAGGGTGGGCAGTGAGCTGCCTTTCTGGGCTGTGCTCTGTGGGAGGGAGCCAGGAGGCATCCTCTGAGGCACCAGCTCAGCTGGAAGGCTGGGGGACAGAGCTGGGAACAAAGGAGCATCAGCCTGTGCAGACAGGGAGACAGCCAGCCCATCAGTGAAGGGATTGATTTTTCCCACCAAAAGGTCTTCTTTGTTTTTCTCTTTGAAAAAAAAAAAAAAAAAGAAACAGAAAAAGAAAAAGAAAACCCAACCTCTCCCCACTTATTTAAATATGATCTGTTTATTTTTTTTCTTATCCCACTGAAAATATTTAATTTGTATTCTGAGGAAAAATATAGACAATTTCAGATGAAATATTTTCTTTACATGCTTTTGTTTTGCTGAGACCATTTTCTGTAAGAAAGGATGTTTCTGTGTGTGGTGTGTGCATTTTTATGCATGTGAGGGAGTTTCATCTGCCTAATAAGTACGAAGGGGTGAGTGCTGTTCAGCTGCATTCTCTGTCCTTCTGTAAAGCAGGTAGAAATTGTCAATAAAAGGCAGGCTGGCCAGTGCTGCTCTGGGATGATACATGTATGCAATATTTATTGGAATTGCGTGGTTCTGACCCTTAGACAAATTTTCTCCTGTCATTAGTTTTTCAGTGTCATCTGGGCTCCTGTTTTTTTGTGTTGTGGATCTTTCTTTATTTCCTCCCTTCCTGCCTTCCTCCCTTCCTCCTCCTCAAACATCCTTTATTCCTAATACATTGTAATACACAGACTTGTCAAGACTTGTTTCAGAATGCTGACCACCTTTACTTCCTTCAAGTCAAGCACAAAGGTGTTCAGGATCTGCTGGAAATAGTTGCCTCTCACAAAAGCAATTTCTTTTGCCTCAAATGTAGCTGTGGCATTTTGCTTCCCTGATAACAATGAAGGGTAATAAAGATGCAACTGCAGCCTTCAAGAAAGAGATCAGTAAAATATCATCTCTTTGAAGAAACTGGTACTTGATGGATTGCACCGAAAGACTGAAAAGCCTCCTCGTTTTAGTTCCCTACACACACACACACATGCACACACGCACACAAAAGTCCTTTTGATCTCAAGATTTCTAAATTACTAAAGAAAGAAAAACTACTTACCTGGTCTTTATTTTCTATTTCAAGACTGTATGCCATTAAAACAACCAAACAAACTCAACTGAATTATAGCTATGTCAGCTCTTCCCCTTGACATGCTTCAGAAGCCCCCAAAGACTGGCTGATGTGTAAATACATTTTTAGCAAAGATATGGGTAAAAAGAAGAGAGTCAAGACATTAACTACTGTTGCTCAGAAACAACTGGACTGATGAATTGTAAATAAGGTGACAAGGCATTACCTTGATTCGTGAGCTAAGGTACAGCCATGGACCCCCTGACCTGGAACTCGTACCAGAACACCTGAGGCAGGATGGAGCCAGCCCTTATGACACCAGGGCTGTGAGGAGAGACCTCACCCCTAAAATTAGGGACAAGGTGAGTGGTTGACTGAAGCCATAGCAACCCCTAGACAAGAAACTTGGGAGGAATCTGGATGAGTCATTTAGCCTTCCTGTGGATCAGTCTCCCCTCTGTAAAAAAAGTATGATTTGAGCTCTTCTTAACTGGAGTTCCTGTCTGTTCTGCATCTCAGGATGATGCCTTGTACAAAAAGGTCCTGATCTTGTTTGGTGCCTCTCATTATTACCAAAATATAAAAAAAACGCCAAACCTGAAAGTGAGATTACCATCTCAAGGTCAGCTTCTGCTGTACTGCTCTCACCCTTTCCCACTGAATTCTGCCAGGGTGTTACTGAACGCAGAATTTGGCCTTTAAGGTTTCGGTGTATAATATGCACATTTTGTACCGAGATTAAATATGAATATGTTTAAAAGTCTGCTTTCAATCCAAATTTTGAGGGCTTGCCAAAGTAGCAGAGATTGAGATAGGATCTTTTGTACTATTAATTGAAGGCTATGCTTTTATTTTGTTTAAATTTTTTTTTAAAGCCTCCCTTCTGTGGTGGAAGATATCTTGCTGCTGCTTGGATTGATTCCAAATACTGTTTTCCCCTTTAGCTAGAGCTGCAGAATGTAGTCAGTTTGATTCCTTGCTAAGTATCTTTTGTTAAATACTCACAATTCAGAGTTGCAGTTACCTTAAGGTGAAAGGGAAACCAGATCAAGATGCTATTAACTGCCACTAGAAAGAAAACATGCCATAATGTCATATGAGTTAATAACTCTAAGTAGCCTGTAAGATGCTGCTGTGGAATTAAATGCTTAACAATAATTCAAAAACGGCTTACAGAAATTTAAGAATGTGGATCATTTAGTATAGCTGAAATTATGCTCCTGGCATATATGTATGACACATGAGAGCACTTACCTGGAAATTTATTACCCAGCTCTGAGCAAACAAAGCATGACCTACATTTGACTAAAGTCAGCTGTCTCTGGCTAATCCTATGGGCTTCTTTTTATTAATGTCACAATTGCTAATGTGGTATAACATTGTCATTACTGAATAGCACAGCGGGATAAGCTGCAGCTGTTATTTCTCCTTCTATACCTACTAACTCATTAAATTTGAGTTTTGGGGAATACAAATTGTAAAGATTATTCAAATTCTGATTGAGAAATAGGGCTACTGGGAAATTGGTGGCATATAAAGTAGTACTTTGATTCAAGGATTTTGGTGCTTTTTTTATTAGGAAGATTGGAATGGTCACTTTTTTTTTTTCTTCCTAGTTTCTCAGCATTACGGTCCAAATTAAGCCAGAGGTAGAACATCAAGAAAAGCAATAAAAATAGGGAAGTTATTGCACAGTGGGTACTATTCTTTCTGATGGAAAGGTAAAATTCAAAGCTTGCATAGTGAGAACATGGAATGAGTGAGTTTTGTTCCAAGACATCAGTAATACACTAAGCATCCCATTGTTATTTTAAATTGTATAATTTCCCTCATTTCGAATACATAAAAAGTACTGGAGTTTGTAGACTTTTTATTTTTAAACAGTTTTTTATAGGATTATATTGTGTACACAGACGCAGGTCCTTGAACTTTGGTATTTCCACAAAAACACACATGGCAGCAAGAACTGACTTCTTCAAGAGGGAAAGGGAAACTTTCCAATTTGTCTGCTTCAGGACTGAGACATTGATGTTCCTTTTTCCTTTAATTCGGGTAGATTTTTCTGGGAGCCTTACCTCATGCTTACTCTCCTCACCCTAAAGTCTGGTTGAAAACTTGCTAAAAAAGGATCGATTTTTTTTTTTTTGTTGTTGTTGGTTTTTTTTATTTTATTTATTTATTTATTTATTTTAATTTTTTTTTTTTTTTAGCTACTCTCCCAAACTGCAGCTGCTCATAAGACTGTGGGCAGGAAAGAGTTTGCAAAGCAAGGTCTGGCAGGCTGGCTGCAGCACAGTGATGTGTGTCTGGAAGAAGCACCCCGAGTGCAGGGGCCTCGGGGCGGGCGGGCAGCCAGACGTGCAGCCCTCGCAAGGGCTCCACAGGAGCCCGGACTGGGGAGGAGGAGGCATGTCTGGGGCTTTCCCACACCCCAGCTATTTCCTGCCTTCTGCAAAGCCCATGGAAACTGTGTCAGCCAGCAGAGAGTTAGGTCAGTGCTCAGGGGTCAGGCCACAGGGTGGATTTTAATGGAGCTAAGCTGATGGTTGCAGCTGAGGATGTGGCCATTAATTTCCACTCTATTGTTACAGTGAATAGTTTTACAAGCTAAATTCAGTGCATGATCTATTGCTGTATTTCAAGGGGTGTAAATCCCTTGACTTTCATAAATGGACCTGGGGAAAGGCAATGGTGTTGAAGGATTAAAAAAATAAAAGAGGTGAGGCTGGGGGAAGGGGAGCTGGAGTACCCAAATACTGTTGTATGATCATGTAATTGTGGTGAGAAATACGTGGTAGTTGGGCTAATCTGGAAGCTTGGATGAATCTGAACTCCTCAAATCAAGATTAAAACCTCCTGTGTTCTTCAGATAAATTGGAAAAGAAATGATCTCTTAGGCATTCATGCACTTAATTACTTTCTCTCCTCCTCCCTCCTCTGCCAACAGAAAGAAATAATTGTGAACTTCTACATTCTTGTTTAAAGGGTGATGTTAGATGTTAGCTGTGGCTGACGACTCCTGAGGATAGGTGGGCAGCCTACAGTGGGTGCTTTACACTCGGGAGAATAAGGAGGTGGGTACTCTGATGTTAATGAACCTAAAATATTGGGAAGCAGTATGGAGAGGAGAGTTCTTGAACTGAGATGTCATGGCTACAGAGGGAAGATTGTGCAAGCTTTGCAGGTGATGGATAGGATTTGTTTGTGGGAATTCTGTGGAATGTAATGTCTGTGGTCTGTATGACCATTGTAAATGGTGTTCTCTAGCCGCCTCAGATGTCCCTTTCTGAAACAGGGTTTCCCTCTTGCCTTGCTCCTATGTCTAGATTGAATCGTTTCCAGATTTCCCCAAAGCAAAGCCTTTCCTCCCACCTTTTTTTCTTGTACACACTTGGTCTCACATGAGTCCACCCTCTCACCCTCAGAACTGATCCCAGTTGCCTTCTTTATCTGCCTGCTGACTAGTTTCAAGAGCTGTGACTACTACTGCAGTACACTGGCTTTTAAAAACCAAGCTTTACGAGGCAGCCAGTAGAGCTGGATAGCTCTGGGGACAGTGGAGGATAGCGTGGAGCGTAAGGGAGGAGATGCTGAGGGCTCTTTCAGGACAAGGTTGGCCCGGAGTGTGAGGAATGAAGCCTGTGCCTCTGTGTGCCTGGGTGCTGGGAGGGGAGGCTGCGCAGAGTGATTCATGTGGGAACTATGCCATCACCACGCTGAAAACAAAACAACATCAACTCAGATTCTGGTGGGGTTTGTAGTGAGAAGAAGTGCTTTTTGCTTTCTATTAGGTGGTTTGTGGTCTATATGAATAGGCTCGAGGATTCTGCTTAATGCTTTGTGAGCTGGTGCCCACCACAGGCATTGTTGTTCCTGCAGGAGAAGGAAGGACTTGGTGAGCTGAGTCCCTCCAGGGTATGACTTGGGAGTGGGACGGCATGTGGAAGTTCTCATTGCTCTGCTTCTGTGTAAAATGAAAACTTCAGTAACACCAACATAGGATTTTTAATAAAATAAGTGTACTCAAAATTTGTGTTAAATGCACCTAAAAGTTAATTATTGGATACTTTTTAAACAGCAAATGCCACAGATTTTATGTTAATTATCCACATGGCTGTATGTGGGAATTAGTTTAAATGATGCTTAAATGATACACAAATGCTCCTTTTTTCTGTTTTGTTTTTTGTTATTATTTTAACTCTCCCTGCTTCTCCCATTTCCTGCCTCACATTTTTATGGAAAGTGGAGCAAGACCATTCCCAGGCATCTAACAAAAGCAATTCACTGATGGTGCTTCAACATGTGAACACACTCTGCCTCTGGATTTCCAAGTGGGTCTCAGGCTAAAGAAAACAGCCTGTACAGATCAGTCATGATGCGAGCAGGTCTGCTGCCATCCTTTTCCCACCCGGAGTATTCCTCTTAGAGGAGTTTCTTCTCCAACGCAGTCCTTTCTGATTAGCAGTTTGCTCCCTCTGTCTGTGAGAGTTGATAAAGCAAGGGCAGCAGAAGAACCGATTTGAAGCCATTATTTATCCTTAGATGTGGTTTTAGGGGAATATGTGACTGCTTGTGAGTTGCAGATATGTCAAGATTAAAGTTACTAAGAACAGAAATCTCTGTGAGCTTTTCTTCATTTTCCTGAGAGCCAAAGCACTGAATGATCAACTTATTTCTGTTTTTTCTACTGTTTCAGACCTGAGAAAATTTGTGTATAATTGGACAATCGTCTGGAAAAGGCTTGAAGTTCAAAGAGCTAAAACCTTTTGGGGAGAATGCATGCTTTTTAAATAAACAAAGAGTGAGAATTTATTTTCTAGTGTTCTTTTTGTTTTGTTTTGTTGTAATTGGTCAGAGTTTTTTGTGACAAAGTTTTCTAAGTTCTTGCTTTTTTGGGGGATGAGGTGAGTTTAGTTCTCTTCCTCTTCCTTGCTGTCCACTGTGTTAGACTTTCACAAAGTCTGTGTGCCAAATGAGGAACCAATGGGCCAAATGAGGAACATTGGAAATAGGCTATCCATGCAACCCTGAGAAAGATGCTGGAGGCAGATAGCTCTGCCTCCCTGTCTCCTGAAATATGGTTCTTTCACTTCTAGGTTCCATGCAGTTATTTCAGGGAAGTTTTTCTGCCACCTCTCCTTCCTTTCCCGTGGCCTGGTTGTCACTGAAGCAGCTCTGATGTGTGTCCTCTGCTTGCTGATTTTCTCATGATAGTGTGGGGGAAAAAAACCCCAACAATTTGCTAACAAGCAAATAAAACCATGTAGAAACTAAGCTTTCCATTAAGAAAAAAAACAACTTTTCCAAACCAAGGTCTCAGCTCTAACCATAATCAACCAAAATATATACTGAGTATATGCATTAAATAACTTAATTTATGACATGAGTAGTGACTGTATATACAAAACCCAAATGAACTGAAAAGTGAGCATTTTCACCAGTGCTTGTGAGAGCTTCAATGGAAAAACAACTGTGTGAGCTAATTGAGTTGTATGTGAGTAAGTGGCATTGCTCACACAATGTAGGCACAGGAATAGGAGAGGATACTGGCCTTCAGCACAGAATTAAACCTGACTGAACAACATTCTGCAGCACACAAAACAACTTGAAATGTTGAATGGTTGGGAAAAAAATATGTCCTTTGTAGCTTTCTTGTACTGATGTACTCGGAATCATAAGCCTTTTTCTTTAAAACAAATGCCATATTTAATTTCCAGATACTCCTTAAAAAAGGCAGATAGATTCTCCCTTGGCTGCAGTTAAATATAAAAACCTCTTTATCAATTTTTCAAGGAATAAGCCTGCACTATGTCTTGTTATTTCTAGCTTGACAGAGCAGAAGTTGAGAATTTTCAATATAATAAGATCCATTTTGCTAGATATTTCACCACGGGAAGGGCACTACTTTAATCAAGAGGCTATTTGAATTCATATATGATTTTGTCCAAAGCTGAGTGTTTAAAGCAGCTGATCTATATCTGAACTTCGAATAGGTTTTTTGGTGAACATGCAAATTAACTACATCGTGTTATGAAAGTACCGGTTCGTGACTAATAGAAATTACCAGAGTGATGCTGCCGCTGTTCTCCTTTCATTGTCGTCTTGTCCCATAGTGTAATATTGTATCTTTGGTGGTATTTAATTTTATGTAAGAAGAATAATGAGAGGAAAAACGCTGCGAAGAATAAAGACGTTCTTTGTTACACACGGGAAAGATTAAGGCTAGTGCTTGCCACATGGAGGAGCTCAAGTATCACGTTAGGAATTACCATGAGCCTGGAGAGCTCATTCCCCGGCAAAGCCGGTCTGGAAAAGTAACTCCTGGCATAACCTTGGCCTCACGTGTGCCCCTGGGTGTGTGGATAAGGTTGCTGTAACTCTGTAGCAGTAATACATTAAGAGCATAATTTGTTCTCTAGTAGTCCTAATACTCTTTCCCACTGGTGTCACGGAGATCTCGGACCTACTTAAACTGGTGAAACCTTGGCTATTGCTTCTCTGTGGTTTTCTAGATATCTTTTCACAACTCCTCCTCCTGCTACAACATGTAGGACTAATTAAGTGTAAAGAAAAAAAAATTAGGTAAAAGTCCTTCCTACATTACTGGGCCATACTGCATTGTAGATTTAAATAATGTAGATTTAGTTCCCAGATCTGACTGTACCAACATAAAGGGCCATTGACCTGTAGCTATTTTTCAGTTGCTTTCTGACCTACAAAGAGATTTTTTTTTTTTTCTCTCTAGTGCACTGCCACTGGAGAAGTTTATGTGAACATTCCTTAGGCAGCTTCAGTGAAATCTGTCTGTGCTAGGTAAAATAACCAGCATCAGTTCTGTGGCAGGTGAAGCCCCTGGGCTGGCAGTGGAGACCAGGATAATTCTTTGCCTTAGTGGATGGACCTGGGAGTGGGACTGTGGGCTGTGCATGTTCAGTCTGACCAGCTGAGCCACCTTGGTATGTACTAGTTGGGAAGGGTGTCCTTGGTTTTGCTCCCCATAGTCATGCTGCTTTATATGGGCTGGATAGTGCATGTAAACTTAAAACAGCAGCTCTGATGAACTAGAAAAATGAGATGTACATCTGCAGGAGGCAGTGGAAGAGAGGCTAGAGTCCTCCCATGCCAGTAATTTCTTAAAGTCAGGTTTTCACAACCTGCTGGCTCATTTAGCATGTTGGCCCTGAGTTTGAAGCACCAGTTTTAGGTGACCTGTGAGACTCTGCCTGGGGTGTGTGAGGAGATGTGGTACTTGTGGGAGATGCTCGCCTGGCAGCTCTTGGGGGACATAGCTGGCCACAGCAAGGTGCTGAGTTAGAGGCAGGAATGGGAGTCGAAAAGCAGTACAAGGACCTCATCTTCTGAAAAAGCAGTCTTGTGCTGAATATTTCTGGTTGAAAACAGGATTTCACTCCTTTCACAGTAATAAAATCACAACTCATGGCCTCTTTTCAGATGAATTCCTTTAATTTGATCAATTATTTTCAGACTGTTACTACTACTCTACTTCCCAGGAAGTATAGTCATTTATTTTCACCATGCTAGCTGTGCTGTTGATGGGGTTAGGTGTGAAACTGGCAGAGCTGTAACACCTCTCCTGTGTTGTGGGCACACATAAGCTTCTGGGGAAAGGAGGAACCACCTCAGAGTCTGTGGCGCTGCTGAACTTCTGCATTTTCCTTTTTATTACTCACATTTGTGGTCTCAGTTGTGGTACTGTGTGCTGGCATAGCAGAAGCCTGAAGAGCTTTGGGGTTCTCCAGCTGCTATTGCTTCCTGCAGCTAGTTCCTGAGGGAAACAGCAGTCTGGTATGTCTTGCAGGAGGAAAAGGTAATTTAAAGTAGCCATTGCTGCTGCTTATCCATTTATTTTAAGTTACTTTGCAGGTTTCTGCTGCATGATACACTAAAACTACAAATCTCATTCTTCTGAAGTTGATGATTAATGTGTATTCTGTAATGGCTTTATTTTCTTCCCGGATTGGATCAATGAAAAAATATCTAAGTTTTAACATTTTAAATAACCCTGAAAGACTTTGTGTTATTGTAAATCTTCTGTTGGAAAGGTTAAGGTAAATGACATTAGTTGTTACCAGCCTTAATTATACAAATAGTTTCATTTTTACATTTGCCTCTGAAGCATGTTAAATTTCTCATCTTGCTTGACAGGGATGTCTCACCTTATTTCCTGAGATTTAAGGCACAGAAACAAAAAGAGCTCGTGACATTACTGTCTGAAACAATTGAGAAATGTGACACATTTGATGGCTGCAAGGGTAGCTGCTGCTGCTGCAGGTTCAGCTGGAAGAGTGGCAGTAGGAAACACTTCTAGAAATCCAGGATTTTTGTGTAAGCTAATACACATTTCTGGCCATGTGTGTGAATAAGCAAAATTCACTTGGCATAACTTAAATATGGTTCAAGCGTTCAGATTGGAATTAGGCTTTAGAATGTTAATCCTGCAAAATCTTCATTTGTACTCTTACCTTCTTTTTTCTTATTTCCTGCAATATTAGCAAATACATTGAGTAAGTTAATTTAGTTAAAGTGGGGGTAAATGCTGAAACATAGCATGGAACTGGTTCTAAATTAGCATTTATGGATCATAAATTATCTATTTTTGAATTGCTAAGGGTAGAACACAGGAGTGTGAAGTACCAGCAATTTTATACTGCTGTACTCTTCAAAAGTAAATTGTATGCCAACTTTGTTGCTGAATTCCAGTGAAATAATAAAAAGCTTTGGAAAATGTACACCTTTTTTCAGTTAAAATACATGCTCTTTCTATTAAGTTGCAGCAATACACAGAGTTATACGTACTGTCCAAGATGTGCAATGTAGTCTTAATTTCATAGATTTGGGATGTTAGGAAGCTTATCTCGGGTTTGAGGATTCCCTTACAGAAACTGGAAGTGATTAAAGTGCACAGCTGAGCAAACAGAGGTCCCCACTCCTCTTGGTAGGGATTTGCACTGGTGGAATTGCAAGGTGAATAAGAGAAAGGAGATTTTGGCTAGGAAAGTGCCTTGTGCTTCTGTTTCTTGGAAGTTTAATCTAATTAGAAGAAAGAAAGCTTTTTCAATATAGCCCTCCCATAAAAATGTAAGAACTTCATAAACCCTTTCTCTGCTTACTTCAATCATTTAAGCAGCCCATAATGATGTGAAGGCTAACAGAGGTCTTCAGTTCCATGCTGAAAGTCTTCAGCTGTGATAATTCTTGAGGGATCTTTCAATGAGCAGAGTTGTGCTGACCCTCTTGAACAAGTCATTAATGAAACAGCTTTGTGATAAACAGTGGTGTGCTAATGACCTGCAGAGGGGGTTTATAGAGAAAGGCACTGGTCTCCTGGGGTCAGTATAGCTGGTATTGCAATTTTAGGAAGAATAAAGGTGTTAATTCTTCAGTTGCCAATCCATCTCAAGAAGTTAAATCTCTACTGAAATCCCCAGTACAGGGTAAATAAATTCTTTACATTTAACTTATGCCTTCTTTCTGAGTGCTGTATAGAACTGCAGCAGTGTGCAACAGCCTCTGAACTCATGGCTGCTAAAAGCCATCCTTCTGCTTCTGGAAGGATTTGCAAAGACTTTTTTTTTAATTAGTGTTTATAAAGGCTTTTTGTGATCCTCAGAGAGGAGTGTGAATTCAAAGCTTTCAGTTCTTACTGTGCCAAATCTGGAGCTTTCCCTCAGGTCTCTGTTCTCTGGGAGTCAAGTAGTGCTGCAGCAGGGCTGTGGTGCAGCCAGAAGGCCTGGCATATCTGCCACTGTGCTGTGCCTGCTGCAAGTCTTGAACTCCAGCAGTTTCAGTGACTTTGAGAGGATTTCAGTGAAAATTCCTTCCAGCAAGTGCTGTGTGTCCACGGTACTACTTTCTAGTTTCCCACTGATCTTGGAAATACACCAAAAAAAAGAGGATCATATATGTCTTTGTTCTCTTGGAGCTGGCTTTTTTCCTTTTTAATTTTCTGTTTTACTCCACTTCTTCCTCTTTCTGAAAATTAGATGCTACTGTCTTTGCAGTCTTGAAAACCTGAATGATTGTAAATTTACCCTTTACTCTTCAAGGGTAAAATCTACTCCCCCCCCCCCCCCCAATTTCCTGTTCAGCCTTTCTTTTGTTCTTCAGAATGTTAGCTGTAGAAACTGAAGAAATATAAGTAAGTGTCGTTAGGACTTGCCTCCTTTTTCATTTTCCCTAGCAACATCTTTGTGCCCCCTGTTCTCCATCCCCTGTCTAGGACATCCAACAGCAAAGCAAAACATTTGCAAAATATTGCTATTTCAGCTATTTCAAAGGCAAAGATAATTCAAAACACCCACACCCTGCCCAAGGGAAAGAAATACTGGGGACTGGAGACTCTGAAGGCAGTACTCTCTGCATTTATGGCATGGCAGTGCTCTGGGTAGAAACAGTCGCAATGCTGAAGTGGCTGTGAACTTGATGGCCTCTCTTGGTGAAAAATAATTTTGTCTCTGTAGTTAAATTCTCCTCCTTTCTCTATAACCCATGTCTACATTTGATGTGGGGGAAAGATGATCTTGGGAGATTTTGAAGAGAACTATGTTTATTCATGTAACTCCATGAAACAGCAGGAGTAGTCCATTTATAAGGTGGGAGAGGGAATGAGCAAAATATTTTAAAATTTAGGTCTCTAAATGTGGATCTTAAATAACTTATTTGACTGTCTTCAGATGTGACCAGTGGTCTCTGGATCCTTTGGGCAGGAACACTTAAGACCTTTTCAAATAAACTTTTTATTCTGTTGCCTTGATCCACACGTTCATGTGCCTGAGGACAGAGGGGGAAAATCCAGAAATTTAGAAGTGTTTTAAATGTACATTCCCTAACAGACTTGTATAAAGTGTACAGTAGAAGAATGAGAAGAATATAGCTTCAACATCTGTAAGGCAGCAGAAATTTATTTGGGAAGCTACCCTGATATCTCCTAGGCTAGATGAGATAATGCATGATTAGAATATTCATGATCACTGGTGAGAAGTAGGAACGATAATATTCACTAGCTACAGTATTCTTTAACTTCCCTGCAGGGTGAAATATGTATTAAAGTAGATGTAGTATGTGGAGTGCTAATACAATACATGTGGATCATTGTGAGGGGGAAAAGGGTTTAAAATAACTTCTCAGTCTGCAATTTTTCTCTTTGTCTGGGAACAAGATCTTGCTTTGCTCCCCGAAGTAAATCCTGTTTTAATGAAATGCCTTAGGAAAGCTACCTTCCAAGGCAGTGTCCTCTGTCTCCTTCTAGTGTTTCTATATACTTAGAAGACATTCTGAAAAGTAACGCCGAGGATTTTTTAAACATTAATACGACTTACTTCCTTTACTAATTGCTAAGTGGCTTTGTGTTAAACTTGTGCTTTTCCACTTCAAATTCACGCAGCCTTTCTCTGAGCTGAGGGAAGGTATTTGCACTTTTCCAGCATGTGATTGAGTTTCAGCTGCCCCTTTGAAGTGCCGTTTAGGGCTGTAATCCTCCGAGCAGGCTGACACAAAGCCCAGCTGGAACTGCACCAGGACGATTTGCAAGGTGGAAGCCACTGTAGCGCTTTGGTTCGATCTAGCAGAGAAGTGAGAAAAGCCCCACAGATACAACCAAAAGCTCACAAAATGGGAAAGTTTTCAAGGTCTCCCTACCTCCTTCCTGCCATTATAAAGAACCTGCTTCGAGAGTTTTCCTCGGATAAATCATTTTTCAAAACCTAGTCCCTTGTGTCTTTTTTGGAATAAGAGATTTTCAAGAAAAACATTGTGTAGGCTGAGAGACATGCCAAAATTAGGAGTTAACAATGCTGTATTATAGCTATTATGACTGTGCTCTTCAAATTCTTCCAGTAAGCCCTTGTTCAGTCAGCTTAGGTCTTTGTGTGATTCCAGTTACCAGAAATCCAGCTTTGTATTCCTTTGATACTCTGTCAAAATCTCCCCCTCTCCTGTCTTTTCCACTTGCTACCTTTGAGGTTTTAGTCCTGCAAGATGTTGAATGTACTGGATATAATTAGAGTCATGAAAAACTCTTGTGTGCATCGATTGTTGCTCACACCAACTACTTACCATATGCCAAGTGCTTCACAGGCACGTAAGGTAGGGATGCCATTCCAGGTGTCTCTCCACATACTTAACCATCAGTGGCACTCTTTTCATTCCTGAAATTACACACATACTTTACAGCACTGGGATTGAAGTGCTCAGAATCACAATCTTGAAGAATATACGTGGTTTGAAGTTTGTTGTGCCTACCCAGAAAACACTTTTTAATGCTGATTATACAAAACAGAAAGCATGCCAAGCATGTTCACAGTGGAGTAAGTGGCTGCAGACAGCCCTATGGCTGCAAGCTGTGCCACAGCTCCCAGTTCCTGCCCTCAACAAATTACCCCTACACTGAAAAGCAGAGTTCTGGGGATAGCCTGACTCTTACTAGGACAGGAGGCTTTAGCTGATGTTATAAGCAGCTATTTTTTCTGAGGAGGAAACAGGTGTGACAAACCCAATGCTCGGTAAATATGACAGATGAACAGACTTTTACAGAGCAGCAATACATTGTGCTGTTTGATTGCTCACTGTTTGGCAGAGCTGTTTCAGGGAACTGGATGTTTGCATGTGAGCTTCACCTCATTGGCTCAAAACTACTGTAATGCTCTCCTTTAGTATTCCTAAAGTATTCCTTTAGTATATGGAATACTTCTGTTGTGTGCTGCTCCTTCAGATTTCCAGTAGAAAATAATTTGTATGTATTTCTGTGTCTACAACTTTTATAACAAGTAGTCCATAAATCCCCTCTCTAATATTGTGTGCTCTCTAGTACTGGTGGTTTATCACAGGGATAATTTTATAACTTATGTCATGTGGGAGCTCGGGTTGTAAACTGTAAGCTTGTCCTAAATCTTCAGCAATTTGTTCTGATCCAGCCCACTGCTGCACTTCTAATCCCCTCCTGAATATGCTTTAGAGTAAGTTGTGCAATGGAATTTTTATGCTTACCTTCAGGTAAAATTTGTCCACTGAACAAATGTAGAGAAAAATATTATGTTGTGCTTTTACAAGTTTGATCCTGATAAGAATTTTATTCTTAACCAATGTTTCTACTTATTGACACAACTAATTTTGATTAAAACACTGAGATTTGCCTGTCAAGAATTTGTATGTTTTTATTCTGCAAGCCCAAGTACTCTTTTTTAAAAATTTTGTTTTGCAACTACATTGTGAACTGATATGAGAAAAATGTTTTCTGAAGGAAAAAAGCTTACCATTATACAGTTTCAAGGATAAGAAATACTTAATTTTTCTAAGACCTTCACATAATGCTTGTTAGCTAAGGTAGAGAATATGTGTTTGGGAATGCGCATTTATGGCTAGTCCAGTGGATGTGGAGTCCTTTGGCTGTCTCTCTTCACACCATCCAGGCATAATGCTGCTCCTTGTTTGCATCATATTACATTTCATTAGTACAAAGTGCCAGTCTTTAAGTACAGATTTGCATCCTTTCTGATAACTGAAAGAGAGGATAACTTTCCTTCCAAGGCATTTTGTATCTCTACACCAGTCAATTGCAAATCTTCTCAAGGGACATCTCTTTTGTAGTCTTAATGTACTCCTTGCACATCCCAGACTCTTGATACATAATCTTTTAAACAGCACAAAGAGCTCTGCTCTGTGATACTAAGTCTTCTACAAAGATGAGTCATATTTTTTGCATTGGGCGTATTTAAACTACTTATTCTATATATCTGTCTAAACTGATGTAGGTAAAAGAGGCAGTTAGTGCAGACAGCCTGTAAATCTGGCATTCTTTCAAGGCCTGGAGCAATCAGCTATTGCTGGTGCAGAGTCATGGAATGAATTTTAAAGTAATCAGTTTATGCCAAGTCTTTCTTAATGTACTTGCAGGTCTAGTGGCAACAGGAAAGAAAAAGATAGTGATAGCTCATCTGGGAATGATTCTATTATGTCGAATAATCTGCAGCTATACAGAAAAATGTACTGTGAGCAGGAGAGGTCTCTAGAGGTTTGTTGTGTTTTTTTTAAATCTTGAAAGGCACAACTTTCTTGTCACTGACAAGGCTTTACATCAGAGAGTGGATTCAAAAAAGTGTGGCATTTATCTGAATTTTGCTCTTTTCAACTTCAGTGACACCCTTTTGCCACTGAGTGGGAGTAAGATTAGAATAGTGCTGAACATCTTTGACAGATTTTTTCAGGTGGCAATTTTCTGGAATTGCAAAGAACTCTACCTGCTTGGTGCATAGAAATTGTACACTTCAGACTAAGTCTTGGATGTTTAATGCAGCCATAGAAAATACCAGAAAATTTGGAGTGAAGACATTACATGTGTTTCTCTTCTCCAGCTGTAGTGAATGAAAATACTTCTCTGCCTATGCATGTGTGTGTGCTTGTTAGATAAGTATATACAGAGGTAGAACTTAGCTGAAGTTATGGTGTGTTGAAAATTTTTGGAGAATTGTTTTGTTCTAAATTCTCTGATGAAGTTATACATAGACATTTAGTTCTGGTTGGGGATTGTTGATCCAGAACTGTTGCTTCCTCTAAATATAAAAAACTAAACCCATTCATTTGAAGAGAGCATCACTAGCCAAACTTTTAAAAATACTTTTTTGGTAAAACTGTCTACATTCCAGCTTATGAGTTAGAGGGAAGATTGTCTTTTGACACTGGAGGATTTAGTGAGCTGTCACAGGTCACAGTATATTGGTTTTAGTTGTCTCTTTCTCTGGTGCTGCCATTTCTCTCCTTCCTTTCTGGCCTTTAGTTGAGATACACAGGCTACTCAGCAGGAATGGATCTAGATTAACATTTCTGTCAGTCTGGAAGTCCTGTGGTCTGGTACTCTGTCCTTCACTGGGAAGGAAGTCACTTTTGGTGCCTGCTGTTAACCTTGCACAGGGCCCAGGGCTTCTTGCCAAGGCCACCCCTAAAGCTGTTTGGCAAATTCTGTGAGAAACTGAAGGAACTGGAATGGTTCTCTGTTGTTTGACTTGGATGGGATCAGTTGCTAAGATCAGACATGACCCTTTCCCAGTGGTTCCAAGCCACTGGGATTTCAGTGTTGAGCAGTAAGGGAAGCAGCAAGCCCTGAGCCCTCGGTGATGCTCTTGTTTGGGCTGTGCTGACCAGCTCTTATGTTCCTGCAGGTGTGCAAAAATGGGAAAAGGAGAAAAGATTCTCTGAGCATAACCTACACCACCTGAAAATAGAACTGGGGGAAGTAGTGGGGGTTTCCTTCTATCCTCTGTGAAGGAAATAGGACTTCAAAGGTACAGTGTTGGAAGTTTGGGGGACTGCTGATTGCTACCTCTAAGAAGAGACCTGTAAAAGTGAGTGAGGGAACTGGGGCAGGCACTTTTCCAGTAGGAACCTACTCTCACTTTAATAGGTCTCTGTGCCTGCAAAACAGGATTCCGCTCTCTTCTGTAAAAGGTTTTATGTGACTGTGGGCTTATGAAAATCCTAATACCAGAGAGGCTGAGAATTCAATAGTTTTGGGAGTTAGGTTCTTTAGGTAACACCTCCAAAACCATCTAAATTTGTAACAGTGTTTGTATCTGACTTTGTGTTTGCTAGCAGATCATAAAAAACTCATCAAACAAAACCTCCACCCCATAAGAAACAAAAATTAAAACCCCACAAATTCAGAGATTGATTTTGCTTAGATTACAAAAAAAAAAAGTGAAAGACAGGAGGGAATTCAAACTGCAGTAAAGAACTGTTTAAATAATCCTGAAACTATAAAGTTTTCTGTCAGAGTAGCAGATGTTATAGCATATAACCCCTCCCCCAGTTTTTAATGGAATGTGGAAGTGTTGGACACTCTCATTTCAAGGAGCTAGACACAGGAGTACAGATCTTTGTTTCAGGGAATTTGAGAATGTGTCAGACATCTCTGTGTATAAGGGGTCTTTGAAGTATACTACTAAGCTTTGTACTTGAAAGAATTAAAGGATGCTGTATAGCTTTGTGTGAAAGAGAACTTCAAAGCGCACTGAGAAGTAGTGAAAGATCTGCAGTTACTAAATTTACAGTTAAGAACCATAGTAAGTCTTCCTTTTGTGTATAATAGCAACATGATATTTATGGAGAAGGCACAAAAGATGGTGACTGAATGGATCAGTTAATAGTTTATATGGAATTTTGTATCACTTAGTGTTTGAAATCCATCAAATGATGGTGAAACAGCCATGACTGCTCAAGGTACTGAGTTAAGTGTGTTGTATTGGTCTTCAACTTTAAATGCTCTTTAAAAATTCTGTGTATTTAGTTGAACCTTGATTTTCTGCAATGACAGCTGTGTTTTCATGTTAAGCTATTATAAGTCTGATAGACTCTCGGGCACTAATCATACTACTGAGTTGTAACCTACACTAAGGTTTTTAGTGTAAAGGATATTCTTATTATGTTTCAAGAAAATTTCTGGAGAGATGGTGTGAGAAAGAGAAAAAATACAAGAGATTATGTATTATAGAAGGAAGCTGAGAAGCGTAAAAGAACACAGGACCTCAGGGTGTAAGTTAAAGCTCTTTGTTCCTCTAAGTTTGGCACACATCATCAGTTACAAGCTTGCTGCCAGCAATATGCAACACTTGACGTCCTTTACCTTTTTCTCATTTTTTTGTCTGCTTAAGACCTACACAGGGATGCATATAATGATATTGTCTGAAGGTGACTAAGGGTTGTCTTCAGTTTGGAGGACCACAAATACCTGGAGACAAGAGCAAGTGGGATGATGACATTTGACTTGCTTTGGCTGAATTTGGATTTTGAAAGCTGTGTCTGACAGGTAGACTGGCACAAAATAAACTAGGTTGTGAATTTAGTGTGCTATCTACTCCATGCCAATTGCTTTTTTACACATTTTGGTATATTTGGGGGAAGTGATGCCTTCCAGAGGAACCTTGACAGGCTTGAGAAATGGGCCAGTGTGAACATCATGAAGTTCAACAAAGCCAGGTCCTGCAGGTGGACTGGGGCAATCCCCAATACCAGTACAGTAGAGAAGGGTGAATGGACTGAGAGAAGCTGTGAGGAGAAGGACTTGGGAATATTGGTGGATTCACAAACACATGTTGGATATGAGGTGGCGATGTGTGTTTGCAGCCCAGAATGCCAGCTGTGTCATGGGTTGCCTCAAAAGCAGTGTGACAGCAGGGTGAGGGAGGTGAGGTTGTTATCTCCCACTGCTCTGCTCTCATGAGACCCCACCTGGTGCACTGTGTCAGCTCTAGGGCCCCCAGTGTAAGGAGGATGTGGGCCTCTTGGATTGAGGGCCACAAAAATGGTCAGAGGGCTGGAACACCTCTCATATGCAGAGAAAAAGAGAGTTGGGGCTCTTCAGCCTGGAGAGAAGGCTCCAGGGAGATTTTATTGTGGCCTTTCAATACTTAAAGGCGGCTTATAAGAGAGATGGAGAGAGACCCTGGAAAAGGTTGCCCAGAGGAGCTGTGAGTGCTGTGTCTCTGTTGGTTGGATGGGGCTTTGAGCAGTGTGATCTAGTAGAAGGTGTCTCTGCCCATGGCAGGCGATTTGGACAAGGCAATCTCTAAAGGTCCCTTTCAACCCGAAATATTCTATGAGTCTGTATTCCTAGTTCATATTAGGTGTGCCCAGTGCCTTGTTTTCATTAGAAGTAGGATAATCCATGTTGCACAAAAGAATCTTTCGTTTCCGTGCAAGTAGCGACAAATGCACACTTATTTCATTCCCTGTATCCATGGCTTTTAAGCTTATCCTAAGAAAGATGATGCTTGAAAGTGTTTGGAAATAGTGCATGTAGCCAGGAGAAGATGGCTGATGCAAGGACTGGGTCAGGGAGCAGGACAGGCAGGGCTAACACAGCTGCCACTGGTGGGAGACACTGACCACGATAAGCATCAGTGACCAGGAGCAGAGGAAAGCCATGACTTGTGGGAGCTGTCTGCTGACCCAGGGAGAGAAACTTGCTACACTGAATTACTATGCATTAACTTTGCCATCTAAAGAAGCCTTGAGTGACTGAAGGAAAACCATGTACCCAGAGAAACAGTTTAGAACATCATTCTTTCAGATTATAAACTGGATGAGTGAGTTTTATACTCTAGATTTTTGAATAACTATAAGAAATAAAACCACCCCCATTTTGCTGCTTCTCCAAATGACAGCAGTATGTCATCAACTAAATCAATGTAAATGAGTGCTGAGTCGAGTTTTTTTTTCTCACTTAGCTATGAAAAGTATTGAATGTTTCTTCAGTGATGTTTTATTCAAAATTACCAGCTGGAGAAACTGTGGCTCCAGAGATTCACTGTCAGCTGTGCCATACATCTCCAGAGACTGCTATATCTTGCTTTGGGATCTTTGTTCTATACATAGCTGCTGAGGGCTGCCTACACTCTCATTATTCTTCTGCTTTGATCCTTTTGTGTGTTCATGAGAAGAATGAATGACTAAGGTCAGTCTTGGACTCAGTGACTTGTCAGGTGGCACTGCTAAAACTTGGCAGAAGATCACCCTTCCTTTTTTGAAGATGGGATAATCTGGCCAATGTTTGTTTAAATATTGGAAGAAAGATGAGGGGTCTGTAAGATCTTATTTTGTCTCCTCTTCCTAATATCTTGGAATAAATGCCATACCAAAACCATTAAGTGTGGCACAGCTGTGATTCTAATACACTTTTACAGAGCAAGTACTTTCAAAAGTATCCATTGGAGGACACTAGAACACTATGAATCAAGGAAGTATGGTAATTCCACTTTAAAAAAAAGAACCACATTTCTCTTTTGAAAAGAAGAAATAAAGTAGAACATTTTTTGTTTACATAACACAATCTGAAAATCCATTATTACTTGACAGTTTTTCTCTGTCTGTCACACCTTCTATAGCTCCATTAGTGCTTTGTTTTTGTTTTTGAAAGTGGTGGCATGTACTTACTCTCTGGATGCTTGTATAATCACTTGTTCTAATTTTAAATAATTCCCAGATGGGCTTGAGTTTTTCTGTTCATTATTTTTTTATTTTTATTTTTTCCTTTTCAGCTTTTAATCATTTGCAAGTCTTACATTAGCTTTTGTACCTCATTTACATTTAAAATGATTACTATCCTTGCATCTTTTTGCTTACATCTCACAGAAAAGGCTTAATGAGTGGCCAATCACTGGTAATGTAACTGAGATAGAACTCAGATAACAGTGCTGGATTGAAGAACACTTTTTACTCAACATGGTTCTCTGGGAGTGGAAGAATAAAGACTTCAGGTTTTGATTCAATCTACCACAAATAAACTCTAATCTACCCTCTTAATGATGGCATTCTACTGCTTTCTGCTCACTTCCATTGCATTCAAAATTGCAACTGCTAAAATTATTTTTCTCCTCTGTCATTCAGAGAGTAGGAGATAACAGTGTTATATTTAAGGTTTTATTTTCTTTCTTTTTTTTTTCCTCCCTCTTCTTACTTCTAAGGTCTCTCTCAGCTTTGCACTTTTCTATTAGTTGTATTCATACCTGTGATATTAAACTTAAATTTCTTCCCAACTTCCATGCCAGTCCATCCTCTCCATTTGAAGCAATGTTTCCTTTCCACTTGATATACACTGCTAGCATCACCTTGAGATTTTCTCTTGAAACTGATGCTTAAACAGGAAACCCTTATTTGTACCTTGCTTAATATCTGACTTCCATGTGAGGATATTTGGAAAACCAATGTATGAATACAAGTGGGGTGGGGGTAGTGGAAGAGGGAGGAAGAGAAAGACGAGTTGTGGAGGGGATAGTATCTGCTTTCTGGTCGTATGACTCTGGTAACTTTCTGATTCCTTCGCTGTCACACTTTTAGGTTTCCTGTTTCCAGGATGTGTAAAGTGCATTGTGTTGTTTCTTTCACATTAATTTCATCAAACTCTGCGTAAATTATTTATTCAGTGGCTGATAATGTAGTAGTAATTTCCGAAGAGAAAAATAGTACATTAAATACTTTTTGTAAGTAATTCAGTTAAATTTGGCTTTTCATTCCTTATTTTTGCATAGGGTCAAGCTCTAGAGTGGTAAGCATCTTTACACTTTGGTGACCTTTATACAACTCCAGCTTTAGTTCTCAGTTTAGTTTAAAGGAAAAACTAATGCTTTGCAAAGTTCAGAAATCAGTGTATGCACACACATAGAGAAACCATGATCACACATGACATTTCCTTTTATTGTACACAAATTTAACAGTGGATCATGAGCTTGAGTTAATATTTTGTGTTTCCTTTTCCCTGTTGCATTGCATGTGGTGTTGTCTCTCTTACTATGTTTGTGTGCAAAGCTGTTTTTAGTTGTTTTAAATTGTAATGTAATGCTGAGAAACACATACTTATGTGGGGATTTTATACGAGGGTGATTAACAGCGATATGTTTGATTAATTTATTTCTATCTCCTACTGTTACTCTCCTCAAATTATTTCCAGATGCCTACTCTAGGCATCAAATCATGTAATAATAGATGGGGTCAGATAATAAGTCAGAGCCTGCTATTATTTAGCAAGAGGAACTATGTATACCTAATTCTAGACAGTGTGGTGCCACACCATCTTCTCCAATCTTACAAGGAGAGCCTGCTAGGAAAGCTATTTGTCTCAAGTCTTTCACATAATGTTTGTTGTGCAGGGGAGGAGGGTGAATGGATTGCCTGTGTGCTATTGAACCCCTCTGTATGTAAGCAAAGCAGGGAACTCTCTCAGACTTGTCCTACAGTTCTGCCTGTCATGGGCCAGGCTGCTCCCCTGCTACTTGCATCGCAGGTTGCCTTTCTTGTCTGATTGCCTTGCTGGTTTCTCTGGCCCCAAACAATGTTTAACATTGTTCAGGTGTCCCAGCACAGCCCGATGCTTCCACTTAAGTGGTTCACATTTAGGAAGAAAAATGAATTGTATAATATCAAATTGAAGTCCAATAATTCTAAATGAATCATGTCTGAAGTGGTTAGAAGTCCCTAAAAGTATCCTATCATGTGATATTTGAGATTTAAAAATTTAGCATGGTTCCAATTTTATGTGACTGTTTTCTCTGAGGAGTTATTTAAACTCTACCTTTGATTATTATAATTATTATCTAAATTGTAAAATATCATAAAGTTGTTGCAGCTTTCAGAGGCCTTTAACCTCTATTGTGGCAGCTCCCATTCTTGCTTTCTGCAATTCATCAGGTACATCAAGTCTTATGTGAGCTGAAGCTCACAGATGGCATTGAATTTTTCCTTTACATTGATGATAAATTGCTAATGAATCTGATATAAGCAGTCTGAAGAGAAATGGTGACTGTCTCTGGCTTGCCACTTCTAGCCATGGACATTAATATTCAATATGACCAAGGACTTTTGTTAAAATTAGAGGCTATTTGATTCTAATGAATGTCAGGAGCATTTCTCTGCATTTGTGGTCAATGTTGTGATTGGTCTGAGTCTATTCTAATCTACACTGTCTACCATACCCAAATTTCTCTTGCTTATGCATCAGGGGTTCCTGACACGGATGTTTTTTTAAACTGGATATCATCAGATTAATACGAAGAGACATACTGTTATTTCCAAAAGATCAGGTGGGTACCCAGAGCTAAATTGAATGTTTCTCCAAAACAGTATTGTGGGGATTAGTTAGCAAGAACTTACTTAAATAAGACAGGAAGTTTATTTCACTGGAACTTTGTACAAATTACAGCATCCACAACTTACAAGGTATCATTGGGAAGGTGGAGTGCTCTTTTCTCCTTGCTGTTCTTTGTCCACCTCTAAAATAATGAATGGTGTGTTTTATGTAACAATCTCTTGTTTCAAAGTAAAACCTTATAGCCTAGGATGAGTGACTTAGAATTGTCCAGAGGATAAAAAACTCCTTGATTTTCATCAAATCAAGGGAAGATGAGAAAAGATTTTTTGAATTCTTGAAAGAAACTCCTGTTCTATTAACAGTTCTGCCACACAGTCAGAAAGAGATTGAGTCTTGTGTGCCCCCTACTCTCTCTAGGAGGTTAGACACTATACTGGCTAAAGACCCACCTTCTAACTTTCATCTTGAATTTATTTATAGTTAGTTTCATGCATGCTAGTCCTTGTTCCACCTTGAACCTGAACTGGGACAAAAGTTCTCCTCTAGGGGTTTCTCTACCATTATAATTAGGGATAGCAATGTACTTCTTCAGCCTGTTTTGCCAGGGGTGTTGTCTCAGAAAAAGAAAGACAGCACTGTGTCTGAGGAAAGAGTGCACACAGCAGAATCCCTGTCATGGTCCCTGTCAGGGGTCAGAATGACCTTCTCTCAGCTGTCACCCTTGGAGCTCAGATCTGTAGTGTTTCTTCTCAGAAGAAGCATTCTGCTGGTGTGTGAATTAAATGGTCCTGGAGCAAACTCCAATGTGTTAAGCAATGGACTTCTGGAAATTGGTAAACTGAGGAGTCATGACAATTTTCTGCTGCAGACTTTGTACTGATTTTTAGGTGCAATGAACCGTCATGCTTGAAGGTGACTGAATGAAGCATGTGGAATTTGAACGTGGCTCCATTTTACGCTAAATTTAATGGGGTGTACAAAGCTGCTTGTCACATAAGAGAAAAGAGGAGCCCAGCCTTCCGGAAAGGGGACAGAAAAAGTGTTGGGTGATGGGATCAGTTGATAAAATGCTTATTATGAGAGTTATGTATAGTTAGATTAATGCTAAGTACAAAAACACAACAAAAAAAAGTCCATGATAATTCCTTAAGAAACAATGTTGCCACTTTTTCCTGCCTTCATGGAGTTACAGTTTAACTATACAACCTTGTGTTCACTATGGAACTAATTCAGAGGAAGAGAGTGATTGAGTTTGGAGTTCTGACTGGAGGTAGAACTCCAGGTAACTTCAGGCATACCTTCTCAGTTTTATTCCAAAATGAAGGTCTGTGGTCTGGAAGTAATTATTCTATATAAATAGAATAAATTATAATATAAATATACTTATCACTCCTTTCTCTGTAAGCAAGTCTTCATTGCTGTCAGCTACTTTTTGCATCTGGAGTATTTGTATCTGGATAATTAATAATTCAAACTATTTTATAATTTATTATAATAATTAATTAATTCGAACCAAATCCTATTCTTTCATGCAGTGGGGATGAAACTGGCTAAATGGTTGTGAAATTGTGCTATTTCTGGTCTTAAACAACTGGACAATGGAAAAGTAGAGACAGAAAGGGAGCAAGTGAGCATGAGCTTTTGCTATTATTCCCAGAAAGCATACTCTGATACAAGAAGACAATGAGGAAAATATATTTATTATTGCTTACTACTTATTACAAAACCTTACGAGCTGTGCTTTGGGCATGTCAGAGCTGCATTTCATAGTTTTCCCTGTTTTCTGCAGTGGTTTTTGCTCTCCCTTCTCTTGCAAGGAGACATGTTCCCTTCCTCCTGCTCCTCTGCTCTTTCTGCAGGGGCCAGGGGCAGGTGGAAATTGGTGATTTTCTGCCCTGCTGCTGCTACAGAGAGTGAGACTGAGCTTCCCTTTTGTGATAGACTGACAAAATCCAAGCAATATTAATTGTCATAAGTAATTGCAGCCAAAGCTTGGTGTCTAGAGAGTTTTTTTGGCTTAGCTGAAGCATGCCAGAAGGCTTTCTTTGGATAGGAATAAAGAATCCTATGAGATTGAGAGGTAACTTAACTGCTTGCAAGGGACTGCACCTTATGCCACTCCATTGTCACCACTGCTATCCTTAGACTGCATTTTTTGCTGCTGAGCCTTGTTGCTCAACATCTCTACCCAAAGATCAGTGCCCTAACAGAAACATGACAAATTTTAAATGGTAATAGTAAATATTAACTTTAATTTTATTGTGTTTCTTGCTAATATAGTATTTGTGAATGACTGACACGAGCTGACACTCTAAAGTCATGGTCAAACTTTGTGGATTTCCATCTTGACTGAAGAAATTTCAATTTTACCTTTCAGGCTGAATCCTCCTTCATTAGGCTGGAGTCCCTTATTAACTTACAGACTCTTTCCTCCAATCCATTTCCTTTAATTAAACTTGTTTCTATTATGTGAACAAGAATAGATTTTGATTTATGGAAAGCTTTGTTCAACGAGGAGTTAATGTTCCCATCGTCCTTTCCTACCACTCCCAGTGTGAGTCAGTGGTTAGTAAGTGAAGATGATAACCTGAATGCATTATGCTGCTAGTTTTGTGGAAGTAGTCAGGTACAGCTTGAAGTTGCTTTGAAATTATGCAAGATAGACCATAAAACTTATTGTAATGCATTTAATTAGTATTTAAACTGGGATCTACATTTGCATGCTTTCTTTTGGTATGTAAGTGTGCACACCATCTGATAAGCTAGAATTGTGGAAGGTCATCTAGAGGAAGAATAGAATAAAATTTTCCCTGTCTGTGAAAACATCTGCAGATCTAAAATAAAAATTGGGAGGAGGGGGGAAGAGAGTGGAATGAACTAGAAATTCTAACAGGGACATGGGTTGCTTACAAATAAGTGTAAAGCAGAACTGGGGAACTGGATAACGGCAGCTGATGATCATTGACTTAGGACAGATAATTTAGGGATGCCAATATCTACTCTTTACTGTCACTGAAAATATAAGATGTCAGTGTGCACTTCTTTCAGACCTTGTGACTGTGCTGAAGCCCATTTTTTTAGTCAGATATGGTCATGATGGGGTGGGAAATAATTTTCAAACTTATTAATTTTGTGGCTGAGTATTGTAGGAGCAGCTTGGCTCTTAGAGAGACTTCCAGGTGACCCTTGGTGATTTCGGTGGTGGCTACTCTGACCCTTGTGTTCATGCTGCCTTTGCAGTTCAGTGCAGCCTGGGAATGATGGTGCTGTAGAAAATGGGCCACAGTTTGAGGCATCTTATCTATGCTTGGTTTAGATGAGGTGGTGCAAAAAAGGTGCCCTTATTGTAAGGGCCCTTTTCCTTATTTTTATTGCCTGGGACCTCTGAAGGCTATTATTTGAAGCAACAATTCACCATGAAGCCTTGCTTGGCCATAATGCCCCCCAAGAATGGGTAGGAGATGGCCTCACATTATTTCCAAATACAGCACTGCTAGGGGTCTGACACAGGGAATTTCCATGGACATTCTTGTGTAAACCAGTAAGATGAATCCAAAACCTGTTAAATTTTCTGAAGCCCAGAAAAATACCAGGAAAAGAAATCCTGTTCACTGAAGGCCCAGCAGTGAGCTGTGCTGAGCATCTGCTGTTCCCCTGAGCACAAGGGTCAGCATCTCTCAGAAAGAGAGGCTGAGCTGCCACCCTCGTTGGTATTTTGTGCAGGTTTATTTTTCATTTTTGTAATTAGGACCTTCTGATCCCTTTGAGAGTGCATAATTGAAAGCGTGTTAGCAGAGTATTTGTGATGGACGTGTATTTTGGCCAGCTTCCTAGATTCGTCTTTTCTTCTCATAACAGGAAGAGATAATATACAGCCATCTACTCTCACTGCACAGTGCTCTTATTTTCCTGTTCTTTCTGATTTTTGTGAAGACCAGAGATCAATATACACTAGCGTAAACCTCTAAATATATTTAATGAAAATAAACTGATAATATTTGATTGAATAACTTGAATCAAGTAAATATGAGTACATCTATTAAAGTCTTTCACATAGGTTTATATTGACTGCATTGCATTCAGTTTTTGTTTTCAGTTCGCTATAACTAGATTGCATGGATTAGTTTCCTCTATATTTGACCAAGCTAAATGCTAGATTATATTATGGGCTGGTATTTTTCTTTCTGTAAACAGCTTGTAAAATATTTAGGAATAGTAGCATTACAGTGACATTAAAAACAAAAATGTATATCAGCCAATTTAGTATAGACTGTCCTCTTATCTAATTAAAATACATGAATAGTCATAAATCACCTATACCCTTGCTTTCATGAGGAAATAACAATAGTGTTTGAGTGTTTATCTCTGAAACAGCATCTGCAGCATGTTTGTCATTAATATAAGAAAACAAGAAGAGACGCAAAGCTGACATGCATTTGCAAAGATGATGTTTTTGTATTCATGTCCTAATTCTTTTGTTGACATTGGGTATCAATAGCAGAAGCTCTGTCAAAGAGACAATTTTAAATGTGAGCAATGAGGCTAACATTCGTCTTTCATTAATTAACTTCATTTTGCATCCTGGAAAACACAGTAGGATATAATAGGCTGTGTGGACCCTGCTTAAGGAGACAGAAGACGTGGAAGAAATCCCTTTAGCAATATCTGTTTTATTACAAATCTAATGTTATTTAAAATTCAAGACAAGTCTCCTCAGGGAAAACACTCCTGGGACTGTTGATTATGCAGATGACCTTCCTCATGGGCTCCTAGCTGGCTCTTTGTGGGCAAGCCTCATGGTGTGGTGTGGCAGTGTGGTGTAGCAGTGTGGTGTGCTCTGAGCCCCTCCTGCACCCTGGCTCTTGCCTCTGCTGCTTCCTCGTCTCTCAAGGAGTGCTGCTGCCATGGCACCTGCCCTGCAGGCTTTGCTCAGTCTGCTAGACTGAGCCTGAAAGAGTCCAGGGCCAGTTGTGGCTAAGATGTGGGCAAACATCCCTTATCCTCTTAGACCTCCCTGTGGTTTCAGGAGCAGGTTGGGAATGCAATGGAGCTGACCCTACCCAGATTCCAAGTGAGACTGTCAGCTGGTGGGGCAGCGTGTCCTGTCACACCCCCAAATCCCACCCCACAGGGGTGCCTTGGGTAGGTGTCCTTCAGGAGATCAGCTGTGCTCTTTAAGCTCTGCAGCTTCAGTGAGAACAGCCTTCCTCACCAACACCATGATGTACTGTAAAGGCTCTTTTGGGGAGGCAAGCCAGTGCCTGGTGAGATGGACCTTCAGGAAAAGTGGGCTGCTGCTTCAGATACACTATCTCGCCTTCTCTGTCAGTCTGCTAATAATAATGCTTAAATATATACAGGATACTTATAATAATGGCCAAATCGATGTGTTGCTTGAGGGAGTATAAGTAAAGCACATATAAATTAAAAGAGTCATTTATGTGCACTTGTGGGATTATAGTACAGGGTTTGTTCTGGAGATATCAGAAAATTCACGGTATTTGAACACAGTTGATTTGTGATATTTTTGAAGCCCTAATGCCTAGACATACTGACAGCCATGCTGAGGGCATGGCTGCTTGCTCAGGAGACATCTGGCATGGAGCAGACAGCCATGTGGATTGGATCTTCCTCTTGAGCACAAGAGACATTAGGGAAGGCCTCTGTGAGAGTTCTATATCTAATACGTTGATTTTAAATTAGGAACGTGCACTCTCTTTTGTTTCCAGATGTGTCCTGAAAGGGGATTGCTATGTCTATAGGGACTATTTTAATGTGAAGTTGTGTTCTCAGCCTTGGTGTGAAAAATACTTCCCCTTTTATTGTATACACAAAAGTGTCAGCCTTAAAGTACTCATCTTGAGAATGTATAAAGATAGCTGTAATTTGTCAACAGTTTTAAAATCTCCAAGCAACTGTCTCCTTTCCCATCACATTTGCTGTAGATGTTGTTCTGCAGAACGACTTGAAGTTTTGCATACAGGGGTGTGTGGATGAAATTCTTACTGTTAGTTATCCTGCCTTACTTTCTGCACGGAGAAGGAATTAGTTGCTAGTTGTGTCTGTATAAGATTAAAAAAAAAAGAAGTAAGTTTCATTCATTTGTTGCACCAGGCTATCCCCACTCAACTATCGCTCATTTAAGTTTACATTGGTGTGGTTGGTGGCTCTATGACACTATTAGTCTTACACTGTTTGATTCCCAAGCAGTCAGTTCAATAACCACAACGAGGATGGATTTTTTTGTTTGTGTTACAAACCTGTCAAGTAAAGGGATATTTTTCTAAGCAATTGCTCCCCAGGAGAAGCAGAAAGGCGGCAAAAAGGCATTCAGTCTGACCTTGTGCTATTGAGCCAGGACAATATACTGCAGAAGAAAAGCTGTCAGCAGCCTATTGTGGCAAATCCTTGCTGGTCCTCAGGGCCTCACACCAATGAAAATCTGTGCCAAACAGATAACTTGCTTTCTAATCTCCCTGTTTGGCTTATTTGTGTCTGTGGCCTACTATAAAGTATACTATGCCTGAAAAAACTCAGAGTGGATGCTTTGAGACCTGCCCATGAACCCTTCCTCAATAACAGGAGTCAGAACTGCAGCTTAGGTAGAAGTATCTGTATGTCTGTACTCGGTGACAGGGGCCACATTTCCCTTCCTGCTGCATTGCACCTGGCTGAAGATCATCTTGAGTTATTCTGGAGGGACTCTGATATGTGCTTCCAGAAGAATTTGGCCCTTTAGTGCCTGTTTACTCTGCTTTTAACTTCTGCTGCTGTGAAATACCAAACTGATAAGGGCAGCTTGATTCAAGTACTTGCTCCTGAGTGCTAATCTTGGGCAGCAATTGTTACAAATAAAAACTTCTTCTTTGGCAGATGCTTCTACTATTTAGTCCAGAGGGGACCTTTTTCCATCATTGCTTCTCCTCTCTTCCTCATCCCTAGGCTTTTATAAGCACATATCGTGAGAATTTAACTCCAGCACTTCTTCCTTCAATTGCAGTGAGCTTGCTGTCTGATTAGGTGATGGGGGATTTTTTCCTCCAAAATGAGGACTTTGGAAAATTAAACTCCTCAATACTTCATATTGAGGTTTTTCATGTGTTTGAGTGCTCTTTGGATAGATGTTTATGTTTACAGAGTTTTATTCCTCACTGTGTGTGTAATTCCTTATGTAGTCATTTGGTAGGCAAAAAATAAAATCTGGGAAGACAATGTACTATTTCAAATCAATTAGAGTTCATACCAGAGTTCCTGATGTAGTTCTGTTTAAAACCTGATAGTTATGCTTCTCTGTATAATAATTTTTTGAGTTATTAACCTAATGCAGGGCAAAGCAGCTAGGAACTGCAAATGACTTTTCTTTACCACACCTCCCTCACACACTGTCTCCAAAATATCCAAAAGATAATGCTGATTTCCACTTCCTGTGCATAAAGTTAAATGCATGTTTGTGCTCTGCTGTATTAAGGATTTTAAGGCTCACAACCTGGTAAAGCATAAAGCAGTACCTCTGGTATATAATTTTGAAAGAGTACTTAGCATTTACTGGGAAAGTTTAGTTGGTACGTTGGAAATGAGGTGAATAAGTTGATGAAGTTACTTGTCATGAAGAGTAGCTATATAAGCATATGTATGGCAAGTTTTCCTCAAATGAATCTCCCCCTGAACTAAATCAACCTGCTGTAGTTTCTTCCTAGGGCTATGTGCATCTCTTGGTAACAAAAAATACATGTATACATGTGACCAGTATCCATGCAAAAAGCTCAAAGAAATGAAGCTTGTGGCCCCTGTGGTGTTATTAGTTTCAGTTCTGTTGGAAAACGAGGCACATGGATGATCATTAATTCTTCTCCTAATGCTGTTATTTTTTTCCCTGCTCCTCTTCCACCCTTTTCTTATTAAAAAAATAAAAAGGTACTTTGTATAAAGTAAGTATTTCTGTGATTTATCTCCCAAGGGAAAGCCAGTCTGTTTAATAAGCTTTATCAGATACATCGTTCAGTACTCCTTACTGCTTGAGCAAAGATGATTAGTTGACATGTACATGAGTTAAAAATCAAAGTGCTTTGGACATGAGCTATTTAAGAAGTAGAGAGAAAAATGTAGCATGAGGGGTTAATTTTTTTTCTTAATCTCAATGTTAATGAGCATTTAATATGACTGTATTATCTCTAAAGAGTAGGAACATAATGAGATAGTAAATTGGTGTGTCAAGAATTTTCTGAAGCAGAGCAATCTTTGTAACCAACTTGACTTCAGGCAAAATAGCCAAATTGCTGCCATTTGACAGTACATTATATGTCAGCCAGTGATATAAAATATCCTAGGCACTGGGAAATGTCTGAACAGGATAGGTGCAAATGCAATCTTGAGCTAAGGAACAGGGAAGGGGTTGAGGGCCGTATGGTGTTGTGCAGATTGTGTGCCTGGACCAAACTTAGTGTTTCTAAGTTAACATAGAGCCCATTTCTGCCCCATCGTTTACACTGTGGAGCTGAAAAGAAAAATCCTGATTGTACCTGCCCACAGGAGATTGTACCAGCTCACAGGAACGGAGCAGATAATGGAGGAAAAGCCTGTGAATAATTTTGTTGAAAGTTCTCCTCATAGCAAGCTTTTTAATCTTTCCTCATCTCCTCCAGGGAGGAACATATGTTTCTATTTCTGAAGTCCATGATAGCCCCTGTTACGAAGGTCTAGGCAGAATTATTAAAGTAAAAGGTCTCAAAAAGTTACTCTGTGTGGCTACCAAAAAGAAAGAATTTATTTGATCAGTCTTTAAGCATTCACATAAAGCAGTGACATTGATAGTGACACTTCAGCTGATTAAAGAGATTGAGTTTTAATGGCTAGAATACAAGCCTTTTTTTTCTTTCCCCCTCTAAATTAGTCAGGGGGCTACACACATGCAGTTGTGGAACTGGTTGCTGTGAGTGGAGTTATCAAGAGCTCTGGATGGGGAGGATATGGTCCAGGCAGGAGACAGGCACACCTATAACATCTCACAGGCCAGATGTGGCTGCTGCGTTTGAGTTTAAATGGAGCCCTGGGTAGTGGCCGGGCGTGAGCAGGTGGTGGCCCCAGTGGAGGCCACTCAGGGCAATCACAGCCTACAGGCATCCTCGGGGCCCTGACAAAAACAGGTGCTTGGATTTAAATTGTATTTAGTGGCAGGGAGGTTTGTATTGCAGAAAAATTCTGGTTAGACAGTCCTTTATTCCTGTGAGTGCTGCAGACGGGGGGAAATGCAGGGAGTAGTTATAGTTCCCTGAGGTTTTGCTCCAGTTCTCTTCAAAGGCAGAATGTGGTGGAGCCAGCCGCTTGAGTTCCTCAGGTAAGAGTAACAACCTTGTTTCTGTTTTAAGTGTAGCACTGCCTGGCAAAAACCTGTCCCTCTTGGTGTCCTTAGGGACGGTGGGGAGTCAAGCTTGGGAGTGATCTTGTGAAACAGCTTTGCTCTGATAATTCCTTACCTGGCACAGAAAAGCAGCCGGAATACACATGAGGGAAGTTGTGCTTGATTGTACAAGTAGATGCTTTCGAAACTCATCCAAAACTTTCACCTTGCTGAGTGGCTCCAATAAGGGCACCGAAGCAGAGCACATAAATTTCAGTGAACGTGATGTAGTCAAGCTGAAAAAGTAATTTTTCTTTAAGTCAATAGTGTAATATCCAGGATTTAGCACGTGCACATGCACTATTAAAGTTCAGCAAAAATAGTTTCAGTGACCTTGAAAATGGGCACTTCTATGGTAAAGATATAAGCAGTGCTGTCTGAAAGAGTCAGCAGAGTCAGCAAATATGTGGAAGCTGTTGGATACAGCTTTTAGCTCTATAATGTACTTAGAAGTCTAATCAATAAGCCTGACTTTGGGAAATACAATCTTTTTCTCCTCCCTTTGCAACAATTATGATTTATATTCCCTTTCAAATCAGTTAAAAAGTACCTTTCCTATTTTCCAAAACTTTGAATTGGTAGGTACAAGGCAACTCTTTTCTTGTTATTCCAGCACTGAAAACTTTCCGATAAATATTTTCAATATTGGTACATCTGGGCTAAAAAAATCCTCACTTCCAAGTATTTCCTTGGGTCTTGGTTTAGGAAGCTCCTAAGGACAAAAAGGGGAAAAAAAAAATACAAATCCCAACACATGATGAGGTCTTGCTCAAAATGTGATGTTTGCAAACGAAGATTAAGGATAAAATACATGCCAGAGGCTAACTTCTTTAATGCTGATACAGATGAAAACAGACGTGGGGAAACTTGGGTTTGCATGAGGTCTCTTAAAGGCAACGAGAGCCTCCTGGTAATTGTTTGCAGCTAGTGCACTGGAGGTTAATGTGTTTCATGTTTGCTCCTGATGATGCTTTAACAGGCCAGCTCAGGTGCTATGCAGCTTTGTTGGGATTCCTAGCCAGGAGCTGCACACAATCACAGCATTATGAGTGACTTGGAAAGCTTTCAAGCTTTTCCAGGGCTTTCTACTAATGATTGCAATTGCATTGTGTTCCTGTGGGTAAATAGGCTGCTGCACGACCCTGTTGCAGGCTGATTGCTACCATTCCCACTGTGTTAATTGCTGAAAAGCCTCCTGAGGTTTTAATGGGAATCCTTGCAGAGTAAAGTGCTGGCTAGGCAGAGGAAGGAGGCAGCCCTCTGGTAAGAGCCTTCATATTCAGGCACAGGAGAGAGAAACGTAGGGTTAATTCCTGTTCTCCTCATAGCTTTTGCAAAAGGTTGGTTCATGAGAGGAGGAAGAGGAGAAAGAACTCACACAGACCTTGGGGCACTGGCACTCCCTGGGTGCTGCTGCAGTTGTTATGCAGTTGTTGTACACTGTCTGGCCCTTGGCAGCATGCTATATCAGTGAGTGTCTGTTATTATTATTATTTTTTTGACAATGTAATATTTTCGACTGTTTTGAGATGACTCAACCATTTTAACCTTAAAAAAAAAAAGACAACAAACATCTACTTGGGAGAAAATCTTCAAAGCCTGAAGATGAAATTTTATGTGGGAAATCTTAGTACCAGTCCCAGTTTTTCATCGGTCTTCCTTCCCTTTTTGTTTGAAAGTACTTTAAAATGCGGAAAGAATTTGGTGCCTATATCTGTCCATTCTGCTGGTTTTTTTGGATTTTTTTTCTCCTGAATTTACTTTTTTGGTGCGCATTTATAAATATGTAAATTCATATGCATACAGATCATCAGTCTCTGACTTCTTAAAGTGATAAAATTAGCCTTTGTACCTATTTTAAACTTAGACAGTTCTTGGATGTTTTCTCCTCTTTCACTTTAAACAAAGGAAATTATTCGTATCGTGCAAATTTTTTCTCCTTAATAGAACATAAGGGATTTTCTGTTTAATAATGCAAACATCTGGAAAACACTTCAGAAGTTCTTTATGTTAATTTCCTTAACAAGGTTCATATTTTTGTATTGTGAAACAATTTCTGAGTGAGTTTACCCATAGCACTCAGTTTGTTATCTTCTGAGTGCTCATTGTTAGTCTCTTGATGGTAACTGGAAAATAATAATCTTGGAAATGTCAGAGTCTTGATACAGATTCCTAAACTTTCTGGAACAGATTCTGCACTCAGTTTTAAGTATGTCTGGACTCATTGGATTTGTGCTGGTGTAGCTACCAGATATGACCGTCTCTGAGGGCCAGCTGGAACTTGTTTGCAGCCTGATTTGTTAGAGGTCGCATGAGTAGTAGACTTCATTAGGGATCAAACAGTAAGATATTTCTAAACTATTTTGCACATGATTTTGTTAGCATGCAGCTTGAATTTTCCCAGAGAGTGCAGACCTGGAGATGAAACTACAAAGTTCCAGCGTTATCATTGGAGACATTTATTTTGGCTCAACAGCAGTACAAAACACTCTATGTGTATGTCTGAAGCTCAGGACTTGCTGTCTGCAACTTATGTAAGTCCTGTTCACAGGCTGTTTGAAAACTTTTCAAATTCAAACTTTTTGCTTTTATTTTTCTGTGGCAGCTGTCAGCTGGTTTTAAATGGTAATTTTCCTGGGAGAGGAGTACTGTGCCTTCTCATGTTGAGGGTTCTGAGAGCAATGACTCTCAGTTGTACCCTAATCTGTTCTTCTCAAGAGTCATGCCCTTTTGGTGAGCCAGGATAATGGTTGTTTTCCTTCAGGGTCTAAGGATGATGGAGTGATGCAGCAACCTGTGTTCCTATTTATCTTTTGAGTTTATTTCTGCATAAATCAAAGGGTTTCTATTAAGGTCTATTAGTTCAATGCCTTTATTAAATGGTCAGCTATGCACATGGACATGGGTGTATGGGAAGTCTTTCTGGTGTATTGCCACTTTGATACTGAAGACAGGCTCTTGTGAGAGCTGCCAGATGTGCTGCTGGAGTCTGCAGGTGTTTCATCCCATGGATTGGAGAAACATCATACACAACTCTGTAAATGCTGTTAGTATTGTCAGAAAAACCTAGCACCTACAGCAGCCTTTAAAAAGCTGTATTCTGAAGGATTCTCTTTTTTTTGTTACAATTCATGAATATGGATGGCTGAACCCCAGACATGGCAATGAGAAGCAGAGCCTTTCAGAATGAGATCATTGCTTTGGAGATTTGATTATGAAGCTAGTTATTACCTAGTATAAGTTTTACTGCTGTGAAGGGACCCTCTTCAACACGTGTTTTCAGAAATAAGCTCCTTCTTTGGTCCCACGTGGCTTTGTGTTCAAGCCCCAGTTATTCATGTTTGAAAATGATGATGTGTTCAGCAGCAAATAGGAAATAAATCTCTCTCTGGAGACAGCCATCCTCATCAGCTAATATTAGAGGGATCATAGCTACTGGGATCTGGAAGGCAAAAGAGGAAATGAACTTTTAATGTGAATGGTGTTAAAATTTACAGGGGAATTTTGGCAAGTTATTTTTTTTAAAAGAAAGCCAAATCTTTTGGGTTGTGTTTCTTGTACATGCTGAAATGTCACTGCTGAGTGGTGACCAAGTCTCATTTCATTGTGGTCTGACAAGACTGAAATCCAAGAAAAGAAGAAGGGTATTTATTTTAAAATCAGTATTTTAAAAAAATCTGATGCACATTGATTGTGCTCTAAAAAGAACAGACTTTAATTTCTTCCTAAAAATATTGCTGTATTCTTACATACTACTTTTCTGTCAACAGCTCTCAGTAATTTATAACAGAGGCAAATATCATAAATCTGTTTTACGAAGGGGGACCTCAAGTTGTGGGGAGGAAAAAGTGTTTTCCTTGATGCCAATAAGGAGATCTGTATCTAGGGTGATTACAGGAACTAAATCTGTCACATCCATGTGAAGTGCTCTGCTAAGATTTTGTGCTGTAAGTGTAAAAATGAGACCTTAAAAACAAGTGTGTTCCATCTATTGTAAGGAAAAAAATAAAAGAAATTCTCTTAGAGCTAAAAAGTACTTCTCGCCTTCCCCTGAAACCTGTACTTGTTTTAGCGGATGTTATCTTAACTGGTATTTTACAGCATGAAGTGCTGTAAATGTGATTACCTATCTCACAGAACATAAGCATTCACTTAGTTTGATTGACATCAAACACCTTGATTTGTGCAAAGCAGGTTTATCACCAGCTTTGGACTAAAGGTCTTCAGGTGAACTCCTCTTGTCTGAAAGTGCTTGAGGAAGGTATTGCTTTATAGATAGACAAAGTATTTTTTTTTTTGGTTTATGACTGTAAAATGTGTGCTATCTCATCAGATCAACAGGATCATTTCAAGAAATCTAGCCTAAATTTTTTTAACTCTAAAGAATCTTTACTGGCTTAATGGTGTTTGGCAATGTTTTCCTGACACTTGTGAATTTCAGGGTCTTATATTTTTAACAGATTCTTGAAGATTACAGGACTATATATTTCAAGCAGGGAATTTAACAACTAAGTATTTTCTAAGTTCTCTGCTTAGGAATCTTGGTCAGTGAAGATATTAAGATAAATTAACTTTTTCAATAAAATATCCTTTGAACCTATAAATCTTACTGGTAGATATACTTTGTATAGGTAAATGATATTGCTAATTGCTTCAGGAATCCTTGCAAGCTTATTTTACAGAACTAAATTTAAAATGGCCACGTGGGAATCTAGGGGTTGGTCTAGTTTTAGACCTGAGACTTATTTCTATGAATTCCCTAACCTAGAATTGCAAGGGTGCTGCTTTCAGCTGAACTAGGAAAATGTCTTTGTTCCAAAGCTAGAATGAAGGTGACAGCCTGAGCTTTACCCCAGATCCAAGGGTAGCTCTTGATGGGATGCTCCCATCATATCTGGTAGGCCACGATGAAGAGGCTGATGTGAAGGCTGGTGTAGATCCAGAGGAATAGGAATGCTCATATTGCTTGGATCACACCAGTAGTGCACAGTGGTATAAGGAGAGGAAATCTTAAAGGCTGGTCAGATTTGATGTTTGGCTACTGAATCAGCTTTAGGAATCAAACAAATATTGTCTCCGTTTGGTGCTGGGTAGGTTCTTTAACAAGCAAACCCTGTGCAGTACAGGGTGTGAGAGCAAGATGAGAAAGGCTGGAGGTGTGCTCTTAAAGAGGTCTGCTTGCTTTTGAAACAGCAGAATGTAGTGTATCAACGGAAAAGGAGTGCATAATTAAGGATTTATTTCCTTGACCATGTTGGGTTGTAATATATCTCTGTTTGATCCACCTTTGAGACACCGAGGCACTCAGGAGCCCTCCTTTGCATGGCTATTCATTTGCAGTGAATAAGTGCTTAAGCCCTTTGTGCTTTGTTGCAAATATGGATATTAGGTAATGAAATATAGTGGCCTGCTTATAATTAATTTACTGCCATTCATCAGAGACTTGAAACTTTTATGGCACAGAACAGTAGTTGGCCACAACACCACTGAAACTTACGTGGACAGAGGATCTGGCTCAGTGCCTCCAGCTGCCTGTGAATAAAAAATTAGGTTAATATTGCCCAACTTTCCTTCTATGTGCTATTCAAGAGGAATATTTTGACCTCTATTATCAGTTAGCCGATTTGCCAAATGCTTGATTTTTAACATAGTGTCATTGGAGTACATATGAGGTTTTTGTTGTCTTAATTCTTCCAAAATAGTCCATGTTTTTCCACTCAGTAAAAGAGGGTTCAGTTTTCATTATTCTAGTGTTCTGTCAGTGAAAGGCCAGAAACTCCTGATTTGAACAAAAAAGACCTTAAATAGAAGTGAAAGTAATCTCTGTTTTGTTGGGCATGTTTTGTTCTAGCAGGCCATGTAAAACTTGCTCTTTATTTCTATGTCTTTTTTGTCTTAGGTATCTAATGTTACAGTTTTGATTTCAGTAACTGAAAGATGCTCAAAAATCTTCTTTGCAAACCTCTGACTTTGCTGCTTTTGAAACCAGTCTCTCTGGGTCTGAGTCGCTTTTGCTTTGTGGCAGCAAAGTATGCTTTAGCTAACAGGTCTGAACTCAGCTGTATGTTCTCTGCATCAAGCCACCACTGCTGCTGAGCTTCCTCTCCGTTGGTCTCGTGCCACTGCCATGCAGAACACCCTCTCCCACTGGGCAAGTTACTCAACAGCTTCTCTCTGTCAGTTCAGTTACTCTGGTGAAGCCTTCAGGTGCATCTGCCACACCTCTGCAGTAGCTGGGAAACAGCAAGGAGCAGTTTCCTTTTGCCTCTGTCACTATTGAATACAGCACTGGTCCCTCAGACTTTCTTGGCAGCTGTTTTGCTGTTAGATTTTACTGCATGACATGATTTTTTAAAAAGGCACTTAAACAGTAAGAACCAGAGTAGCAGGCAGGAAGAAAAACAGGTAAATGTGTGGAGGGGCAATGCATGCAGGAAAAATAGGAAAAATGATTAGACAAATTCAGAAAAAAAGAGGTGTGTGTGAATGACTAACATTTCACTGTACTTCACGATCTCCTTTCTCATCCTGGATATGTCAAAGGACCAGCTATAATTAGATAGTCTCTTCCTGAATAGCTGAGTGAGCCTTGTAAATATGAGGATCTCTCCTTTAGTTACATGTTCCTTTCTAAGTCACTGATTAGACAGAATGATTACTCCTGAAAAAGGAAGAGGACATAACTTTAAAAAAAAACAATGCTCTACCTTGCTTCCTCCATTCTACAAGAGGACCATTATCCCTTCCATCTTATTCAGTGTGTGTTCATGCAAATTAATCACGTTGTATAGTGCATAGACCTAGAGGTCAAAAGTTAGATCTGCATGGGAAAAACTTAGTGCCTAAGTCACTGGCTGAATTTTTTTTATTATTATTAAATGATATTTTAATTGATCTAATAGAGTAGATCCAGTTGAACTAGACTTACAATACTCAGTCCAACTGCCTGACCATTTGAGAGCTGACTAGAAGAGAAAACACAGTATTAAAATAATTTTCCCAATGCCTGTTAAACACTGACTGGCATGGAGCATCAACCATCTCTCTAGAAAACCTTGTTTTGTCAAAAACTTCTCTCAGTAAATGACTGCTTCCTCATGTCCAGTCTGAACCTCTCCTGGTGCAGATTTGAGGCGTTCTCATGTGTCTGTCAGCTGCTCTCTTCCTCACTCCTCAGGAAGCTGCAGAAAGCAGTGAGGTTGTCCCTTGGCCTCCAACTCTCCGAACTAGACAATCCCAAAGTCCTCAGCTGCTCCTCACAGGACATCCTTTCCAGCCCTGTCACCAGTGTTGTTCCCCTCCTCTGGACGCATTCAAGGACATTCCCATCCTTCTTCTATGGTGTGGCTCAGAACAGCACAGAGTGTCCGTGGTGAGGCCACACCAACGCTGAGTACAGTGGGATGGTCACCCCTGCCTGGCTGCTGATGCTGTGCCTGATGCACCCCAGGATGGGGTTTGCCTGCTGGGCTCACAGGGCTCGCTGCCCACCAGCACCCCCAGATCCTTTGCTGCAGGGCTGCTCTCCAGCCACTCATCTCACAACTTCTACTCGTGCCCTGCACTCCTGTCCCACGTGCAGAATCCAGCATTTGCACTCATTAAATTTCACACAGTTAATGATTGTCCTAATCTCTCTATACTCATATTGTAAGGCATATTGTCTCTCCAGGGAGTCAACAGCACCTCCCATTTTAGTATCACCAAGGGTGCACTGTGTCATTAGTCATACTTTGGAATGCATCCAGCTGAGGAAAGGAAATCTACTTGTGACATGTAACTATAAATGTAGTACTTGCAATTTTTTATAGCTTCTTTTTCATGTCCTGACTGCTGATGCAAGACCTTGGGCTCAGTTTTCCATATTTTGCATTTTTTCAGTAATTTTCCATTAATCTATGTTTAAGATTATCTATTTGGGCCTGGAAATACTTAAACTTTTTAAGGAATCATGTTACCCAGAGACTGACATCCTTACATCCTTAGTGTTTGCTGAAATTGCCAAAACATGAAGTTTACAGTCGGGTGCATAACTGTTTATTAATTTAGTTTGAAAACTATTGGTTAATGTAAAGTATGATATTTCTACTTGTTGAATTCTAGAGAGGTGTCAAACGACTGGAATAAATCTGATGCAAAGGTTTGTTTTCACTAGACATCACTGGGGGGATGGGGATGAATAAATTTGATATCATCGAGTCCTTGCTGAAAAATCTCAGTTTTATCTATCAGGAGACCCAGTGCATTTCTGAAAAATGTTCAGTAGAAAATCCAGTAGCATTTTCATTCCTTGTTTCATTTGGAGAACGCTGGAAGCTTTTCTTTTAAATTGTGTTTTCGTAATATGTTAAACAAAAGATTTTGGTTTGTATTATGTAATAATCTTTGGTTGAAATAACTATGGGAATGCTTTCTTGACTATTTTTGAAATATATTTTGGCAATTCTGATTTAAAAAAGTATATTTTAATTATTTCTTTCTTGAAGAGAGATAAGTGGATTAATTGTGAATTTAGTACCTGCTAAACTCAGTTTAAAACAAAGATTTCAATTAAATTTTAGGAGATTTACTGGCAGTGAGAGTGGCAAAGAGAGGTGACTCACTCAATTTGACATTATTGGTTGTTGGTTTTTAAAATGAATAAAAAAAAATTGAAAAGCTGAACTGATCTTCTTCAGAAGCAGCATCAAAAATATCTATGAACTTGCTGCTTTGCTTTAGAGTAGCTTAACAATTCCTTTTCTGACTTCTATTCATTTGTTAATGAACAAAATTGACAGATATAGCCAAGATCATATCATGTACTAAAAAAATATTTCAGATGACTTTGAGTTTTTTGATTTTTATTGTATAGCTTCTAATGTTTGAGGTCATGAGGCATTTCACTGACACCGATTTACTTGCTCATTAAAGAAAGGCAGCAAGGCTGTCTGTAATGTAATTTCTAGCTTGCTGTTCAGGAAGATGCTCTTCTGAAGACCTCGTATTTTGAGTTTAGCTGTAGCTCTACTCTGCTCCCTGAAGAGAGGAGAGAGTCTTTGTCCCTCCTAGACTGCCAGTGACCTTTCTGGTACCATCTGCCAAATGTTTTCATCTTTTAGTATCCTGAACTCTTCCAGATTTGAGGCATGAACTGAGGGGATCGGCAGCTATATTGTAAGCGGCAGGATGTTAAAGGATAACAGATCCTTTCCTCATACTTTGTAGATTTGGGCAAAATGGATTTTGTAACACATAGTTGCTCAAGCTTAATGGCCCTTCAACAAGGTCTCATGCTCTGCTCCTGCTAGGCTGATGGCAGGTGCTTCTCCTCCCCTGGAGAAGGGATTAATCTGAAACTCAAAGACATAAGGAGTCTCTTAGGCAGTTCCTCTTCTTGACTCAGCTCATCTGGAAAGGCATCCCATGACAGCCAGTGTTATCTGAGCCAGGGCAGGAATGTTGGAGCTCCAAGCCTGCTGAATGGACTTTCTTGGAAATGAGGGCTCTTTCTTTTTGCTTCTTCCAACTCACTGATGGGTTCCCTTCACACTGGTTGTAATTTCTTCTGTCTAACTTTTCCCAAGAGTTAGTTTTCTTTTGGAAATGAGTAGCTGTCAAACCTGCAAAAGTTCTGTAAAGAGATGGATTTTTGTTGTCAGCCCCAGATAATCTGAGCTTCACAGTTTAGCTAACATTACTTTTAATTGTTTTTACTTTGGATTTCTTGTTAAAATCCAAAAAATAATAGTCAAAAGTAGGAAAATCCAGCCAGTTTGAATCCTGTCTATGCATTGCTAAACATCCTATTCCAGGAAAAAGCCACACATATGTCTTTTTTTGACATATATTTGCTCTAGCAGTCTTTATTTCAGGTATGAGAGGGGATAAAAATACATAATAGGTGATTCTCCTTGAGAGTGACTGCAGTTAAACTGGAGCATAGGCTCAGTTTCTTTTAGTCTGGAAATTCAGATTTGATTCTGGTTGTTGTGCTCAAAATACATAGCTAATTTTATGTCATATGAGCCATTAAATATTCTAATACAGAGGGAATTGCAAAGAACTATTCCTAACTGTGAAAAACACGGTTCACTTTTGGTAAAATTTAAAAACTTTAATAAAAGATAATACGAGATAAAACAATAGAGCAAAAAGTATATGGCTGGGTGTCTGGCATACAGCCAAGAGCACGCCCTAACTCAGAAAACATTTCTTTAAATGTGCCAGCATGTTGCATATTCACAGACTCTCAGGCATGATTCAAACATTATTTTTTAGGTGCTCTCTTGGTTTCAAACCCCTCTCAACCTGCTTTTATTCCATCTTGCAGATCATTTTAACATTTTATCACTCCCCTTGGTTCTATTCTGTAGATTAAATCTTCTTTTGGCTCTGTCCTGTCACCCTTGATTAATAAATTCTTCCTTCGGTGTACTGAGGTCTGCCACCATTATCTTCATCTAGATAATCCAAGAATGTGGGGAATTTTCTTGATTATTAATCTCTGAGTTAGTTACATTCTTACAAAAGAAACATTCTACATACCAAGCTATAACTTAAGAAATATATATATATGTCACACTACAATTTCTAAGAAATTATATTAATGCAACAAAATTTTCATTCATTTTAATATTTGTGAAAAGCCAATAATGTACTATGTACTTATAACAATAACCTGCATGCTGACAAAATTTGTTTAATTCCCTGAGTGGTAAAAATTTTTTCTAAATATATCTTCTTGCAGAGTAAGCAAAAATCCTTTCTGAAGTTGCTCTTCAGACAGAGTCTGTGCTTTACATAAAGCAAATTTAGCCATTTCTCAGAAGCTGGCTTATTAACAAAGTAAAACATCTCAGATGTTCTCTTGGCTACAGCTGGGATTATCCCTGCTGGGGCTTCTATGCTCCTGATAGAAATATATGACTAACAGTTGAAACATGCAGGAACTTAAACTGCCCAAGAGAAGTCTTCAGCATTTTCCAGTTATACATTTTGCACCAAAAAAATCCCCATTGGAAGATTTGTAGTCTAAAGGTAGCCATATATTTAGGCAAGGAAGAGGACAATTTTGGTTTTGAAAGTACTGAGTTCTATGAAGACTCTTTAATTTTCTTGTTTCTTTGATAATGCATCTCTGAAACAGTAATTTTCTGAAGTGATTTGCCTATCTTACCTGACAGCATAGCCTTGTTTTGTGTAAATGATCAATACTCTCAAGGACAATAAATACTCTGTAGTGATGAGCCATAGAGAATAGTATAAAGTTGATGGTTTTTTTGTTTAATGCTGAAAAAATGTCTATTCTAACAGCCAGTTCTCACATATGAATATTTTTCCACCTGATAAACCCAAATACAAGGAAGTAAACCTTTCATTGTATTTAGGAAATGAGGTATTAAGTTTATGTGTGATAAAATACAAGAAACAGGAAGATTTTAGAGGTTTTACTTTGAAAATATGCTGCAGAAATGTTTTATTAGAGTAGAGCTTTAATTCTAACTTTCCTTATACATTACCTTGAGAAATCATAATTTTATTGATTTGACATGCTTGATAGCATAAAATATTTGAATTAAGAAATATAAGAGTGGAAGAAGACATCAAAGGTGTATATATCTCATTTTAGTGGGCTAAGCTTCTTGTGCTTTGGAAGGCTTCCAGTTCTTGATGTTTAGGGAAAGAATATGAGAGTAGGCAAGTATAAAGAGAAGCTTTTCCCACTCCATCAGTTGCTGTGGCTTAGGGACTCACCAAGTCAAAGGTTGTATCCATTTCTCTACATTTAATAGTTCTTGTAGGACTTTCTAACCTGAATCTGTCTAAAAGGAAAGCTGCCCTAAAACTAACCCAAAGGCAAACAGCAGATAGCAACAGGCTTAGCTCTTCTTCTTTTTTTCTTCTTTTTTAAAGGCATGATATGCCATTTTGTTACTGGATGATTTTTGCAGCAACAGCAGGATTGACATTTCCTTCAAAGAGGAGTTGCAAAACTGCATCATCCAGACCATGAAAAATGCCCAGTCTGAGATTGAGGGATGAGATGGTTTTGCTCAGACAGGCTGCTATTAGTTGCAGAATAGTTCTTGCTGCTCAGTGCGAGGAGATTGGTGCTCTCAGACGATGGAATTGGTGTGAAAGTGCTGCTTATTGCCTTTCTAAGGAACTTATCAGCTCTGCCTCTCTAACTCAAGTCCATGGCAAGCTCTACTTAATCCTGTTTATAGTTCTGCTCCTCTAGATTTTTGCTTATGTACATTTTATTGAATTAGTGCTTCTGGAGGGAAATACTGTCTATTTAATAGGCTTAATCTTTCCAATTTTCTTGACAAAAAATAGCGCTCAAGCAATCTTATGAACATTGTAAGGCAAATGTGTGTAGTTGCACAACTTATCCTCTAATGTAGGATGATGACCCTGTTAAGGGTTTTTCTGGGAAGCATATTCAAATTCCCACTGTTTAATTCAAGTGCTTTTTACTAACAGCTCCCATCTTAAAATGCACTAAAAATACTAAATTTCAAAAAGAAAATGAAGTAAATGATGACTAAGGGGAATTAGGTATTTAGACCCACTAAAACTTAATAGGATTTAATTTGCTGAGAATTCTTAGCCCTGTTTCTTAATATCAGGCTTTTATCCAAGAAAGGGCAAGGTTACCCAGAAATGACCCTTCTAGATGGAATTTCTCTTGATAACTTACAAGCAAGATAGAGAAAATCTAGTTTGTGAAATCCTGAATCAGCACTGCTTCTGCTTTTTTTCAAAACAAACCATTGGTTTAAAAAAATGTAAAACCAGATGAATAGAAATTTCTCTAACTATCCTAGTTTATAACATGATTAATCTAGTAGAAAAATCAGGAAACCAGCTCCCTGGGAAAGCAACATCAACTCTGAGTACCATGCTGCACGTATGTGTGAAGTGCATAGAAGTAATGCTAGTGGAGCCTTAGGCTCTGGTTTCTTTCCTTCAAGGTCCCCTGGCCATTATGTCCCTGCCAAATGCCATTTCTCCATTTACTCAATTTCCAGTCCGTGGAGTCTTTAAGAGCAGATGCTCCAGGTGATGAATCAGGAACAAAAATCTCTCTTGGTAGCTGTTCAGCAGCTTCCTCCAGATCACCTCAGAGACACAACTCTGTATTACCTTCTGCTTTTCTGCTCTGTTCCCTCCTTGCCCAGTGCGAGTGCCTGAGTGCTGCTGAGGTTTGCCACCTCTGGCCATGGTCACGGCAGTGTGACATCTGCTGATGGCACTGCTCTTCCCCTGCCCTCTTGCAACCAAGGACCATGTCTCATAAGCTGGGTGTGGGAAAACACTGTCACTCCACTGCTTCTGAAAGGATTCCTGGTTTGAGCGAGGAGGATTTGATGTTCATTGCAAAAAGCAGCAATAAGTGAGAAACACAGACCAGGTGCTGCTTAATGTGCTATGGGTATAACTCATTTTTTTCGCTGAGTGAAAATATTTTTTTTATTGATTTTTCTTGCCAGAACAATTTCATACCATTGCCCTATTCTATAAACACTTCAGTGAAGCATTTCAGTGGACTTAATGTTTTTATAAGTTTATAATGTTTTGTCTAAGTTTTATATTGTCAGATTAATAAGCCAGTTGCATAATGTTATTACTTGCAAGCTAAGGCAAACAAATTTAGACATCAAAGGCCAATTTTCCCTTTATTTTATTGTGAAAATTTCCTCTACCCCCATATGTGCAAATATGTATGAGTAATACCAAAATGGGAAATTTAACTTGGTTGTGGATTTCTCCTTTTGTTTCCATCCAGTAGCACTGTTTATGCCGGGTCTCCTTCTCTGAGTTTCTACTAAACTGTACAGTCATGAGTAATTTTCTTAGCTTTCTGCACTGGAGATAGTGTCCAGGGCAGTATTTCAGGTCAAGTGATTTATCTGATCTATTCCACCAGCAACCTTATCAGTCAGAGGTTTATCTTCTTTCAGTGTTGCCTTCAGAGTCAGATACTCAATACAGACAATGAATAGGAGTTCTCAGTTTCTTGTACAGAAAGTCTCACTTTTCCTCACCATCTAATTTAAAACCTCCTTCTGAGAGTTTGACTCTTAAACATAAGGCAGAGGTCAAACAAATGCCAATAGGTTTAGGAAAAAATCTAGAGATAATTCTTATAGATAATTAAACTTACAGCACTAAAGCGCTTTGACCTAAAATATGGAGTTCTCATTCTAGGAGAGTTGGAGTTTTTTAACCTACCAAAAAACTCCCAACTTTTGACCCTGGTGTATGGCTTGTGCTGAATCAACTTAAGAAGGAAGTTTTAAATGGAATACATTGCTTTTAAAAAGTTAACAGGTAGGGAAATTAGCCTAATAGTTTACTGAAATAGTATTTCTGGTTAGAGAAAAAAATATGCTAAGGATAGACTTTCTGAGTGAACTTGATGGCAGAATGAGACTGTAACAGAGAAGGTAAAATTTTTGTTTTATGAAAACTGCTGTTCTGAAGGAATGGTTATACACACCTTCTAAAATTCAGCAGCTGTATGTAGTCTTGTGGCCATAGAGCTAATGGAAGTGTATGGACAAACCTCTGAAATGAAATCTAAAATGAAATTTATTAGCCATTGAAGAGTAGTTTCTGCAAATCTGAGAAAAGGCAATTTATCTTTTTTAAATCACTCTCGTCTACAGCAGGCTTTTGTTTGCATTTTACTGTGTTTTCTTAAAACAATCCCAGAAGGAGGATTTTAGCTGCTTCAGTATAGATTCCTAAAGAGAAGTCATTATCCCTTAGTAGGTGATACTCCTGCATGACACAAAATATGATGCTTCATCTGCGTGGTTGTATAATTTGATCCTTTAAAATACCAGAACATTAATTTTCATATATACTGTGCAGCACTATATTGGTTATTAAAATTCTTTTAATTAATATTGGTCATTAAAATTCTGCTCTCAGTCTTTTCCTAAGTAGTGTGACAGCCTGTGGCTTGCTCATTTCTATTGGCTTTGCTACTGCTCGTAATACCATGGAATTCTTGATGGCTCTCCTGGAGTCATTAGGTGCTGGATTGGAGCATGCTCTGAACCTAGATACAGCCCTGACCATATAACAAAGGTTATCCAGATTAAATAGCTGCTGTAGTATTTTCTAACCAATTTTAAAATGCTCTAGCTCTTCAGACACACTACAGGGCTTGGTTGCCACAAGAGTGTTCCCAAGCTTTTCAGGGAAACCTTCTGAAATAATTTTGTATTCCTTTGCCTCTAGGCTAAGGGCTTTGCTACCAACAGAATGCCAGGAAGTACTATTGGTTTCATATCTTCACATCTCAAACATGCATTGTATCCATTTTTGAAATATTTATGCCTCAAATTTTGAATGCTTCTAGATATTATGCACATGTGTATAAAACCAAAGAACATCCTGGCTTCTGGAGGTGCCCTGTATGTGGCTTCCACAGTGGATCAGCCCAGTTTCACTTTAGTGTTTTTATAATTCGACTCCTAATGGTCCAAATATGTGTGACTATGTTCTGTGACGAAGTTGCTTATTTCTACTTAGGTAGTTTTGGAACTTTTGGCCAAAATGTGATTTTGGGAAATTTTACTCTGCTGAAATTCCCCAGAGGAATTGCTTGGCTTCTGGGAAAACAAACCTCTTAAAAATGGGGGTAGACAAATTGTTCTGCTCTAACTCTGCTTTGCCTGTCTGACTGAGCTCACAGATAGAGAGGAGGGATGAAGCAAGAGTTTTTTAAAACTGAAAACATTTTAGTACTGCTACGTTGTTTTTAGTGTCACAGAAGGTTGAAGACTAATTTTTAAATATTTTTGTTTCTCTTATCATGCTTTCAATTAAATCCTCCAATTGTTATTACCTGGAGTTATGTTGTTACAGAAATGTGTGGTTTGGTTTTTTGTGTTGGTGTGTTTTGTGCAGAAGAACCAATCAGCTGGCTCTTCAGGAACTGGCTTTTATATGGTCAACAGCTTTTTCCTGGGTAGAGATAACTGCGGAAGTGATATTGAATACACAAAGACCTTTTTGTTTTAAAACTTCATGCGAACTTATTTTGGATGCTTTTTATTTGCTTTCTTTTCCCAAAAGCAGTCTTATACATTTAGAATATTTTATGTGGTCTTGATTTTTAGTTAGCGATGGGTCTGAAGACACAATGTCTTCTACAGTGAAGTTGCCTCCTGTTTTTTCCTTATTTGTTCTCCTGACTCTGAGTTGGAGGACTATTACTTATGAGAATTAATTTATTTTTCATTAACTTATTTGTTCATCAACCTTTCTCTCTAGTTTTGTTAGTAATTTAAACTTTCCTTTGTTCCCATTCCCACAAAAGCTTGGGAAAGATTTCTCTCCCTGTCACCTCTTGTCTCCTGTGAAACATTTATCTCTGAAATAATCATATTGTTCTCTAGATTGCAGTAATTTATTAACCCTTCATTGTTGACCTCCCTTCAAAATTTTAAAATAAAATGTGGACAACTTAAACTCATTGATCCAGTAACTGTTTCTGCTTAGTACTAGTCATGTCAATGTGCCTGCCATACCATGTGTCCTGCTCAGTCTACATGCTGCCTGGTTGGCCTTGTGTCTGGTCAGTAATTCAAAGAACAAAGTGGTGGTTTTGAGCCCAGGGTCGACAGATATCAAGTTCGGCCAGGTTTGAACTTGGTTTAGTAGATGTACTTCTAGTGTAATAAACAGCAGCTTTCACATGTGAAAATAGTGCTATGTATCCCATTGTTGATAATAGACATTAAAAAAATCTCCAAAATGGCAGGGAATTTTACATCCTTCCCCCGTCTCCATCCTCCCCTGTAAAGAGCACATATCCTTTGTATTTCTGGAAAATTTGTGACCTTGACTTCTGGGTACGAATGCATGGATAACCTTCTCTGCCCGTTAATGGGACATTATGTCTGCTTTGCTGCTCCCATGACAATGTCACTTTATATAAACAGTACATGTGAGGTACACCATGACTTTTTAAACTTGCCACTTGATATATGAACTTGTGATCAAAATGAAATCTTCGTCATATGTGCATTGCAATTGTCCCATTTATATAACCTTTGATCACTATTGCATTGTCTGAGTGCCCATTCTATCAACTCCCTAGAATAACCCTTTTCAATAACCTTTTTATCTAGCCTTTTTGTTCTCTCTCTCTCTCTCTGTCTCCTTTTTAATTTTTTTGGGATAGGTTTATTTGAGGGATTTTTGGAGGGATTTGTAGTGGCTCACTTTCTTTTCTTAACCAAAATCCCTGAACCCAGTCTGGCTCTTTTTGGTCTTCAGGTTTTCTTAGATTTTTTTTTAAATACACGTTAAAATAGTGTATTACTCTTTAAAATGTTGAAGTGCAGCCTTTTTAATAAAATATTGAGCATCTTACCTCAGCACTTTTTCCCAGATTCCATTAGAACAGCTAAAAGATTGGGAGCTATTTTGTATGTCATTCTCATTATTGTTTTCCTCTTACAAATTCTACTTTGTTTGAAATGGAGTGTCCCTGCATTCTGCAACTCTGACCTTGCAAATGTCACTTTTACTGGCATATGCCCTGTATATTACAATATGTGCTCTGCTGACGTTCTGGCCTTTAGGGCTGTGTCTAGATGAATAAACTACGCTCTGTGGACAAGGCTGTCCTGCTGAAAAGGGAGCACAGTTTAACTGTGTGGATGCAAGCTGCACTGGGAGACTTTTCCTCAGGTGCCGAGCAGGATGTGTGCCATTTTGCTCCCTAGAGTAGGCACAGCTTCTGTTTGCTCCCTGAAAGTGGGCACAGAGATCACTTTTTGTGCAACCTTGATTTGGCAGTAGTTGTTGTGGCCTGTGTGGTGCTGCAAGGGTTTTCTTTTACTGTGCAACATGTACAGGACAGTGGCTTTGTTATTGTGGTCCTGGAATTTAATGTTCCTGTCTGGGCTTACTCCCTACAGGCCTTCCCCACAGGAGCAAGATAGAAGAGTATCTCAGACAATGTTTTGATTTGGAAAGGAAAAATAAGACTTCAAGGAGTCTCATGGAGAATTTGCAATTTCATACCCGTTTAATGTGAAAGGCAATTGGAAGTTGCTGCATGGCTGTGGGAAGTCTTGAGATAAGACACATGGAAAAAATGTATATAACTGTGAAAGGTTGGTCAGAAATGTTCCCTTTATTAATTCTAGAAAGAGAAGTGTGCGTAGAAACAGGAGTAAAAACACAAATTTCAGCTGGTTTCTTTTTACAGTTGATCGGACCATCTGAAAAGTACTCATTTCTCTATATGCTATGGTTTCAAGGGTTTTATGCCAAGATCTTATTTTCATAGCATTGTACCTCCTTGGCTCAGTGGAATCATTGTAGATTAATTTTACATATGGAGAAATGATTAATAATCTAAGAGAGCACTCTCCCTTAAGTAAGGGAGAAAAGATGCTCCATAATGCAGAAAGCTATTATTGCCTTTGCTGTTTTGATACAGCATTAATGTATTGCCTTCTCTATAGTTATTAATGCCCTTAAAATAGATTCTATCCTCCTTGACATCTTCCATTCTGAATTTAATAGAGACTTTAATGAAATTTTCATGGTAAAACATCTTGCCAGAAGGTCAAGAAAGCCAAAAATAAAAGTGGGAATGTAAGTCATCTAAATGTCCTTTTCTTTTTCATTTGTGATATCGCACTTCAGGCTGGAAAATGAGCTAGAAGCTGATTATCAAAGATGGGGAAGGGAGAATGGGGAGGGTAGGGAATACAGATAATGGAACATAGCAGAAATTGTTGAGAAACCAGTCTTTTTTGCTACAGCCTAAGAAGTTTCTATTCAATAGCTTGACAGTTATAAATGTTGTGCTGCCTTAAATGCTTTCAGAATGACTTACACAGGACCTTGTTATTGCTCATTACACAGTCCCTTGAATCCATGTTTTTGGCTGGCGATTTTTTTTCTATAGGACACTTTTTTTTCCTTAGAAAACAAAATTTTTAAGGGACGGTGTGAAATGCACAGCACTGAGCAGTAAACATAGCCACTCAGCTTAGTTACTAACAGTTCTATGTAGAAGTACCCAAATTTATTTGTCTAATTGAGAACTGTGGCATTGTTCATCTCTCGGCGTTTTCTTGGGTCTTTCCTAAATACCTCGATCTATAAAGGCCTTGTTCCTGTGCTCACTGGGAGATGAGGTCATGCACTACTCTTAAGCACTGGGACTCTGGTTTCAGAAACAGTTTGTAAAGCATAAACTAAGATAAATATAATGTGTTTTGTTAAGCATATTTGAGAGGATGTTGAGAAAAACAGGTACATGTTACACTAGCCACTAAGAAGGAAAAAGTGCCTGTTTTCCTAAGAAATTATCCTGCAGGAGTGAGGGACTGATTATTAAGGGCAAGATGGTGGTGTAAAGCTTTAGAAGCTAAAAGAAGAAACAATATTCTGTAGCCTTAGTCTCTTAGGCATTAGGATGGGCAGGGCAGGCCCATGTGGAAGATGTGCCTCAAGCTGAGATTTGTTCTGCCTGTGTTGATTGTGCAGACTGTCTATAGAAAATAGAAGTGTTGTGATGAGGAAAACTAATCCACTTTTTTCTGGTAGGTCTCGAGGCGATCAGTAATGGTGCTTGTGAAGTCTGTCTCAGACTGGAATTCTGACTTGTTTGAAAAGTCCATGTTTTCCTTGGTGTTGGCCACCATTGGGAATCAGCAGCATGTAGGAATACTTTTTCTTCAAATCCAAGCTTCAAGGGGTTGGGAAAGTGGGTGTATTCCCTGCTTACACAGACAGTTGACAACGTCTTGGGGATAGCCTGTGGTAGAGGTCAGCAGGGAAGGCAAAGCAGATGGAGAAGCTGTCAGCTACCAGCAAACTGCTGTTCTGGGGCAGTATGGAGGTGTAACCAATTCTCTACACTCAAACCTTACAGAGTAGCCCTACACAAACACCTCTATTGTTTCAGGGCACCTACAAGGTCAAAAAGGAAGAGACCAGATGACATGACCTGCTCCTGGGTCCCTAGTTGTATTAAGGTGCCTGTTCGAAGATTTAGGTGAGAAGGTTAACTGGCCCACAGTAAACAAAGCAAGTGTATCTCCCAGACAGTGCATGGTGCATGTGTGTAAAGAGCTTGAGTAGTAAGCATAGCTTAGTAGTCTTCAACATGTTCATTAAAAAGGGTTTGTATACTTTTTCTGTATCGAGTCTTAACAGCATTGGACATTTTTTTCTGTTTCTGATGCTATCCTATTTAAAAAACAAACCCAAATCATCAATCACTTGGACAGATGTCCTCACAGTTCAATCTTTTGTACAGACTGTTCCTCTCCTAGGTGTACACTTCTCTGGCATATGTTTATAACTATAGACATTTAACAAATAGTCCTTGCACAGTAAAACTATTTTAAAAATAAGATTTTTAAATGCTATTTACGCCGTCATTGAGTTAGTAGGGTAAGAGTACAGTAGAAGTATCTTAGGACCAAGTGATGGGAAGGGACTACATCTAAACAAGTCTTCTGGACAGTATCCTCTCTGCTAAGTTGCAGTGGGATCCATAAGCAGATCTTCATCTAAATGAAGTATGAAATGGAAATCCTAGTAGTCTAACATAACATCTTTTTTTTACAGCAATGTACAAAATATACAGTGTATGAGTGCAGCATGATCGCAGATTAGTGGACAAAATCACAGCTGATCCAAAACATGGACCTACACATTATTTAAAAAATGGATTTCTGCTTTGGAATGGGAAAAATTTTACAGTTTTATAAAAAGTTGGTACAGCTGCAGACTTGAGTAACTTGCTGTAAAATATTCTGTTACTGCCTGGAGGCAAAAATTTGCAATAAAAATTTTTTTTCAGAAAAATTCTACTCCTCAGACTAAGGATCTCTAACTGAAAATGAAGACAGAAAAAGAAGGATGTGTAATATAACCTGACTTAAATGAAGTAAAACCACAAAATCAAGCAAAAAACTCTAGAAAGACATGTTGCACCATGAACCTTTCAAAGTGAGGTTGGCTGGGAGAAGATAATTTAGTATAACTTTGGAGACAGAATATTGGTGGGGTCAAACACTCAGCCAAGATTTATCCCTATGCTGTTAGTCAGCTGGTAAACCAAGCCTGCAATGAAAACCCCTGACTACTATTACTTCCTTCTTTTTGGACTTTTAAGACTACTCACATGCAGAAGTGATTGGAGAGAAGTTGGCCTACTTTTTTTACTGTAAGTATTATTAATGAGGAATACTTTCAGGATGAAGCATTCAGTTTGAACTTGGTTTGGCAACTTTATTTCTGAGTGTGCCAAGAAAGCACTTGGCAGATGTAGGAGAGTGGGATAGAACTTCTCTATTACAAATCTTCATAGTTCCTGAGAAGAGGTCACTTTTTGATGCCCTTTGCCAAGAGTAGCAGAGGAATGTTCCTGGACTGAGCCTAGGAGTTAAGGAATATGTCCATTGTATGTTTGTTCATGCATGTTCTGCTGTCTGGCAAGAGGTTTATCCATTTTAGTCCTCTTCTCTCCCAGAATTATTTTTATTCCTGGCAGCAGGAATCTGTGCTGATGTGACAGAGAAAACTGGAGCTCTGATAGTCCAGTCTGAATAGTGAGTACAGAGCAGTATGGATCATTAGGAAAAGTTCATCCTGTACCACAGTAGTTGTGCTTCTGGTATACTTGAAATCCTTGTACTTCATATTTTGCCAATATACTGAAAAAAGTTTCTGTAGTCTATAAAATTTATTAAATGATTGATTTCTAGTAGCAGAGTGGACAGGGATGTGTGATGGTCCTATTATATCTGATGTTATGGGTCTCAAGACATCTGAAATAATAAAACTCACATATTTTGGTCTCTTGACTGAAGGAGCAAATATTTCATTCTCCATAAATGAAGTAGGTAAAAGTGCAGACAAATAAAAATTTCGGTTTTGCTTCCAGAAAGTTCATAAAGTTAATGCCTGTTTTGGTTCAAGGTAAGTATACAAAGTAAAAACTGTTGCCCAAGAAACCTGAACCAAATGAAGCTGTGCTTCCTAATGAATAAAACTCAAGGAGAAATAAACCTTTCATGACTGTCATTTAATAATAAGTGAACACCATTGCAGATCCAGTGATCAGAATCACTTCCAATATATTAAGACATATTCAACATCTCCCATTCCTGTTACTGAAAGCTTAGTGTTGTTATTACTCTGTCAAAACCACATTTACACCTTTTATTTCTGTAGTTGTAAATTATTTTAGCAGCAGTGAGCCCAGCAGAAGTAGTTTGGTCCAAAAAGTATGTATTGGGTTGTGCATAACGGCAAATACAGTGAGTACCCTGCTTTAATCCAACTCCCTGGCACGTGAAATATTAGCACAACTTTTTATTTTTGTTTTAAACTCTCTTAAACAATAGTTGTCCAGTGGAAGCACTTCACTTTTGAGCACTCAAAGGCTGTTCACATGTGGCACAAGTCTCCTGCTGTCAGCTGTTGAGTGGTGTCAACTGCTTCAAATGCCCTTTGCAGTAGCACAATGCACTATATGGATGCTGCATTCTGGTCTTATGTTTCTTTGCAGTACATGCAACTGAAAACAGCAAAGCTGACACTTAATACTCACTCTTCCATATTTGTTTAGTATGTGAATGCTAAAATTCTGTGTCTTTGAAATTACTCTTCAGAGGCCACTCAGGAATATTAAGAATAAATTAAACAACACAAGAGTAAAGATCTGTGACTTTGGCTTCCAGCAAAGTCAGCCTTTAAAGTCAAATCTGTATTCTGCATCTTTCCAAGAGGTGCACAGCTGGGCAGTTCAGAAAGTCCAAGAGGGACTGAGGAACAGGGCCTTATCAGAAATTTACTTTCATCTGTTTGGCACTTCAATCTGTGAGACTGTATATACAGAAGGCAGATTGGTGTTTAAGCTCCCTATGGACCAAAAAATATTGCTCTTTCTGCTATCTTCAAGGAACTCAATAAGGAAAAACTGCCAGTCTTTCTTTAGAATGATTCCTTGGAAAATAGTGTTTGAAAAGTGTGGAAGGATGACATTTTAATTCGAGGAAACGCTTCACTTCCACTTACCTATCTAATCAGTTGACTGTGCTGACTTTAGCACTGCAGTGTGTGCCAAGGAGAAGGCAATATTTGGTTCCTCCTTGAAGCCATACTCTTTTTATAGTCTTGTATCCAAGAATTTTATTTTCTGAAGACGCACTTCAGTGTGAATGCTGTGGAAGTTGTGGAGCAGTGCAATCATGTGTAGGTTGTGTGCTCAAGTGAGGGACATTCCTAGGGACCCAGAACTGCTGCATAAATGTAACAGTAATTAGGTTCATTAAATACACAGCCTTGGCAGTGTTGGTCCAGGCTTCAGGCAACATCATGAGAGCATGAAAGGTGGTTTAGGACAACACTGGGTTACTTCTGCTCTGCAAAACAGGGGCTGTGTACCTGAGCCTTGAATGTTTTGTGAGAACCCAAAAAAGGCACAGGGAGGGCTGGTGGCTGGTCTCGTGTTCTGGGATTACCTCTTCTGGCCACGGTTTTCTAAAGTGCTCCAGTTAGTCCAAGAAATATGAGAGGAGCCAGTTTAACAAGTAATTTACGCAGTCTGTGCTACGGAGGGCTATGCAGGATCTGCTGCAAATTATGCCTGCAACCTGGAGCTGCACTGCATCAGCTCTTAGTGCAAACTCCTCTGCTCCAGGTGGGCATATTTTGAGATTAGGTAATGAGTATGAGCAGCAGTATGCCAGACTGTTTGGAGACAGTATTTTCTCAAGAAAAGTGGGCTTAATATTTAAAAAAAAGTTGTAAAAACTATTCTGTAAAATGCTTGGGCCTGATTTAGATTAGATATATCTTATCTCACTGTTGCAGTGTTCAAACAAGTGGAAAGGCTTTCTGAAACCTTGCCTTTTTCACTCCACAGTTCAGACATATTGGGGAAAGTTATGCATATGCTATTCTTTTTAGGATATTTTAGTTGAAAACATGGAACTGCTACCAAGTAAAAGGTGACCTGATAGGAGACTCAGTCTGGTTTATGGCATCCCACAAGACCATCCCAAATTTGTGCTGCACTTATTTTCTTCTAGCATTTTAAACCTTTATATTCCATTGAATTTGTATCAGGTACATGAGAATTTTTCATTTGAGGTAACTTGAGTCCTTCTTTAAAGGAAACAATAATTTTGAAATAGTATCCATTTCCAAAATGTAGCTGTATCGTTGAAATGGGAGAAATAAACCCCTCAAGAGCAATATTGCAGATGCCTGAAGATTAGAGAAAGGACTTTTCAGTCGTATTTTCACACATCCTTTAGCCAAAGCTAAGCAGGGAAGCTATTTCAGATGCTTTTCTGATATCAGAAAGCAAAACGCTGTATCACTAAAGAGGATTGTACCACATAGATTCAATTTCATTGAAGTTTTTCTCTTATATGAAATAACTGTCTAAGCCCATTTTTTTTATTTTTTAATTTCCTCTGATCAGAAAGGGTAACAAAATATTTCTGAAAATCTGTTTTGTAATTAGAAAAATGGGAAGGGAAGAGTTGTTCTATGTGTTACTGCTCATTTTCTGTGCATAAATGACTTATACAAAACCTCAGAAAAACCCCAAAAAGTTTATATGAAGAGAAAGATGAATCAAAACTGGAATCTGATATTGCTTTTGCAAGTGATAAGCTGTACATATATGTGTGAATTAGTATACTAGGAGAATTTCAAGTGGAATTTTAAGACGATATGTGGATAAGGTGAATGTGTAAGAAAGGTCTCGGAAGCAAAATTATTATGCCATCTATCCATCCATACAGGTCTATTGTTACAAAATCAAAATCTTTTAATGCCCCAATTTTTTGCTTCAGAATTTTCCTTTGACTGACTAGTTAATGGCTAACAGCTCTATGTCAGTACATTGGATAAATTTAGGACATTTGTCCTAAAAATACAGCAGTGGTAAGGGGTGGAAAAGAGCAGCAAGTAAAAAACATCTACTATTGATACATTCTTACAAAAGAGAGCAAATCTAAAAGAACACTTAGAACGCAGGGAAATACATTAACAATAATGGGTACTGTTTGGTATACATAAGAGAGATGGCAGTAAGATAAAAGCTTTTTAAATGAAAAACAGGCCTTACCTAGCCCCTGGGTTTACCACATAATTCCAGAATCTAGTTCAGTTCTAGTTCAGATGGAGGTCATGCTTCCCACAGTATCCTTTCAGAGGGTAAAAAAAGGTTACTTTTGGGTGGCAACCCTAGAAATTAATTCTTATATGCTGTTGCTGATAAAAGCAGCTTAAACTTGCAAGAACAGTTCTATTACACCAAAAAATTAGAAAACTTATTCCTAGCTAAATTATTGTAAGGAATACAACGAACCATTTGTTACCACAGTTTGTCCATGCTGGTAGCAATGCAATCTAGTATAGTTGCCAAGACCTATTAACCTGGGAAATCAGCTAATGTGAGATATTACCAAGATAAAAATTATTTCAGGCTTAGAAAAAGAAAAAAAATTAGAAGTGAGGCTGGTAACATCTGTAACCAAAATAGCTATAAGAAGAGATATTGACTTTTTAGTTGCATTAAGCTTGTGCTTTAATACTTAAGGACATTGTAAGCAAATACACCAGCTCTTTGCTTCCTGATTCTTGGTTCTCATCATCAAAGCCTGGTGCCAGCCAAGGTTCATATCTCTACCAGTTTTCTTGATTCTCTCTCCACTTTAGCTGTGATGGGACATAATAGAAGTACCACCACTTCTAACAGTGCTCACTGTCTTCATGGCCATCAGGGGATTGCCCTGAGCTACAGCAGGCTGCATAAATGTCCAAAGTGCTGCCCTTTGTACAAGTGGTGGAATCAACTATCTGTTCGGAATTTACCTGAGATAAAGTTATGCTTGATTCTTTTGTAACGTAAATTGAGTAATCTTCTGAAATACCTAAGGTTTCCACTTAAAAGTCTGATTTCAGTCCGGTACCATTTTGTTTCCTGAAGATAGAAAGTATTTCTTTTTTGTTCCCTCCTTAGCAAACATGTTGAGAAATGTGTATTTCCCAGGTTTCTTTTAGCAAGCATGCTATGAGAAGGCATGGTCCTACCTAACTGTCCCAAGCTGTCCACCCTCCAGTGGCCACTGCCTTTCTTCCTCTCAAATAAGGAAGAATTCCTTCTGCCTACAAGCCTAAACTCAAATGTCTGCCTCTCATGTCCAGATTTGATTAATGTAATGCACATGCTGTGCTCTGGACTAAACCTTTTAAATCAGCCTCACGTTGATGAAAAATTACTTTGATACCTGTGGAGCCTGAGAGTTTTCTGGATGCAGTTCAAGATTCTGGGTTTTACCTACAGGTCCATAAATGTCCCTGGAACTTTTTCAGTTAGCAAAAGGATTTGGTTTTTCTTATCCTCAATATGAAGAAGTGGAGACCCATAACCTGGATCAAACTTTGTTTAATGGTGTGAAATGTTGTTAACTCCTTTTTCTGTGAGGGTAATTGTGGGGACTTTGTAGGGAGTTGAGTAGAAATAGTATATGATATGCCATTTTGTGATGAATTATTGCTGTTTGTTCCTGGTTTGATGCACGCTTTTGGGTTTTTTATGTTGTATCTTAATTGTACAGATGTGCTCCAAAGACCAGATTGGAGCCAGTCTCTACAGCTTCCACATGTCTGCTGCTGCAGCTCCGTGTAGTGATTTGAACTAAACTGGCATACCCATAAACTGGCACACTAATGAAGTTACTTTCCCTCTTTTTCTGTTTCAAATTGAGGTGTCTGGAGGGCTAAGGCAGCTTTAAAATTCTATATAATTTTATATAATTCTATGTGGGGTTATAAACTACAGCAGAGAAGCTGTACCTGTAGTCTTGTTCATTTTACAAGTCTACTCTGTCTATGACTTTATAGGGTTATGGATGGGATAGGAAGGAAATCTTTATGGAAACCTCAGCAACAGTGGAGGATTTAATTAGTATGTTTAAACTATTTGGAGGATTCTTGTGCCGTAATCAGAGTTTTTCTATGGAAGTCAGGGATTTTACTGCTCTAAATATGTTATCAGCTGCAGGTTAGTTACTGCATGTGAGGATTTGTCTCTTCTGAACACTTTTTTAGCTGAGCTGTTGCCTTGTGGTGCAGGAGTAGCACTGTTGCTCTACAGGTGGATGGTCCTCTCTCCTCAAGAGCAGTTTCACTAGAAGGAATGTTGTTGTGAGTTGATGATGCTCTCTTTCGTGTGGAAGAAAATCAGAGTGAATTTAGCAATTCTAGTAAAATCATTTGACAGAAGCTGGTTATTTAATAACAGAGAGTTGTTGTCTTGAGCGTCGTGCGGTTGATGAATGGACTTAGTAGTAATATATTATTTGGCAGAAATGGACCATCTGCTTTTGTGTATTGTTGAATGATGAGCACAGTGGGTGTGGAGTGAGGGGAAAGGAGAACAAAATACTGGTGCTCCAATATATCTTTCTCCCTAGCTTTTTCCAAAAAGAAAAATGAAAGCATAGAGTGCATCTAAAAATCCAAGTACTGGTATCAAGTAAAACTATCTTAAAATGGCTATTTAGACAATATTTGGATTTTTTGAACATATTTCAATTTCTGTGCTAAAAAGGTACAGTGGCCTTACAGAAAGAAATTAACTGTTTGTATTGATGGTGACATTTTTTTGTGTAGGTTTTTCCGTGCATGTTGTCTTCATGTTTTTCAGAACACTTTTCTAATATGTGTGCACCATAGAGTTTGGACACTTTAGTGGCAATTTACGCCCTGGAACTAAAGAGAACCTTCAGCTAAGGAGAGTGCATGAAATGTTTTTGTTGCATGTTTTTCTCTAAGATTCTGCTGCCAGTCTGAGCACTTGAATCACCAGTTCTGACCAAGAGCATGTTTTCCTTTTACAGACAGATAGTAGTACAGACACTTCATCACTCCTGCGTTCAGGTTTACTTATCTTACCGGTATTAAGTGTGTTCATGAAGCTTACTTGTACAATATTTTTCTTGCAGCCTTTGCAGGGTGACTCTCCATCCCCTCCCTCAGCAATACACTCTGAAGGATTCATCACAGTTGTAGCAACTGTGGGTTATGCCAGGTTGTACTTGAAGAAAATTAGAACAGTTGAATACAAAGACTATTTAATATAATTTCTCTTTTCCCTCTCAATAAAACATTCTTCTTATTCAACTGTTTTCTTTATCTTGTGGTTTTTTGTTTTGTGGTTTTTTTTTTGTTTTATTTTGGTTTTCTTTTTTGTTTCTTTGCTCTTAAACTCATCCAATCGGAGTTTTTCTCCCTCTGGAAGGATACTGTGTGAAATGTGACCTTAATCTAAACCTTGCTTGCTGCTGTACATCTTTTAACAGAAGCACCTGCTGTTGCTCTGGCCTTGCAGTGGATGCCAGATAGAGGGATGTAGCCTATATAACTATGATTTTTGCAGTACTCATCTAATCTGTATTTAACTGGAATTGAATGTGTCCTGAAGGGGTTGACAGTACTTATCTCATATATTGTCATTAGCTTGAGATAGTAACCTTGAGGGAGGAGAAGCTTAATAAGACTTAATTTACTTCTGATTCTTGCTGTGAAAATGTTAGCCTTTCTTGTGGGTGTGACATCCACTGCTTAATGGAGCAGGCAGTGCTGGAGTGGCTAGGGAGGTCTCCAAAAGTACTTCAGTCATATTGTCCTGTGCCAAGAGGTTCAATACAGGGAATGATATAAACCTGAAAAGACAATTGAGGCAAATCAGCAGACCAATCCTCCGTAAAATGTAGAAGGGCAGCAGAAACCAGAGGGAGAAGGAAGGTAGCTTCCTTCAGGCAGATGTTTCTCTCTTATATTCCCTATCCCAAGCCTTCCTCTTCCTTCCTCTCCTTAATCATAAACCTTCCTATTCCTTCACAATTTATTTTTTTTTTGAGCAAGTATAAATTGTTTGTATAAGGGTTCATTCGGGAGCACAAATGCACATTCATGTTAGCATTGCAAAATGTACTCAATCTAAGTGCTTCTGTGTATTCTGTGATTTTTTTTTTTTT